>PYXC01000584.1:4402500-4712500 GCA_015244755.2 Tenualosa ilisha
ATGTCATCCCTTTTATAGAAAGAGAATCAGTTCAGAAATCCAGAAATGAATTTCATGTTGCTACTGAGGTAGCACTTTATTTATGGCCAAAAAACACCTACCCATCAAAATCATTGCATTAGAGTTTACATGGCAACTGTCTACTAAACTACACATGAACTTCACAACTGCGTGATCCTGTTTGTGTGTGTGTGTGTGTGTGTGTATGATTGTACGCATGCCTATGTGTGAGTGTGTGTGTGTGTGTGTTTGTGTGTGTGTGTGTGTGTGTGTGTGTGTGGAAACTGTTAACTGGGTGTTAAATAGAATGTTACCTCAGTGGAGATGAGGTGTGGAGGATGCATCACCGGCCAGTCTCAGGTGACTGACGTCTAGGCAACATTTACTCATCTGTCATCATGGAGATATTTTTCCAGACAGTTTCTTCATCGTAGCTTGAGAATGGACTTCCCCTCTCAAAGAGTCTTACATCAAAGGCCATCATGGCATATGGTTTCTAGGATATGGTATTTGTATTTTTGTGGTTGTCTGTGAGTGTGTGTGTGTGTGTGTGTGTGTGTATGTGTAGAGTGGGTGGGCTGGAACAAGGCAGTGTGCAGGGCTTTAAAGATTAAAGGTTAACATGCTTCTCTTGTGGCATGTGGATGACGTGTCTTCAACCAGGAGCACAGATCCTCGCTCTCTTCCTCTGGAGGTGCTGCTGATGGCTCAGTGCTCTCATTCCCTCTCCATGACACCACTCATGATCTCCTCCTCCACTGGGATTTCTCTCTCTCTCTCACACACACACACACACACACACACACACACAAACACATATGTTTGCAAGCACATGGGTTCTATGAAGCTCTAATGGCTGAGATAGATGAGGCCTTTGTACAACTCTGACAGCCACTGTGTGTGTGTGTGTGTGGTGTGTGTGTGTGTGTGTGTGTGTGTGTTCATGTGTATGTGTGTCTGCAAATGTGTGTGTGTGTGGTATGTGTGTGTGTGTGTGTGTTAGGGCAACCAGCTCTCAGACTATAAAATTGCAGATCTGCTACACTGCTCTGTGTCATAGACAGCCACTACTCTTTAAGTAATGACACCTACCAATAAGTGTGAAACAGTAGACCACACACACACACCTAGACAAACACACGCACACATGCACACACACACACACTCAGACTCAGACAGACAGAAACACTCAACTGAAACTTGGAGATTGGCGGACAATTCCAGGGGAATGAGCTGTCAGACATTTAGCAGAACCTGAACAATGAAATGTGACTGCATGTGTGTGTGTGTGTGTGTGTGTGTGTGTGTGTGAGACAGGGTGACTGAGTGAATAAAGCATATATGGTTAGGTGGGTGTAGGTATGCTTGATGACTTTGATTGCTCTGCTATTAGGAGGTTGTGTTTGAGCAGTGTGTTTTACCCTGCTCGCACACACACACACACACTCATATCCAAATCCACCCAACATTCACTGATTGGTTAATGTACTTATTTTCATGAAACGGACTGCTGGAAACCATAACAATCCTTCCTCTGGCCATATTTTGAGACGTGCTGGATGCTGGTTTGGGATTTCATGGCTGTTCCAGTGCTGTCTGACCAACAGTGGGTTCTCCTGGCGAATAGTGCCTTTGGTATGCACTCGTGGATCTGCACACTTGGTTCTATATGTTAGGAGTGGACAGGTACAGAATCGGCTGTGACATCTTTTGTCGATTAGTCCCTCGGACAGGGTGAACCCTTATGGTTTGACCTCTATGTCTGCTTTTCTCTGTGTCATTCAGACACACACACACACACACACACACACACAAATCATATATACACAGTGCGATTCCACTAGATGTGTCTTCCAAAGTAAATACAATAAAACACTTTGAGTGCCAGTTAGCATTGTCATAGTTTGTAACTGACTTCCAAAATTAGCCATTATGAAGAGTTGACCTTAGCATTCTTTTTCTGACAGTCTTCTAGAACCTTCTAGAATATATGTGCCTGCTAGAGTAGTGTGCTGCTGTCTGCTAGTCTCTTCAGCTGACCTGGGAATCTTCAGCAGTCGCTATCCAAGCTCCCAGGAGCTTAGTGTTTTCTTTGCCCTGAGTCATTATTCAGATTTGCTAATGAGGGATGCTAACCAGCTTCATTTGTCTTCTGCAGGGGCATGCAGAGGCTCGTCTGTCTTGTTTTGGCAGAGGTGATTAGGACGCAGGTGGGTGTTTGTGCATGTGTGTGGTGTGCTGTGGTGTGGTATGGTGTGTGCGCACCTGTGTGTGTGCGTGTGCGTGTGTGTATGTGTGTGTGTTTAGGTTAGGCTGCTCTGCTAAGCCTGCTCAGTTAAACAGACCTCATCTGACCCGGCAGCAGCTCCAATCACAGAGAGGATGTTAGCCATGGAGAGGCTTCTGTTTCAATGAAGCTGTCAAAACACCTCTCTCTCTCTCTCCCTCTCTCTCTTTCTCTCATTTTCCCTTCCTTCTCTAATTCTCTCTCTCTTTCTCTCATACTTGCGAGGCAGCAACAACAACAAGACCCCTCTGCACCAATTTCCAGAAATCTGTCTAAATTGCTTAAGTCTTAACTGCTCGGTAATTGGCGGTGTGTTGAGTTACCATGGCGGCAGAGGGGTTCTACTCATGACCAGCTGCGTAATGACGGCCGACCCACGCCTCACCAACAACACGGCAATCGCCAAGGGTTACCGACGTGACACTGGAAGGATATTAATTTCTCCGGCTGGTTTATTTGACTAAATGGCGGTGGCAGCAGCTTTTGCGTGGCCCTGCATAACTTAAAGCCTGACACATCGCACAAATCTTATAACTGCCATATTGCACAATAATCATGATTAATGTCTATTTAAACCAGGGGGAAATAGCTCAAGTGGATGTTTCATAATAAACAGTCAGCGAGAGACGAATGAGACCAGCGCTAGCTCTCTCTCTCTCTCTCTCTCTCTCTCTCACCACCACACTCAACAGAACAGACCTTTAGTTTTAGGTTCTTATATTTATACAAATTATACGAATGATCCGCACCATTTAATTGGCCATTGTTTCTCTTAATGGCGTCTGGATTTTGGTGAGGGGACTTTACGCTGAGGTCATCTAAATAGTGTATGTAAGTGCATATGGGTTTCATATGCTGGAGCCTCACACTCCACTGCACATAAGTCTGGGCATCAGCACAGACAATGTCAATTCCTCAATCCAACAAATGTATGGTGTGAGGATGAAAATGCAAATTGCTCAACACAGAAAAATGTGAATTCATCCAGAGTCAGAGCAGGAACTAAAGAGGCAAGGATTAGCACTCCACCAAAAAAAAAAAAAAAAAAGATGTAGGCTTATGGAGAACCTTGTGCAGACCCTGATGGATGCAGAGGGGGGAGGATCCATGTGTTAGTCAGCCTAGGGATTTGGGGAGGAGGGTAATAGCACTGCCTGTATATCTTAGGGACTTAGAGGGTGGAAATGAGCTGAAATGTTAGCTGCAGCGCGAGGCCGTGCTCTCCTGCCCGCGCCACGGAGGCTTTGCCGCAGGAATGGGGCCGCCGACACCCTTACCCTTCACCCCCTCTAGATCACCTGTAACCTGAGGCGCGAGCAAGACGCCCTATCAGATCCACCATCCCCCCAAGCGCACACACACACACACACACACACACATACACAGCCCGCCGCTTCTGTTGCATCACGACCAGCCGCAGACAGAGGCCGTCTTTGTGCTCGGCCTGAGCAGGGAGGCAATCAGAGGGACGGAAAGGAACACAGCGGCAAATCAGGCTGAACGGAGCCGCTGAATATATCACCGCACGGCGCGAGCAAATTAAAACCAGCTCAGCCAGTCCACCGTCACACCAGAGAAAAGAGAGAGAAAAGAGAGAGAGAGAGAGAGAGCAGGGAGGGGAAGGAGATGGTGTTTGCGTGTAGGGGGGGTCTGAAAGATTTAACAGTCAAACCACAGGAGGAGACGAGAGGAAAGGTAGGAGTGAAGAGGATAGAGAGAGGAGAAGAGAGGAGAAGAGAGCAGACGGGAGGACAAGAGGTGAGCTGCAAAAGGGGGTTGTGTAAGAAGCTGGGTGTCAGGGTGACAATATGGATCCAAGCACTATGACAATATGGATCCAGGTCATTCACTCTGGTCAAGACTGTCTGATGCCCCAGAAAGATTAAGACAAGATCATTTGCATTTGAACTCTAAAAGGTCGAATTTAGAAATGAAAGCTGAAAGACAATGAGGACAATGGCCCAAGATGTCTGAAAAGATTTTGGGGAGGTTGGACTGGCCAAAATGGAAATGGTGAGAAAGGAGTCATCAATAGTCTCCACGACATTGAGAGAGAGGATGATGGGAACGCCACTCCGTCCTGTTTGTCTACACCTGTGAGCTGACAGGAGATCAGCTGCGAGCCCAGCTCTGCTCTGTGGGAACGTGGACATGAGACGGAGAGGCCAGCTCAACATGTGTGAAACCACTACAACCCACATGATAGCCACCAGCCATGAAAGCCTGAGTGGGTGGGGATCATCCCTCTTAGCTAATTAATCTGCCTTGTTCCCACACCAGAGTCACAGCAACAGTGTTTACATACATTGATCTCTCTCTCTCCTTATTTGTGTGTGTGTGTGTGTGTGTGTGTGTGTGTGTGTGTGTGAGAGAGAGAGAGAGAGAGAGAGAGAGAGAGAGAGATAGAGAGAATGGTCCTCCCTCTTTCCTGGGCTTTGTTAGGCCAGGTGTGCCTTTCTCTGGGTCAGACCCATGAAGCCGTGAGAACACATTGCTAAGAAGCTTCTCTCCCTCTGTCTCCCTCTCTCTCTCATCCCCTCCCTCTCTTACTCTCTATCTCCCACATTAGCAATTCTGTCTCCCTCTCTCCCTCTCTCTTTTCTCTCTCTGTCCCCAATCCCCATCTTTCCCACCCTCCTTCTCACATGCTCTCTGCTATCTGATTTATTTTCGTTTCTCAGGCATTCTGCAAATAGCCACTGTGTTACGTATCGATCTCCTTTCTGTTTGCCTATTCCTGTGTGTATTTGTATTTCTGTGGTGTGTGTGTGTGTGTGTGTGTGAATGTGTGTGCGCGTGCTTGCATGAGTGTTTGTGTGTGTGTGTGTGTGTGGTGTGTGTGTGTGTGTGTGTGTGTGTGGCTTTGTTTGACCTGTTCAGGGTGCTGCTTTAAATCTCAAATCTTGACATTTGCTAAATGAGCAATCAGACCTGGGTGGGCATAGTCTGTGATTGTAGGAAGTGCTTGGGGGCGTGTGTGTGTGTGTGTGTGTGTCCCTACATGTGCACGTGGGCACATTTGTGTGTGTGTGGTGAGCAAGCAGCTGAATTTTGACAAAGCAACCCTAGACTGATCAATCACGCCGTGTCACAATGTTGTGTCCTGTAGTGTGTTTGGCTGTTCTGCTCTCCCAGTCGTTTCTGCTGCCACTCTGCAAATGAGCATGTCTGCATTCTATCTTTATTCACTTAGGACACACACACACACACACACACACACACACACACACACACACACACACACTCACATAAACAGAAAGCAGAATATAAAGACTCTGTATAGCTTTACAAATTATTCCTATTTGTAAAACAAATCCATTCACACTAAATTATTACACGGTGGTTTTCTTTGTTTTCAAAGCTGCAGTTGTATGGTCATTTCTCATTTTTTACACAATGTAATTTATTTTTCTTCAAATAAAAGTCTCAGTCCATCCCCCCTTTCTCACTCTCTCTCCCTTTCTCTCTCTCTTCTCTCTCGTTCCATCTCTTTCGTCCCCATGAGATTATGGCAGGGTTAGAGGTGGTGTGTCACAGTGACCCAATGATGACACGTACCTGCGGAAGGATTACAGAGTCTGGCCAGCACAAACAGAGGAGCCATTCTTCCTGACTCACAGACACACCCACACCCACCCACCCACACACCTACACACACACACACACACACAGACACACACACACATACACACACACACACACACGCACACACACACACCTATGCGCACACAGAGAAGCATGCTACCTTTTCTCTTTTACAAAGATACCCACCACAAATTCACATTCAGTGCATCCTCACAGCACTGATGTACATACATATCACAGAGGCGTGCAAGGCTGTTGTGCAAGTGCATTTGCAGTCTCCCATTGCACACCTGTTCCATACTACTCAGACACAGGCCTAAGCCCTGACATTAAAACTAGCCATAAACACTGATCAATGTGCAAATCAATGCCTCTGAAATGACGTGTTGAAATGCTCATATAACATGAGCAGATATTAGAGGTGAGTGACAGATGACTGGACCACCTGTTCCTACTTGGTCCTCACAATTACACACACACACACACACACGTGCACACACACCTGCTGACATACACATGTCCATCAGTGCTGGCCTTATTTGAGAGAGGTCAGAGGTGAGGTATTGGCCCGGGTGACAGTGGGCTGTCATTAAGGCTAATGGCAGGCTGATGTCTCTAGCCTTGTGATCCTCCATATGAGGAGGCATTGTCCTTCTGCTCAGGTCCGGTGAGCAGGGGCATCCAATCAGACCTCACGCTTGCCCTCACGCAGCAAGGCCGTCATTAGCTCAAACACTTTTTTTTTTTTGAGATTCACAAGAGCGGCACGGCACAGAGGCTCTTTGACCGTGATCGCTCGCGTTCGTGAATCACAGTCCGAGATATGTTTCGAATGTAAACTAATAGCTGTGGGATTTTTTTTTAAAGGTCTTTGTTCCATTTTGGGGGAAAAATTGCTGTCCCCTGCTCAGTCGCTTTTGTCACCAGCTTCATTTCCGGCAGGTGATATTCCACCTTGTGTCAACGTGGGATGAAGGGGGGAAAGAAATCAGCTAGTGAGGATCACAAAATGGTGGTCAGCAAGAGACAGACCATGAAGGGTGAATGGGGACAATGTGACAAACACCCCCCCAATCCACACACACACACACACACACACACACACACACACATACACACCAATCCCCTCTGGAACTCTCGGAATACCCCCTCTCCCCCCACTCATATGCATGATCTGATGGGGGGTCTCTCTCTCTCACTCTCTCAATCTCTTTCTCTTTTTCCTTCTCTTCTATGTCTCCACCTGCGCTGGGAGAGTGGAGGAGTGTGTGTGACAATAGCACTGGAGCCCTTGCTCACCCACCCCACACCCCCCACCCTGCTCCCTGTTCCCTGCTTCATTCCCACACATATCACTGAGTCGGCCAGGGACCCAGGAGAGAGAGACGCAATCACCATCCAAGATCAGGTATCGATCAATTAATGGGAGAACAAGGTGGCAGTGGGGTGGAGGGGGGAGGGAGCTTTTTGTGTGTGTGTGTGTGTGTTGTGTGCTCACAGTCCCTAACTCTGATGCTCATTTGCAACTTTATCAGTCTTTGCTCCCCTGGTCTGCTTATTGTGTGTGTGTGTGTGTGAGTGTGCGTGTGATTGTGTGTGTCAGTGTGTGTGTGTGTGTGTGTGTTTGTGTGATAGAGATGTTATCTCAAGCCGCTGGTGAGAACCTGTGCTGGCATTTCACTATGCTGGCCCACACTGATGAGGTCATCCATGATGGCCGCTGGGGGTCTCATCGCCATTATTCAGCCTGTGGGAACCGGAACATCTAGGATTGTCACACACGTACACACACAGACACACACACACACAGTCACTCATACAAACACATACACACACTCACAAATGCTCACCACGTACACGCACAAACACACATTCTCACTAGCTCATCAAGAATACACACACAATAACAAACCCGTCTAACACATACTGCAGACACACACACCTTCACTCGCTAACATGTGCATATCCAAACAAACTCAAAAAAGCGTATTCACACAAACCCACACCAACATACACAACATCACCCTGACTTGTTCCCTGTTGAGCAGCAGGAAGTGATGTGATCCACGCTTGGGCCATTATTTGACATTCCACTCTTATCTCACAGGTAGCACAACATGTTTGCACTGAGAGGAGAACGGATCAATAGGCCCGAGTGGGTCGTTAAAGTATGTGCTGCTTAATTGCATTCTTCGCTACAGCAAACACACTTAATTCTCAGCCTAGATAGATCAGACTACCCCAAACTACTGATCCCAGCATGCTCTGGGGCCTTGTAAAACATTTAAAATGCAGAATGTCACTGTATTCTGTGCAAGTGGCAATTGTCTTACTTCAGAATTAGAATCAGAAAATACTTAGTGTGTTTAATTCAAGTCAATTATATTTACACAGCGCAGTTTACAATAGAATTGTCTTGTGGCACTTTACAGACATTACCAAACGCAACAAGAGCAGGCCCAAGAGCAACAGAGGAAAGGAAAAACTCCCGTGTGGTAGTTAATGATGAGTGATGACAGAGAATCGGACACAACAACCAGACAGCTGACGTAACAAAAGATTGTATTTTAAAAATGACTCTGTCACTCAGGTTGAGGAACGAAAATTGGATGAAAGCCCCATCTCTTCCCCTATGCGATGGTCTGCTCCAGGCATTTCCCTTCCACAAGACATTTAGTGGCTGAAAATCACATGTATCAGTATGGGGAAAGTCACTGAAATGTCACTGAATAACAATTTTGTTATTGTAACATGAGAGGCCCAGATTCCCTACATTTTTCTCCAAAGTTACTTACAGTGGAGCAAGTAGCCACATGTATTCTTTCACAGAATGCTCCTCAAGCAGAAAAAGACTAAATAACAGAGTCTGTGCTTCTCATTCACACATTTCATTTAAAGTCACAAGTAGTAGCCCATTGACTTACTGTATCAAGTTACCTGCAACTAAAACATCACAACATTACACTGAAAAAACTACTGACTGCAAGAAGAAACTCAGCAACACGTTTCTTTTCTGTCAGCTGGTCATTCTTAAAAATGATATGAATAAGATCTTGAGTGCAATTGTCTCCCATTTTCATTGCTGTTGCAGACATTAAATTCAGGTTAAATCTCTGGATCACTAAAACAAATAGTAATTTCATGAAAAGTGTAAGCTCACTGTGGAATAATTGCTCTACATCTTTTAAGGACTACACAGCAGCCTATTACTTAGGGAATACTTCATCTAAAACACTGTCTGTCTCAGAGTATGCTGCCTAAATGTAAGAATGTAAGTTATAATTTATAGATTGTCCTATTTTAATTTTAGCCATACACATTTTATAAACGCTTACACAGAACAAGTTATGTGAATTCAGTCTGTTAATAATTTAATAACCATATAATAATAAAATAATAAAATAATAATAAAATAATAACCATAATTTGCGCCCGAATAGCTATGATAGTTCATTTTATTCATATTCAATTGAAAGAGACAGAGAGACAGTATATCTGATTTGGAAGTGAGTGAAAGCTCATAGCTGGACAAATAGTTAATAGCAACTAGAAGTAAATCTGAACCAAAAAAAGGCAAAATCAAAAGACAGTGGGTGTTTCTCTAAAGTCTGGAGGAAGCTGATGTGAAGCTCCTGGCTGACATCCTGTCCTTTGATATGAATAATCAGTCCACCTGTTCTTGTGTCAGGGCACCTGACTTGGAGTCACTATGTGGAAACCTCCTCTGGCTGGGGCGGGCTGCCCGCTGAAAGAGCTCCCATCAGCAGCCTGAGCAGTGGTCACCAGCATGAGTGGACACAGTGTCCTTGATTGGCAGGCTGTAGAATGATTGATTAGGGAGCTGCAATTACTTATGCTATACATGCCAGTAATCAAACCTGTAATCACCCCCCCCCCCCCACACACACACACACACACACAACCCCTGCCTCCAAGCACACACAAGCTTCCCTTCAAACACACACACACACACACATACACACACAGACCACATCTACCTCCCAAGAGCAAAGGAAGCACTGGCATGTTTGAATGAAATTGGCCTGTTCTGGTCCTCGACTTTCAAAGGACTTAACGCCACCTACCAATTACCTGTGCTTTTCCACTGTTGTTATGACAACAGGGTCACTACACCCCCATGCCACCTGTAACGCTGACCCCAAACATGACCCATTGACCCCAGGGCTGCTTCGCTATGCTGAGGCTCACTCCCAAAGACAGGATAACCAAAGGCACACACATGTAGCGCCCATAGTTAAAGTTAAAGCAGAATTTATAGCCTGATTGTCACTCCCTGAGGTGTCAAATATTCAACAGAAGGCAACAGTCAGTTGATATATTTTTAATCAGTTTATGTATTTTCTTTAGTAATCCATAGCATATGTATCCTCTGGTTTCTATAGGTATAGTATTATTCTGTTTGAATTCAGTTCAGTGTGCGTTTAATGTTTTTTACATACTTTCAGCACAGAACTGTGATACATTTGGATGCACACGGAAATCTCCCAAAATATCCTCATAAACACATGCATGTGGGATATATTTAACTGGGTGTTTTCCTTTGGGGAGTAAACCCCTGGGTTTCACTTCATTTGAATTTATAAGACTCACAGCAAATGGAATATACATGGATGTACCTTTTTCTTGTTTTTTTGAAATATTTTTTTTTTTTTGTCCAGGCAGTTTTATGGCAACAAAAACAGAATGTGTGGTTTCGACAGTTGAGGTTTGATGCAAATGGCTGTGGAACCTTTTATGCAACCTGGAGTCCAGGAGACTTAAGAAAATATTTGGTTTTCCAGCCTCCTCAGGCCTCCTCTGCCGCCAAGCCCCCGAGAGCCAGCCAGCGCAGAAAAAACAGCCCACACGGGTCAAATGTCCAAAGTTGGATGGCTGCCAAGACATGGGATAGGACACACACACACACACACACACACACACACACACACGTGTGCATGCATGCATGCACAGGTATAGGTATACATACTCATATATGTGTTGGA
This sequence comes from Tenualosa ilisha, assembly GCA_015244755.2. Lineage (NCBI taxonomy): Eukaryota > Metazoa > Chordata > Actinopteri > Clupeiformes > Clupeidae > Tenualosa > Tenualosa ilisha. The sequence goes on from PYXC01000584.1 coordinate 4,413,376, forward strand.
ACTCACACATGCAAATTCATGCAAAAAAGTAGCTTTGCTCGTAGTGACAAGAGGTGTTTGGTTCAAGGTGTCCAACATGTATCAACATTCAACTAAGAGAAAAAGGAATATCTCAAAATATTGTAAAAATTACACCAATGCACCAATGGACCAATAACTGTCAGCAGCCTACACACACACACACACACTGTTCAGGAAATGCAGCTTGAATGTCAAGTTCATGTGTGTGTTTTGTACATATGTGTAGACTGCACAACCATAAACACACACAAGATATTTTCAGCAGCCCAGTTATAGGTTGATATGTAGGCATCTGTATTTGTGTGTACGAGCGTGTGTGTGTGTGTGTGTGTGTGTGTGTGTGTGTGTGTGTGTGTGTGTTATGTGCGGCACTCATAAAACACGTTTAAGTTTCCACTCTAAGTACACTTGTGTTTGTTTTAGTGTGTTATGATTTGGCAGGAGTCTTGGGTGATGGTTCCTGGATCTAAAGCGTACCTCAGTGGTCTTCACAGATCAACTCTCCACCCCACTTCACAGGGGCAGGGCCCTCCACTGCTCACTGGAGTCCAAGCTTCAAGACTGCAACTGTGCCGCTCTGTCATTGCCAGTACATGTCCAGTCCCATTCACATTTCCTCTAAGAAATGACAGCTTAGTCTGCATGTGGTGAACTGATTGTGCAATCTTGTGGGGGAAGTTTTTGGAAATGGGCTTCTGAGGTCCCCAGGCAACCTCTAGTGGACGCAAACGGACATCCCCACAGTAACACCACACCACAAAGACAATTTAGCAAGACAAGCAAAGCGAAAAGAAAGTCCAGTGACATAATACTCAATAACATTGTCAGACATGCTTCCACATGCCGCTTGACGAGCTGTTATTGGTCAGATTATTTCTCATTTTCTAAACTCATATTTAATATTGGTAGCATATATCCAGTGAATAACTAGTGTCCTTCTGAGATGACTAGTTTATGTGGTGGGTAATCGTAATTAATGTCTGGACATTTTCTTTAAAATGTCTTTGTTACATACTAAACACATTGTTCAACCTGAAAATCTGGTGTTTAGGTTCATGTAAGTGATTCAAATGGATTGCTTATTTTGTAGTTCTGCTCAACAAATCAAGACCATAAGGAAGCCTGTAGACCCTGTGAATTTGCTTGGAGTAATCATACACCTTTGTTTGGATTCAACCGGCAACACTAGTAACCACTTGAGTAACCACTTGAAATGATCATTGTTTAGATCGTCTAACTCAATATCCTATTGAGTGCGCTGACCCCACTTACGGCGGGCTTGTCGCTCTGTCGGGCCTACGTCTCCTACCCTGACACGTGTCACTCAGGTTGAGCAACGATCTCTTCCTCATCTGCGTTGCTCTGCTCCAGGCATTTCCCTCCTGTGAGAGATAATGCGCTTATCCTGATGGATGTGTATGTCTGCAGAAGAGAAGGGTAGGGGAAGAGAAGGGACTGAAGCTCGCATCCTGCCCAGTATCTGAGCATCTCCTTCAAGCCCACGGGAGCTTCCTGATACCTGCATGTTTAGTGGACCCTGGATATCTCTTTTGCAGCTCTGTGGGCTGTTGCCTACCTGTAAATTCTCTTCCTCTCTCCCTCCTCTCTCTCTATCCCTCTATCTCTCTCCCTTTCTCTCCTCTGCCTCAATCTCTCACTCTCTCTTGTATACATCCTGAACAGCAGCAGGTTTTCCTCTGTGCTACTATCTACTATGGGTCACATTCTAATCTAACCTTCAGCCTTGACTGGGAACTTGACAGCGAAAACAAGGCCAGTAGATAATGGCATTCTTTCTCTGAACCCCCTCCCCCAACACACACACACACACACACACTAATACCCTTTGGCTATTGACTTTATCACCCAGCCCCTAGCTGCAGCCTCACCCCCATCATGACTCTATTGCCTCCATCATGTCCCATGACCCACCCACCCCCGCACACACACACACACTCACACACACACCCATACATGCCCTAAGGGCTGGTTAGGCAGCCTGAGGAACATGTGGGGTGTCAGTGTGGGGGCATGTGGGCTCAGGGTGTCTGTGGGGTGGGGGTTGTATAGGGCATGCTAACTGTGAAATGTGTCTCTTGTGAGAGTAGGTGAGGATTAACTCTATATGACTCTATTAACTCTCTCTCTATATATATTTTCATTTGTAAAACACTATGTTTTTTTTTTAATTATGACTGATTCCCTAGAAATATTTGGTAAGCTACCAGATAGACAAAAACAGAGGAAAGTTGAGACCCTGGAGGTGTGTTTTTTGAAAAGGAATACATTAGAACACACACTAATATACCCTATTTTGCATTCATTCATTTTTCATTTATTTATTTATTATGAAACCCAGTAACATCACAATGCCTTTTATCCACCCAAAAAACAAACAAACAAACAAACATATTAGTATTGTGTCCACAAAATATAGAATGAAGCACATTTCTTGCATAGCATAGAAAACAGAAAGCACAATTTACAAGCACGACAAGGTAATATGTAGATATTTAGGATCCAAAAAACACATTCCATATCAGACCTTTCATACATGTGTGTCTTTATACACAGTGTCTTTATACACAAGTAAAATATACGGTGTAGTTCATAGACAGACACAGTTCAATGTGCTTTACACAAATAAAAGCAAAGACCAGTAAGTGACAGAGAGTCAAAGGAAGTGAATTGGCAGTCTAGATGTGAGCAAAAGAAAAAAGCTTACAAAATAAATGATACTCATAAACTTGAGAAGAACTGAAAGTAAGATGTACACAAAAGGTCTTTGGTCAGATTCATTCCATGACTCAGCAGATTAGACAATGTTTTCTGTCCACATCAGCAAAGGCTGCTTCAACTTTCGTAGGCTTCAACATCAGTTCAAGTGTGCGAAAGTATTTTTCGTGGACAGGAGGCATTACGATGCTCTGTGGTTCCGTAATAAATTAATGCCTTTCGTAGCCCAGAATTTGTTCTGTACACAAAATAAGGTCTGTTAGACTTGGCACACAGTAGATATGGAAAGTCTGCCAATTGTGTGTACGTGTGCTTTTACATCTGTCTGTCTGCATGGTAGTGCAACTGTAGGTGAGCAGTTGGCTCGTGAGACCGACTGTGTGATTCATGCAATTAGCGCATACGTGGACATGCACGTTGTGTGTGTGTGCGTGTGTGTGTGTGTGTGTGTGTGTGTGTGTGCAGGATCCCTCGTTCCCTCGGTCTGGTGCCTGTCTGTCCAGCCGTGGTGTTTTCCAGCTCGTTAGCTCATGAGGTCATGTCACGCGCTGCCCCCTCGCTCTCAGGCCTGTCACATCTGTCAAATGAATGTCAGCGTCTCCTGCTCCGACCTGGAGCCAGCGTCCAGCGTCGCCTTCCCGCCCGCCCGTTCGCCACGTCACACAACCACCCACCCATCCGACCCGACCGCCTGGCGCGGGGCACGGCTCTCACGACACACCACTCATGACGTCTCTGCTGCCCATCTATTCATCCAGCTGTGTGGGTGAATATGTGTGGATGATGCACTTGCGGTAGACATGCTGAAGGTTTATGTGCGTGTATGTGTGTGTGTGTGTGTGTGTGTGTGTGCATGCATCTGCGTGCTATGGAGTTTATGTTTGTTGATGGTTTGTGTGTGTTTGTTTGTGTGATATGGACTGTGTGTGCGTGTGCTATAGAATACGTGTGCTATGCGTGCTATGGAGTGTGTGTGTGTGTGACTGTGTGTGTGTGTGTGTGTGTGTATGAGAGAGAGAGAGACAGAGAGAGAGAAGGACTGAGGTGACGCTGGCCTTTCCCACAGCATGCGGAGCAGAGGCGCGCGTGGAGCTGTGTCCGCGGTCCTCCTCCTCTGGGTAACTCGGTGGCTTTGGGCTTGCGCTGAAAGAGCCCATTGATGAGCGCGTGGAGCGGAGTGGAGCGGAGCGGGATGCTCCTGGGCCACAGTGCCCTGCCCTGCAGCCACCCTGCAGGCCGCCGAGGGGGAAAGCATGAGGCTGCTTTTTCCAGCCTCATTATGCTCACCAGGAGCCTTGATTTATGGATCCAACGCTCTCTCCACCCCCCACCCCCCCCCCCTCTCATTTGCTCCCCACGCCTTTGATTTGCAGGCGTCCAGGACAGAGAGGCAGCGAGTGGGAGACGGAGAGAGAGAGAGAGAGAGAGAGAGAGACGAGGCCATCCGTCTTGTCCAGTGCGTCAAACACACTTGTCACACTCTTGTCACGCACACATGCACACACACACACACGCACACACGCACACACACACGCACACACGCACACACAGAGTTGTTTGCCAGCAGTTGTTTACCAGCACTTGTCCTTTTTGGGCAGAGTGCAGAGCCAGCACTTTTTCCACTGATGGGATTGCGGGTCTGCCTTCACATTTCAGACCACTCTTTTAACTTCCATCTTCTCTCTCATTCTTGCTCAGTCTCTTTTTTCCCTCTCTTCACTCATTTCCTTTCCTCCTCTCATCCACAACCATTCTAAACAGCATTCAGCGGTTTTCCAAAAGAGGCCGTGACTAGTAAAGGTTATGTATTAGGTGACCGGGAGAGGTGATTCAGCTCTCCAGTGGGTCCCTATGTTCCCAAGGGATGCAGATATGGCTGGTTAATGCTTAACACCCCGGTCAGACCCCCAGCGGGCTCTGCTCCCTCAGGCTGGGATCACTAGTCTGCTGCTGATCCTCTCAGCAGTGGGGTGCTGATGGGATCCCTGTCTTTAACTGCTTGCGCACACACACACACACACACACACTCACACACACATACACACAAATGTGCATAATACACACACACACACGTGCATAATACACACACATGCATAATACACACACACACACACACACACACACACTCACACCTGCATAATACACACACACAAACACATGCACTCACACTCTCTCTCTCTCTCTCACACACACACACACACACACACACACAAATACTTTTTAAAAAAAACGTTTTCTGTGCCTACCACAGGCACTGCCACAAACACACACACACACACAGCCTCCTCCACAGCCTGATGTCGTGCGTGTGAGGATGTTTTTGTTCGGCCCTTGCTGCACATCGGTGCTGACTGACATGACTTTGCACTTTTACTCTTACACTCACATATGGGACAGAGAGGTACAGTAGGTGTCTCTCCTGACTTGGAGGTCTGACTGCAAAGTGATGCATCGCTGCCAGTCTGGCAACTCAGGCACCACTGGGTCCTCATGGGTGCAGGCAGGTGCTCAACTCAGACTTCCCTTGGGAAACGTGCTCGAGGAAAGAATGGACTTGCACACATTGTTCTGAAACGTCATAATTTATGCTGAGGTTGTGTTGTGTGTGTGAGAGCATCAGTAAGAAGCAGGATGAAGCAATGTGTGTGTGTGTGTGTGTGTGTGTGTGTGTGTGTGTGTGTGTGTGTGTGGGGATGGGGATGGGGGTGTGTACTCCAGAGGGGGTCTGGAGCCAAGCTTGAGGGCAGAGCCAGACACAGTTAAACCTCAACTCCTTCACAGACATGCTGAGACCCTGTAATGGAGACAGCGGCATGTCTCTTTTTGGATGTGTGTGTGTGTGTGTGTGTGTGTGTGTGTGTGTGCACAGTTGTGTGTGTATCTGCGAGCGGCTCCTTTGTTGTATCCGATGCTAATGAGAGTTCACACAGTGAAACAAAATGGTTTAAGGGTGTTTTGTTCATACCGTCCTGGGGGAGTTTCGCTCCCACACTCAGATTATTGTAATCCTCCTGCAATTACCAACCCGCATCTTCTCACGGGACAAGTAAAGTCTCTCTCACACACACACACACACACAAACAAACACACACACACACACACACACATTCACTCACACAAACACACACACATACACAAACACACACACACACAGATTTTTTTTTTGCAAAGAAAATAAATGATGATGGTCCCACAAATGCAAAAGTGTGACTGTCTCGTAGTGAAAAACAGCATAGACAGTCTCTCCAGATTGCCATTTGTGAACTCTGGGTATCATGGGGTTAAATGGTGTTGTGTATGTGATAATTAATTCTAATCTGTACCACCATTGTCCGTGTCCCACTCTGTTCGAGGGCTGGCCAGTCTATTCAAGCCTGTCTTTCCTGACATGTCCACTGCCGCTCTGTTGGCGTGTTGCAAACATCACAATATTGCCAGATCAACTTTTCACAAGCTCCAGAAACACTCTCTCCCTTGCTCTCTCTCTCCTCTCTCTCTCTCTTTCTGTCTCCTCTCTCTCTCTGCTGTGTGGTGTTTGACAGGAAGCTGACAATTCGAAACGTCGGCCGCATGCATAATGAATGAGGCGGCACAATGTGCTGCAGGATGTGAGGAGAGGCAGCGCCAGTGGGCACCTGTGCCCAACAAAGATGCTCTTTCTGTGACGGGTGGCCCGCCTGGTACCCGCTGTCACCGCTCCGCCGCGCAGGCCCAGCTGCATGGCATTCAGGAGGCGGCAGATTCATCTCAGCCGCGCCAGAGCCAAAGCGCTCACCCCGTGGCCCTCCATAAAGAACTCTTTATGGGGTTATTAATGACACACAGCCAAGCTGGGGACAAATGCATTGTGCATGCTCTATTTGTGTGTGTGTGTGTGTGTGTGTGTGTGTGTGTGTGTGTGTGTGTGTGTGTGTGGCTGATGTGTCTGTGGCTGTGTCATGAAAAGAAGGCGAATGAGATGTTGCAGTACATTCCATTTGCTTAGTAGATTGAGGAGGAGAAACGACCAAGAGGAAAGCCTGCAGAATCCTCACTGCAGCAAGATGACACACACATGCACACATGCTTTATTTGTGTGTGTGTGTGTAAATATGTGTGTGTGTGTATCTACCCACAATCCTGCGGGGGATACTCCTCATATGTCGACAACATAAGTGAATCCTCTGGTGATGTTTTCACAAAGACCTGTGAAATAGATTATTAAATCTGAGCTCCTGACCCTTGTGGTATTAAAAGTTTTCCTTTCACTCAGAGACCTCACACTGTCAACAGCCTTAAACAGTGATGGAAGGAAAGGATTTTAGTTGAACAAACAACAGCGGGAACAAAGCATGTTTATAAATGCCTCTGGAGCACTGTTATGTCTGAGTAACTCATGTCTGAACTCTTGACCTTTGGGGTATTTTGCTTTGCTTTATGCACTGAAGAGAACTGCGTGAGATAACAGGTGAAGGGTTACAATATGATCCAATCAGACAATACTGGCATGATGGTCCTAGAGATGTAGGTAGATATTTCGATAGTGAGTGTATTAGCGAAGTGAGAGAGAAGCAGATGAGTTCATGAGAAAACTATGGCTGTGTGTGAGGACTGACACGCAAGAATTGTCTTCTCTTGTCAAGTCAGATCACAAGCAAAACCGTTTTGAACACTTACACTTTATTACGCTTGCTTTTAGCAAGGACAAACATTGCTAAAAGTGCTAATAGTTTTTTTTGTCCTTCATCCATAATTAACATTAATTAACATTAATTAACTATGGCATCATTTACCATGGTAGTTGGTGCCTGATATTGTAGCAGTGCTGTGTAACCATTATTTCTGAATGCCTCTATGGCTTTCAACATGGCTGATGACACGGTAGTTTATTAAAATGTAACATAGTCTGTAATGACAGCTAACAGTCTACAAGCTTTGAATGCCTTTGACCAGTTAGAGCACATTCCCACTGTTATATTACCCAACACTGATGAGCAAAATGACAGATGGCCCGGATGTGTTATCTGTAATTACATGTTTGTTTAACTTTTATGTCATTCATATCAGCCTGATTGTGCACTCAAGCGAAATTCTCTTTAAATGTTATAAACCCGTATCATAGTCAATAAATGTCTGAAGAATCTGTAATAGTTTAATGAGTGCATTGGTAAGCACAGGCAGGCTAAATGGAACACTGGTCCAGCTGAGGTGTATCCATGAGTATGCATGAGTCTGGGCCTATGTCAGCATTCCAACTAATTAGTCTGCCCTCACATGAAGCCAAACTTGACTTGTGCTTTGTTTTGTATGAAAGGTTTAACTTGAATAATGTAACATGCTCATTGTGTATATGTATACCGTGTCTCTGTGTGTCTCTCTCTCTCTCTCTCTCTCTCTCTGTGTGTGTGTGTGTGTGTGTGTGTGTGTGTATGTGTGTTGTGCGTCCATGTGCTATAGCAGTCTTGATTTATGCTGGTGGAGAACTGAACAGCGCCAGCTGCACTGACAAAACCAGCAGCCAGCTGCAGCACAAACACTCTTTCTCTCCCACACACACACATGCATAAACATGCACACAGACAAACACACACACAAACACACACACACATGCGGGCACAGGACGCACACATACACACACTCACTCAGCTCACCCATGCGCACTCTGACTCTCTGTCTCACTCACTAACACACACACACACACACTCACACACAGTTTCTTTTTTCTTAGTCTCTCTCTTTCTCTCTGTCTCTTGACAATCACCCACCCAAACAAGCACTCACACACCTATATATTTATACTCCAAGGCTGAGTATAGCTATACAGGTATATCACTTTAGCAGGCTAAAAACACATTTCACATTTCAGCCTGCTGGACTGCATATTTTACAGTAGTTATGAGCTCTAATCGATGCCTTAAGTTCACAATTAGATTAACCAATTTGAGCTGTCAAAGCGCTTGTTGACTCTAGATAGGCGGCGGGACTAGGGAGATATCTACCTTTAAAAGCACTCTCGCTGGTGAAATCCATTTTCCAATTTGGCGATATTCATCTCCTGGCGTCAGCCAGGGAAACAAACTCCCTGCCCCAGACGCACACACATACACACACACACGTTTTAAGATTGTTGGGTTTAGGTTGTCAAAATAAATTTCCCTGCGAGTGGGTCGGCTGGATTGACATGAGTGTGTGTAATAGATGCTGGCGTGTGTACCAGTAGAGCAATCAAAGCCAGCAGGACCCTGTGTGTGTGTGTGTGTGTGTGTGTGTGTGTGTGTGTGTGTGTGTGTGTGTGTAGGTGTCTGCCCGCCGAAAAAGGTGTGGTTTACATCTTTCCATAACTGTGCAAAAGCAATGGCCTCAAGCATTGGGCGATATTTCATTTATTTCATGGTCATAAATCAAATAACAAAAACAGCTAATATTATTCCTAGTCTTTATTATCATAAATTGGTGGGTGTATGGGTGTGTGCATGTCAATATAGAAGAATGACTTATATGGCACTTTTTATCTCACAGTTATGTATTTGTCTTTGTTTCTTAGATGCTCGTCAGGATTGTTACTAGTTTTCATCTCCAAAGGGTATCAAAAGGGCATGAAGCACACTGTGGCTGGCATGTAACCTAGAATGTATGGCCTCCTTCTGTGCCTGAACAATGCAGCTCACAAACACGTAAAGACATTAATACACACACACAGGACATGAGCACATACACACAAACATACACGTGTGTGTACACATGTACGTGCTTGCATGCACGCACGCACGCACACCCACACACGCACACACACACACACACACACACCACACACACACACACACACACACACAAAGATAATTTGAGTGGGAGGTGAGAGCACAGTAAGACCCTGTAAAGGGCAGCCGAATCCTTCCCACAGTGAGATCAGTAAAAATTAGCATTAATATGATGTTTTTTCCACTGCCATTACACTGGGTGCAGTGGGCACATGCACAGGAATTTAGCATGTCTGCAGTTGTAAAACAAGTAACCACACACACACACACGTACATACACACATACACACACACACACACAAAAACACACACACACACACACACACACACACACACACACACACACACACACACACACCGGCACATTCAAACATGCACCCATAATCATCATACTGTCAAATCTGCACGTGCTTAGATGGAAAAAAAAAAAATCTCCTTATTCATTCCTTCATGGATCCAGCTGTCTTCAGCTTACTTCTCCTGAAGCACCCAAAACAGGCACATAGGCGTGCACACACACAAACTCACACAAACAAACAGACATAGCACACCAAACAAACAAACAGACTTACCAAACTGTTTATAGTCATGTTTGCTTTGGAAAACCACATTGACATGACAGGCCTTACAAAACACTTTCTTTGTTTCACTGGTTTCCATTCACCTACCCACCTGATATTACATCTACATCTACAAATGCACACACACGCACACACACACGCACACACACCACACACACACACACACATACACACACACACACACACACACCATTTTATGTAACATTTCTATGAACTGAGGTGTGCCTAACTCCATCAAGTGACAGCTGAGTAAAATCTGTGAAGGCGATTAGCTTTTTACCTTCTAATTTTTGACAATTACTAAAGGCTTCATTCCCCTGCTGTGGAACAGGCCCAGGCTCCACCTCAGAGTCACTTAGTGCAGATGGAATACATGAGCCCCTTCATACAAAAACGCACTGCCATAGACCACAAGGCCCCTCTCCGCCTCAGAGATGAATTAGAAGCTTTGTCACAGACACACACACACACACACACACACACACACACACATACACACACACATACACACACCCACGCACAGAAGCGCACACTTGCTTAGAGAGAAGCAAGTTAATAGGAGTTCCTTCCTATTCCTGGCTCTTGGCAAACGGTGACTTCTCATGACACTCAGTCAAAACCACACGCCACAGTGGATTCATTAAAGGAATATTATGCAACATATATCTGAGTCTGAGAATGGAGACTCTGATATTTCATATTGCCGGGACACCAGCGCCAAAAGCAACTTGGTTTTTTGATGAGGAAATTGTATTGTACAGTACGCAAAAGCACACAAAGGAGCCATGTCTATTTGATACCCTCTTCTGTGGGTTTGCGTGATGCTTTCTTGAGTTTATATGTTTTTAAACCTAATGGAGTACCATATGAGCTCTGGTTTCCAAAAGTAGACAGACATTGAAACTAATTTTCCGAGAAATCTTTTACGCATTTCCTAACTCTTCCTGCAGTTCCCTACAGCACTGCTCCAGGAATTTTGCCAGGAGAATAATATCTGATGCGCTTCTCCTGTCCTGCGTTGCATCATGGGAAGCGTGAAACATTGCTTGTGTGTGTCTGTTTGTGTACAAGAGATTGCATGAGAGAGAGAGAGAGAGAGAGAGAGAGAGAGAGAGAGAGAAGATTTACAGCTATAATCAACTTTCTGCTTCCCTGCTGGAAATGAAGCGTGAATGACGTCACAGAGCTGTCATATGGGCCCTGACTGATGATGTCATAGGTGTGTGTTTGTGTGTGTTTACAGGCATGTGGTATTGCATGTGTTCGTATTTTGAGACCAAATCCCCTCTGAATGTGTCAGTGTTTGTGTTTCTACCTGTACGCTGTGGGTCCTGTGTGATCCATCACCATGGCTCACACTCATCAATAACATCAGACAGAACATTGCACTTGACCTTCAGCATTGTCACGCCTGTGGACCTGTGTTTGTACCGTGTGTGATATGTTTGTGTGCACGGGCGAGATCACATCCATCTATCCATTACAGACATCCCACAAATATCACACAAACACCTCCCTTTTACACAGACACATGCACTAAAAGTAAGAGGAAGAGAGAGGGGTGGGGGGGGAGGGTCTGGTGCAGCAGCAGCTTGTCCCTCGGCCCTCAACTGGTTTCCCTCTGGGGGACTCTGAGAAGGTGCCTGTCTACTGTCAGCTCCACACACTCAGCTCTCACACCAACCCACCGTACTCCCCTCACCCAAGCACCCACCGACCCACTCAGCCACTCTTCCTCTCTCCAGAGCAGGTCCCCAGCTCATTTGGTGGCTGTCCTGTAGAAGATGGATGGCGAGTGTTTGGTGTACAGAAGTCGTCACGCTATGGAAGTCGGTAAACACACTATGAGCATGAATGATGAGCTCCGAACCACCCCATCCCACCCCACACACACCCCCAACTCACTGCGCTCTGATTGCATATAGGCTTGGTGTATGCTGTGATTCCAGCAGGCCTTCGGTCCATGTCCACTCTGGAAAACATTGTAATGATGGTGGGGAGAATAGTAAAAGGCCCTTGATGGATTGGAGTTACTCCCTTTTATATATATATATATATAAAGACTATATATAGTGTTTGGTGTGTGTGTTTGAATAGAGAGAAGATAAGAGAGTAAAGAAGAAATGAGAGAGATTGGTGTGTGTGTTGTAGTAGTGTGTGTGTGTGTGTGTGTGTGAGAGAGAGAGAGAGAGAGTGAGAGAGAGTCAGAGAGAGAGAAAGTGAGAGAGATTGCGTGTGTGTGTGTGATAGGTGTTGTGGTGTGTGTGTGTGTGAGTATGTGTGTGGTGTGTGTGTGTGTGGTAGAGAGAGAGAGAGAGTGAGAGAGAGTCAGAGAGAGAGAAAGTGAGAGAGATTGCGTGTGTGTGTGTGTGAGTATGTGTGCGTGTGTCTGTGTGTGTGTGTGTGTGGTGTGGTGTGTTGTGTGTGTGTGTGTGTGTGTGAGTGCGCATGCATGTGTGTGTGTGTATGTGTGTATGTGTGTGTGTGAGTGCGCACGCATGCTGTGTGTGTGTGTGTGTGTGTGTGTGGTGTGTGTGTGTGTGTGTGTGTGTGTGTGTGTGTGTGTGTGTCTTCTTTTGCTTTGTTTTTTGTCTGCTTCTTTGTCCAGCACACTGTGAGAGTCTCTCTGCTCTGCTCTCACCTAGTCTGAGTGAGTCCACCCATACAGTGTTAATTAGGGAATGGGCTCTCTTGCTCCTGGAAACACATTCACACACATATTAAATATACAAACCCATTCTACACACATGTGGAGAGGAGAGGAGAGGAGAGGAGAGGAGGGAGAGGAGGGAGAGAGAGGGAGAGAGAGGCTGTGTAAACAGGAGTGTAAATACAAGGAGGCAAATTAAAGTGGCATGCTTGTGGCGCCACAGAGAGACTTCCAAACTCCCAAACATGCCAGGCTGCCTGTGGACTGAACGAGAGTGATTTGTCATAACTCATTCATGATCTTACACACACACACACACACAAATATACACATATTTTGTTGGATATAGTCCTGTGAAAAGGGTCCTGGCCAAACTGTGAGGGTAAATACACAGAGGGTGTCTTTAAAATGTTTTTGTTTTGGATGGGGTTCTCACTCCTGGAGACTGACCTGTGCGCTCTGCTCTGTATATGAGCATTTTGTGCATGCGTTCTTTATGTGGCCCTGTTGGTGGGTGCTTCAGAAGGAGATTTTGCTTGCAACAGCACTTCATAGTCTTAAAAAAAGAAGAAAACTTTTCAAATTAGATTTTGCTGTTGTTGCTTTTGTTTGAAGAAGAAGTCATTACCTGGGTTCTGTTTTATGATGATTATTGAGAGTGGTTCAAACAGAGCTGTGGCTGCAGCGTTAGCACGTCAGAACTGTGTACTTTTCTCCATAGATCAGCACATCTGTGAAAATAAAAACACTCAGTGCTTAATGCGTTTCCATATTGAGGAGTTTGGATCATGAGACACTGGAGCATAAAGACAGTCTGATATGGCACCAGAGTGAGTGCACTCTCCCTCTCCCAAACACAAACAGTGATGCCTCACACTTTGGATTCCCTCCGCTCCTACACCGAGAAGGGCAGGCTTTCATGGACCACCGCAGATTATCTTCCTTAATCGTGTATTCCCAGAGATATGCACTTAAAGATAGAGATATAAACAGACCCAAACTCAATTTGGGGAAATCCCCCGTAACGAGGCAGTCGGCACGGATGTTCGCTTTCAAAAATCCCGAAGAGACGACGAATGATCGGGTGCAGAAGGCCCCACCCAAGCAGACCTTCTCCCTCTCCTCGGCCATTTCTGCATCAGATAAGACTGACTGGAGCTGTGGTCTCCAGTGCAGTCAGGGCTGGCCTTGCACAGATGTCCAATTGGAATCCACTAATTAGCCACTCAACAGTGATTGTGGTCAAACTGCTTTTATGAAGACCAGGGTCGCTTTGTTTAAAGAACTTTAATCCAAGCGTGCAGGCTTGCCCTCTGGCTGGAGGCACTCACTCTCTCTCACACACACACACACACACACACACACACACACACACACACACAAACACACAGAGACACATACGTGTTGAAACATACAGATACACTGCCATAAATACGCACATTCAGTCAAGGTACACACATTGAATAAGGCACATGAAGATAATGCACAGATCCGTGCACGCACTGTGACAAACACATACTGCTCACAGACTCATAACCCTAGACACATAAACAATGGGACGCGTGCACACACACACACACACACACACACACACACACATACACACACAGAAAAGTGATACAGCAGCAGACTCTGTGAGAGGGGCCTGAGTTTACACAGAACAAATGAGCATGATGAGGAGTTGAGTTAGAGTGTAGCTGGCTGTGTAAGCACACATTCATCTTATGCAACTAGGGGACTCTGGTTCAGCCCACTATTGCTGCACTACTACAACTACACGCACACACACACACACACACACACACACACACACACACACACACATACACTCGTAGATATATACACATACACATACACACACACACACTCGTAGATATGCGTATACACATACACACACACACTCGTAGATATACGCATACACACACACACACACACACACATACACACACTTACACATTTACTTAGTGGCAGCCTCAAGTTGCACTGCTACCTGAGCCTCCATTCGCATGGTAAACAAGTGTGACAGTGTTTGGAAAGCTGCTTTATTGCAGGGGGTGATCTGGTGACTAGACTATGGCACTAAAGCACGTTGGCCCCTGGTACTAATGTGGTCGTTGGCATGGCAACCGCCACCGCAACAGTCCAAAAGAATCAGACCTCCGACCGCAAGGTCCACTGCAGGCCCACCAGCAGGCCTCCCAGGGCCGAGGAGGATCCCTCCTCTTTTGCCCACGGCCGGTGAGAACCCCACTGATCTGCAGGGGATTGTGGGATTGCATGGTGATTGCGGCCTATCTCACTCTGGATTTAGGGCTGCCTGTGGGTTTGAAGGGCATCATTTGTGGGAACAGAGCATACTTAATTGTAACATGGTGTGTTCCTCAGCTACCCATGTGTGCAACATGATGATAAGCAAACCATTTAGTCATAAAGGAAACGTGCGCGCGCGCGCGTGTGTGTGTATGTGTGTGTGTGGTGTGTGTGAGCGCATGTGTGTGTGTTTGCATGTGTGTCTGTATGTTTTCTCAAGTCTGGATGAAGATAAAAACTTTCTAAAAAAACATTGACCCTCAAGATAATGGGCTTCCAAGAATATTCGAACTGTAAATATGTTTTTTATGAGAAAGAAAGAAAGAAAGAAGAAAGAAAGGGAGAGAGAGAGAGAAACAGAGAGTGTGTGTGAGTGTGTTTGTATGAACACCTGTTCATGTGGGTGTGTTTCTTGGCCTCTTGCAAGCATTGTGCTTCACAAACAGGAGGCAGCCTCTGATAGAGGTGTGGAGGTGGGAGTGTATGTGTGTGTGTGTGTGTGTGTGTGTGTGTGTGTGTCCGCACACTCCCGGGTCACTCCCTCAAGGCCACGGTACAGGCCGCAGATGCAATAGCCATTGCTGCCCTCCCAGTGAAACTGTTATCAGGCCACCAACTGCACAGCTCTAATTCCTTGAAACACAAGCCTCACCTTTACCGATCACTGACAGAGTCACTCTATAGGAATGCATGTGCCAGAAGTATGGATGGAGGGTTTGGGAGAACCTATCTCTTTTCTGAGACAGGAATACAGTTTGTGTGTGTGTGTGTGTGTGTGTGTGTGTGTGATTCCGACGTAGCGTCTGCCCCTCTGCACCCGCACACCCACGCACACACACACACTCACACTCACACACACGCACACACACGCTCACACACACACAGACGCACACACTCAAACAAATACAGTACAAGGCCACTCTTGTTAGGAGTGCTTGTTTACCACGTTCCCGTTTTCACCAGGTGTCATAAACTTGCAGGTTCTGGACACTTTGTGCTAAGTTTATCAGGTTTTCAATGACTTATAAATCTACTCTTGGCAACTGCAGTCCAAACTCAGGGCAAATAGTCTGTGAGATCAGTTGTTCCATCCCTTTGTGGGACATTACTCCTAATTAATTGTGGACTAGTAATTGCTGCTTTTGTCAATACCAATCTGTTTGGACAAGGGATTGGATGATCAGATCAGAGACCTTTTTGTTGTAAAAGTGGACTGCAGACAAGAGCGTGTGTGTGTGTGTGTGTGTGTGTGTGTGTGCACTTACATGTGTATTTATATTGCTCTCAAACTCAGAAAGTGTGAGTGTGTGTATGTTTCAGCTCAGAGTATGGTATCAGCTCAGAGTATGTTTGTGTGTGTGTGTGTGTGTGTGTGTGCGCGTGTTTGTGTAAGTATACACGTGATGACATGTGTGGGTACACAATGCCCGGATATCAGCGTGTATGTGAGTGTGCGTGTATGTGTGTGTGAACGTGTGTGTCTGTGATCTATCTCCCTCTCTCTTTGCCGTGTGTATGACGATTGATTTGTGGATCTATTTTAATCAGAGCTCCCAGGCTGTGGTTTGGGAGCCGTGTACACACAATCTCTCCAGTGTATATTTGTCCAGCCCAAACCAAAGCCTTTCGTCTGGGCTGCCTCACAGTGGTAGCGATTTCACTGTGGAGGTACGCCAACATTGTGCTTAAACGAAGCGTGCCCTGACTACTGTTTCTGCAGCCCTTGTTTATGGGATGCCTTTATTGTAATGAAACTCAGATGCTCTGTGTTTACCCCAGGCAAAGGTTGGCCCATTGTTTCTAATTAGGAGCTGGTGACCTCGCCGCATAAGACCACGGGGTGTCCACCGTGCCGCTTAATTCATTCTCATTAAGGTGAAATATGACGTGCAATCATTAGACACTGACACAGGGCACAAGGTGATGTGTGTGTGTGTGCGTGCGTGTGTGTGTGCGACTGCGTGTGTGTGTGTGGCTGGTTGCAATCAATGATGGTGGAGCCCCACTTTAAAAACAATAATAATTGAGTCATGAGGTTAACGTTTGGAATATGAACAATGTGGGTTTGAGTGACACAAATTGGATGAGAGTTCAAGTCCGAAAATGATGGAAGCTATTCTTTATGAACTGTTAAACATGAGAAGTGTGTTTGGTTCGCTTCATCACAGGATGTTGATGTAGCATAAGTAAGCTTGCAGCCTTGATCAGAGAAAAAGGCCTCATTAATCAAGGGAATGTAGAGAGAGAGTGAGAGAGACAAAGAGAGAGAGAGAGAGAGAGAGTAGTCTACATAAAAGCTACAGGCATGCAAAAGGAAATAGGAAATCAGGAGACTTCTATATAAACTCATTCATGTGTACATGTGTACAAGTCGTACAAGTGTACATTCTTCCTCATTTCATTCATACATTATAACACTCATTTATTTTTTTAAACAGGTAACTATCTGTTTTAGAAGTCATACTTCATACTTTTTTTTTAAGAAAAAACATTTTAAATAAAAAAGATTAATCCAAGGTCATGTAACATAGTTATGTAATGAAAAAAAACACTTATGTATAAAGCTTTATATGGTTTTCAATTCAGCAGTCTGAAGGATTTACAGATGGTTTGTTGTAATTTGGTATACTGAACATCACCTTAACCAATCCCAACCTCTAACCCTAACCTCAACCATAAATAATGGTTGGAACAGATTTGTTTGTTTAATCTAGGAATCAGTACATAGTTTTTAGAGAACACCAAATAAATTGAAACCATTTTTCTTGTGTTACCACAATGATACCATTGTTTACATTATGAGGATGCTTTACTCTACATCTAGTAGTGATTCCCAGTAACGTGAAATGTGTGTGTGGGTGTGTGTGTGTGGGTGGTGAGGGTCAAAGCACTTCTCAGACTGGCATGTCAAAGAGGCAGAAGATGAATGGTTGATTTTATTAATGGACGGGAAGTGAAAGTGAACACATATTGTTTCCGAGAGCAGTTTATCTTCAAACAGAACAATGTCCCTTTCTGTGATTCTTCTTTTGTGTGTGTGTGTGTGTGTGTGTGTGTGTTTCTGCGTGTTTGTGTGTGTGGGCGGTTGAGCTAGTGGTGGGGGTGTGACAACAGGTGCATGTCCAGGGTTTGGAAATTCTTTAGAATCATCTAACAGTGGGATAAGAGAAAGACAGTGATTTGGTTTATGAAGTACTGCTGTTATTTACAGTTACGCCAAAATTATACAAGTTATTTCCAAAATACTGATGAACTGAAACTTAGACTGTAAGCTAGTGCACATTGTTCAAATCAGGTTCACACATACACCTAGGCCAATCACACATGAAAACATCACCTGATACTATAGCTCTTCATGGTCAGTTTGCTCTTCATGCATCTGTACACACATACAGCAACCTAGCACTGAGAAAACAAAATGCGCACACACACACACACACACACACAAGGTCTTGTATAGGGTGTGGTGTGGAGGGACAAGGGGTGAGTTTCTGAATGTTTCCTTAAGTGTGTTTCTGTGTGTCCTGTATGTGTGTGTGTGTGTGGGGGTATGTTCAAAGACTGAGTAGCCTGCATATACGATAACTTTATGTTGAGGAGAAATCATGTTTGATGTGACAGGTCAGCGCGGGGCCTGCTTATTAAAAGCAAATAGAGGAATTACCACAAACGACTTCCAAAATAAGCCACCATTTTCCACCTCCTCGGCGCATGTGTGAGTGTTTTTGTGTCCCTGTTTGTGTGGGTCCTCAAGGGAATTAAAAAAAAAAGCACATGAACTTTTTACACTCAAAATAGGTTGGTCGCTTGTTTTTGTTTTTTTTGTTGTATAATATGTAAAATGCTGTGTTATGTGTAACACACTTTGGAATTGGTATGGAGTCAGTGTGTATGTGTGTTCTGTTTGCATGTTTACTTGTGACTATTTGTGCCTGAAAATTTGTATTGGGACCATATAAACAATAGTGTGCGCACCATATGAGGAAAACACCAAACTTGACCAACACCAAGACTGACCCAATAAGCGTTGAATGTGTCGGCGCCGAAGTGAGAGCACAATCACAAAAGTAATGAATGTGCACCAGTAACTCCTGTAGGCAAAGAACATGACAGTGTCTTGGTTGAGAGAGCAGAGCGGTTGGGCTAACCAAACAGTTTATTTCAATAACAAGGTAAACCATACATACATATGTGGTAAAAGTGTATGAGCATCCCAAAAATGACCAGCTGTTGTGAATAGTCACCCATAACCCAAGCAAAAACCAAATCATAGGTGCAAATTACAAAATTATGACTCTCTGAGAAGTTACAGAAACTAAGGTAGTGTTTTGAGAAGTGTTTTTAGAACAGTCACTCTGGAAAAGTAAAAAAATGTTGCTGACAGACAACTAAAATAAAACGATTTTTAATAACAAAATGACTGTTTACATTGTAGAGAGGCTAAAACAAGATGTAGCAGAAGTTTAGACTAAAACAAAAACGTCTAAACTTAAACATTCCGACGGAGACGAAAAACCAAATGAGGCAGAAGATGCCAGGGATGGTGGGAGGGCGCGGCGCGGCACGGCCCATCTGCCAAGGGACACACTCCACACAGCGCAGGTGTGACCCATCAGCCCACTGGGCCTCAGCAAGACTGACAGGGCCCAAAAGACACACACTGGGTGGGAGTATGTGTGTTTGTATTTCTGAATGCTGCGTATATATCTTAGGTGTATGTGTGTGCATTTGTGTGTGTTGTCTGCTTATGTGCATACATTAATATGTCATGCGTGAGTGTACATGCGTACGCTGTATGCGTGGAAAAAGGCGCTTATTTGGAAGCTTCCTCCTCCTCCTCCTCCTCTTCCTCCTCCAACCTGGCCGTGTTGTTGATGTTTGGCTCTGAGATAAATCACCAGCGGCTCCAGTGGCCCACTCCTCAGCTCACCTGCCCGCAGGTCGTGTGTCCCGTTCCGTCCCTTCCCGTCCCGGCGCTCCCATTAGAGCCAATTAGAGTGGGGGAAGCAGGGGAACGCCCGGGCGCCCAGCGCTGCAATTAGAGCGCAGCGCACTGCCCGTCGGTAGCTGCGCCTCTCCGAAATAATAAATATCATTTACACAGGGAGGGGGGAGGAAATAGATCATTTCACACCAGCTTTCCATAAACACCCATAAACACGTGCCACGCCACTCGCTCACACGTCACAGCAGACAGAGACAGAGACAGAGAGAGAGAGCGAGAGAGTGAAAGACAGAGAGATGGGGGAAGGGGTTTGGGGGAAGGAGTGAGAGATGGAGTGAATGTGAATAAAGTGGAAATTTTGAAAAAGAGATTAATAGGTAGCTCTGGAAATATGTGAAATAAAAATAGAAGAAATGTCATTTTCCTTAAAGTCAGAATTAGGTGGCCTGAGAAGCCAGATACATTTGAGTGAGAGCGGGTGAATGTAGGTACAGTAGATGCATCCTACTTGTGTGTGTTCTGTCTAAAAGTCTGGCTTGACTTAACCCAAGACGAGCAAAACGGCGGGTGATTAGCTGGCCAGGATGTACTCTCACCCTGTGAACTTCATTAAGATCACATTGATCCACATTCACTGCGAACTTACAGAGGTGCTGGCAAATATTTGATCAGCAGGAGCTGTGTGTGTTTGCCTTCGCTCTTATGCCTCTCACCATATTCTTACTGGCCACTCACACCAGCCTAATATGAACTGAGTAGGCTACGGGTGAGTAGATGAAGCGACAAGGCACGTGTATGCATGTGTGTGTGTGTGTGTGTGTGTGTGTGTGTGTGTGTGTGTGTGTGTTTGTTTTTACTAAATTATGGGGACTCTCTGGTGCTGAATTAATGTCCGTAGCTATATATGGAGGGGGATCAGTGTTACGAGGGACACTTTGAGATTATGTGTGTGTGTGCTTGTCTGTGTGTGTGTGTGTGTGTGTGTTAGTCAGTGGGTGGCAGTGTGGGTGGGTGTGTGTCTGTATGGGAGTATGTTTGAAAGGGTGCGCCTCCCCGCCCAGTCCTTACACCCTGAAAAGGGCCCTCAGTGCTGGGGTGAAAGTTGCCAGTGTGCCGTGGTGGCGGCAGAGGCGGTGGTGTGTGGCTTAGATAATAGCGGGGCCTCGAAACCGCATCTGGGTAAACTGGCGGGGAGCTGTGGAAGAATGCTCCATTGCACTCCAATAGGAAGAGGAAATGTAAAACACATGAAATGTGAAAAGTGAGCAGTTAGAGTCTCCGAGGCCTGCCAAGAACACAGCCGCACTTCACACTCTACGGCTCCGCGTCCAAAGCCCTCCGCTCCCTGCACACGCCATTCTCCTCATCTCAATGCAGCTCAGTGCAGTTGAGTGGGTTTCACATGAGCTCAATTGGATATGGGTCACTTTCATGAAACAGAGTTCAGGTCTTAAAACTGTATATGGGCTTTGCCTTCTCGCACATGGAATTGTTCAGTGGAAGGGGACTCTCAGCTCTCTACCTATCTTCTCTCCTCTCTGTATCTGTCTATCCTCTTCTTCCCCATCTCTTGTCTATCCCTCCCTCTTCACTCTCATCTGCTCTCTGAGATGTGTGCTAATATCTTTTTTTTATTACCCACATTGTGCTCTTACTTCTGCCCTTTACATTTTATCCTTTTCCTCCCTAGAATGTTCTCCATGCACACAGACGTCATTCTACTCCCCCGTTAGGAGCAGTATTCATTTTCTACACTTCAACATTTTCTTGCGGGGCTTCTTAATATTATTCAGAACAACAAATTAGAGAGCAAATAGTCGTTTGGAAATTATTTTTAAAAGCGGTTTGCGCACAGCCCTTGATTAATGGAGGGGTTGCATCGCTGACATTTTAATTATGCAAAAGGGAAAACACAAGATGTGCTGGCACAGAGTTTGTGCTCACTAAGTGAGTTTGGAGTGTGTGTGTGTGTGTGTGTGTGTACTCTGCTGTGCTGTGCTGATGAGAAATATGGCTTTAGCAAAAGGTGCAAGGACACAGGCCAGCGTTCTGCGGCAGCCAAGGACCCACGGCTACACCGAGCACATACCTGTACAAGCACAGTACATGCAGACACATACACACAGACCCACATATGCACACATACATGTTATGGCAGTTGTAAAAATGGTTATGTAAGAGTTCTATGAGGGCTCTCAGCGGTGCTATTTAAACATAAACATGGTTAATTTTATGCACATCATCACATGGTAGAAAGTAATACTGTTGTAATTTAATGAACTTACTAGTGTTTCTTACAGCTTTTAGGGTTTGTTTTGTGTTGACCATTGGGAGATCTAAATTCTGTAATTCATTCACATTCAGTTCATTTCTCTTCTTACATTTTCCATGCTAAGCTCTATTTCTGAATAGCCTGAATTACTCCTTGTTTTCATTTTCCACTTTTTTTATTCTCATGCCACAATCAATTGACATTCCCTTCCAATTGTTGCAGCCTCTTTTTTACCAGGCCACATTCAATGTTTATTAAGGTTTATATTTAACATATTATATTGATCAGTGTGACCATTAAATAGAAATTAACAAATGGTGACCTCTAAATAAGACAAACAAATAAGACAAACTGTAAAATCGTTATTATAAATTAGCTGAAGTTTAATAAATAGCTTAAAATTACATATATTATCAATTTTTGCATACATGTATTTTTTTTATTTTATGAATTTCCTCTTCTGTATATTGGCATTTGAATGTAGTGTTTGTCCAGTCACACACACACACCTGGGAAGGGTATTATAAAGCTATTCAGGGCTAGTCTTTGAATGTCAACATGTGTGTAGTTGTGTTTGTGTGGGCCATAACTTCCTGGTGGTTAGCCAGTGCTGATTTGTGTCTGTTTAAAAATACGCGGCCACCTCTATACGTCTCCCCGTTTGTGGCGCACTGCCTAATCAGAGTTAGGTTGGTTGGTTGGACCGACTAAAAGCTGAGCCGCACATAAAAAGTGGACATTTACAATAAGTGGTAAAAGTATTTTTGGTTTGAAGGTACACTGAGTGAAATGTGAAACTTGTTGATGGGGGAAAAATATCTAAAAATACAAGTAAAGGCGGAAAGAAGTCAGATGTTTATGTTCCACACACGTTCTTGTGTGCACAGGTAGAGCCACAGGCGTATAGGTAGCCACATGCATATAGAATATATGCCACAGTGGTATGGTATATAAACTACTGCAGTTTCAAGACAAGATTCACGTCAACATACAGTACCACACGCATGTAGTCACATACAAAACAACACACACATGGACCATGGACGATTGGATGATTTCTCTCTCTCTCTCTCTCTCTCTCTCCCATAGACACACATACACACATCCGCACACACACATCCCAACTGTGACATAAAGGAAGACTAATTCTTTTACTCATTCAAATAACTTTAAAGTGTGACTTTGGCAGCTTGTCTGGATTTGCGTCCGTTCTGTCTTATCATCCACCAATATCAGAGAGCCATTACAGTCTGTGTCTGACGTTGCTCTGAAGGGCTTTATCACAGCCCAGTTTATATCACAACTCTCCCTCCTGAGGAATGATAGGTATGCATGTGTGTGTGTGTGTGTGTGTGTGTGTGTGTGTGTGTGTGTGTGTGTGTGTTTGTGACCTACCCAAGGCAATTTGTAAGACAGCAGAACAAGAGAACAAAGCAGTCTGAAGTTCAGTGGGTGGTTATCTAAGGGGCTTCTGTGGTTCTTTGCTTTCATGCACCCGCCGGCAGCTCTTACAAACTGGAACACCCAGTGTCTGACTCTGTGTGTGTGTGTGTGTGTGTGTGTGTGTGTGTCTGTGTGTTTGTCTGTGTGTAGGTATGTGTGTGTGTGTGTATATGTGTGTGTGTGTGTGTGTGTTCTCTGAACATTGTTCTAGTAACAACTCCACTGCACGCCTGGGAGGGGGGAGTTGGGGGGGTAGTATTTGCAGTCAGGCATATGTCTGGGCGCCTGGCCAGCCGTATGGAAAGTGAGCTAAAATCATATATGACTTATAGACTTATGCGAATACTTTAATTTCTCCAAGTTGCCACTAATCATTCTAAATTATCACATTTGTTTACAGTGTTTGACTTCCATTTGTCGGTTGTTTGTAAGTGTTGACTCTATTTACACATATGTTAAATATTAAACAAACATATCAAAATGATCAATTATAATAAGCTGCACAGAATATCATAACTTTGCAACATTACAAGTTTTGTGATAAGTTGTGACAAGTTTTGTGATCATGGGCTAGTGTCTTATACAGTGCTGGCATTACTGCAAAGTATTATGTAGGTCATTTGTTGCATATTATTTTATTTATTGTCTTGCCTCTGCGGTACTGTACTGGGTTCAGGCACAGCTGGAGAGGGCTGATCAGCGCAGCGGGCTCTTAACATCAATCACTCCACCGCTCACCTCTTTCATGGTAATTATCCCATCATTATCAGTCTGGGCTGCTCAATTACTACATCCAGTCTTTCGCGGACAGGTACGGCGGCAGCTGCCTTGTAAACTTTTATCACATCGCTCCTGTCCAGCAACAGCTCATGCTTGCCAGCCAATCAGATGCTGCTGTGTAGAATGAGGTGAAACGGTGATGGGCGCTGACGCAGCCCAATAAGGAAACAGTGGCGACCTGTCTGGGGAGGGGTGGCCTATGAGAGGTTGGCACAGGTGAGGTTACTCGAGAACGAAGCTCTTTTTTCTATGAAGCCCTTCAGTGAGGGGTTCCAGAGCCATCCATCTCTGTGTGCAAACATACAGTGGAGAGTCCTGCTCAAAATCGAGGTCATTCCCTTTATGGCTGCCACAATAAGGACGCAGAGACACAGGTGAACAGTGCCAACAGATTAGCCGACTGTCCTTCACACCACCCCAATACCACTGAAGGTATTCGCCCTCTCTCTGGTTATTCCCCCTCTCCTGGGTTTCGATAGCCCTAGTCGCTTGTAAAGATAATCGATCATGACCATGTTGCCAATAAACATATAAGCTAATCCAGGGACTAGTTCAAGTATCAAGTATGCTGTGGAAGGAATTTATGTGGTGGCGATGAAATTGATGAAAAGCAGTGGTTCTTTGTGTGTGTGTGTGTGTGTGTGTGTGTGTGTGTGTGTGTGTGTGTGTGTGTGTGTTTGTGTACATAAGCTCTCGATATGCTTTACCGCTGGCCCTCCCAGGAAGTGTGCTAATTTCAGTCTATCAGCAAAGGTGTGTGTTACAGTAGGTATGTGTGCTCCAGGGTGGGGTTCATTCAGACACTCCAGTGTGTGTGTGTGTGTGTGTGATCCAAGATTACAAGATCTAATGGATCAAAGACAGACATTCCAGAACTGCAGGAAAACTGAAAGACGCTTCTCTCATCGCGCCTCACATCCACAGAAAGACCTCTCATCACTCACAGCTTTGTCCCCATCTCTATCACTGTGTGTGTGTGTGTATGTCTGGTGTGTGTGTGTGTGTCTGTGTGTTTGTCTGTGTGTAGGTATGTGTGTGTGTGTGTGTATATGTGTGTGTGTGTGTGTGTGTTCTCTGAACATTGTTCTAGTAACAACTCCACTGCCACGCCCTGTCTGCACTGATTTTTAATGACATTCAGCCGTACTTCTAAATAAATGATGGTTTTCCGACATGAAAAATGTTTAGAGACTAGATTAAAAAACATTAAAATTCTTAACTTGTTATCTTATAGGGGACTGACCTATCCTCATCCAATTACTGTACAACAAATACACACACAGATACATACACATGCATACACACACAGACACACACAAACACTCCAAAATCATCCCACTGTCCAGGTTCTAAAGGAGGAAGAGCTTCAGACGGGGAAATACCGCTGTGGTGGTAAAAGGGAATAGAGTTAGTCATTTGAGTAATGGCCTCATGGGCAAAGACATCTCCAACACTGAAGAGTGCTCAATCAACACGTTAAAGGGAATGTTTGCATACAAACCAACACATGCACATGAACTAACAAAAACTCACGTGTGCCCACATCTAAATAGAAAAACAAACATACATACACACACACACACACACATAAAATGTGCTTTCATGTTAGGCTTTATATTTATTTTGGTAAGACAATGACTACTTTAACAAGCACTTAAGTATCCCGAATATAAGCATTTTCCTGAGCTTTTCCCAAGTTCAATATCCTGATTAAGCCCTTAACCCAGTTTCTGAGAAATCAGGATATGCTAGGTGGAGTACACCAAACAAAACCAGGATACTGTCACATGTAAACACCTTAACATAATTTCTGACAGAAGATCCTAGAGTATGACGTGCAAGATGGAGTGCTGCTAGGTACCAAGGCAATCAAGCAGCGCCCTTTAGAATCCTTGGACAGAACACCACAAAGAACGCTATCATAGAGATCCGGGAGTTGATGTCACAAACTCTCAACATTCGAAATTCCACTGGCAGTAAAGTGCAGCACCAAGCCATAGACATCCACTCAAAAATACTAATTATTTACTCAGAGTAAATAGTTTATGACATTTGCTTTATGATAAAAGTAAGTGTGACCGTTGTTTCTGTAAGAGTATGTGCCTTTCGAATTAATTCAGTTGCGATAATGGAAAAAATGACTGTGGTGAAGTTAGCTTCAAATTAGACTTTCAATATGTGGATATGCATTACGCTGTTGCAATATTGATCAAATGTCCAACTTAGAACTAACTTAACCTCGTTGGTTGGTGCTGGAGGTTAGGGGCTACATCCAAACATGAAACTGGTTATGCTGCTAATGTGAACATTGAAATAAGACGTGACACTCTGGCAAAGGTATTCTTAGCTGTCATATAGTCTCTGACCTTGAGTTGGCTATTCATAACATCAGTTAAATGGAGACTTCTTTACATGAAGGTTTATTTTGCCAAGACGAACACCTACCTTAGCTTAACTTAAGATCAGGTGAGGTTACTTGAAATTACATTCACATATAGGTGCATGTAACTTACCAACAGAGCGTTGAAAATAATGGAAGGACTAATCCAACGTTTTGACAGCTGTAGGACCAATGTAACGCTGTACTGCAAAAGTTAAACTAATGTACAGATCCTTGGCTGGATCTGTCTAAACCACCACAGCTTTATTTTAGAATTTTAAGAACAGAGTTAACATTGATAATACAGCAGAGACGGCTCATCATCCAACATTGGAATTGGCAATGACAGAAATGTTTACCCTGTAAGATGATAAGGTGAAGTCTTTCAGTCTTTTTAGAAAATGTGGTTTACTAAACTACCTGTTACTCCACATTAGATGAAGCTTTACTACACTAAACCTATCCCAAGACAAAATGTAGCAAGCTAAGTTTCAAAATTGGCAAAAGTAGTTTACTACATTGGAAGCTACTAAAAAATAAACAACATGATCCGACCTTGTGCCAATTCTAATAGTGACCCAACTAGGTCTCTACAATAGACATACAATAGTAACTTGTACTTCTATATAGGTGAAAAGTTTTTAAAACAATAATCTTTCCCCATTCCATGCCTGGAGGTGTCCAATGGGAGAATAGTTTGTGCAAGTGCTTTGCTTCACTGCATACAGCATTTTGCTCTTTGCTCTTGCGTTTTTCTAACATACAATGCTTTCTAATCTGATTTTACTAGGCTTTATAGATTTACCATAATGTGCACATGTAAGTGATATAAGACATACAATTGATTTTTGTATGCACATTCTGTACATTTTTCATTCTCTTTCATGCAACAAATCCATCACATCTGCTGGAGTTTTGCAAACTGATCTTTTATGCATGGCCTAGATGAAAGAATTGCTGCAGTGAGATAATGCCCTGGAGATGTAGTTTATAAGAGAGCTGCTACACTACATGGCCAAAAAATAACCAAGCTAATGAAAAGCTATCAGATTCAGAACATAGCTGAGCTGAGCCAAGCTAATCAGAAATGTAATTAAGCTAGTAGCTTCGCTACATTCAGTGAAGCTACTGCCTAACTCTGCTTTTTAGGCAAGTGCCGTGAGATTACATGAGTCTGTACTGTTAGATTCATTAAGCTTAGAGATATGGTATTAAATTTCATTGTAAGTAAAGTGTGCAGTTAACCTGCTAGCTTCAATATGTGACTTGCGCTATTTATGTACTATTCATTCTTAAACCAACTTTACTGCCAACATGGCGGCAGTAATCAAAACGCTGATGCAATCATACAGTAAAAGAACAGAACTCCCAGATCTCTATAATCAGTAACCGGAATATTAGTATTTATCAGTATTTATGTTAACAGGAATATAAATAACCCGATTTCTTTGCAATCATGTAAACACTTTATCCCAAAACCGGGATAAACCTTATATTCGGGATACTGACATGCATTTAAACGTTGCCAGTGATGAGCATATTGTTTCATTGTCAATTACATTCAGCCCAAGAATAAACCAGGTTGCTGTAAATCCATGCACTCACACACACACACACACAAATACACGTGACCATGCGCTAAGTTCTGCTGATGAGAAACTCATTATCAGTGTCTTAATGCGCAATCACTCTTATCAATCCCAACCAGAGGACATGTTTGCTGGGATTGTTTACACAGGTTGCTAAGTAACTGGCCAATAAAGCTAATTTGCATAACAGATAGATATTTTTGAAAGAAGTTACTATAATGTGTTTTGATAACCATGGTCACTCGGCTAGAGGTGGAGATTGAACGTGTGTGTGTGTGTGTGTGTGTGTGTGTGTGTGTGTGTTTTGGAAAATGTATTGGAGTCACGACCCCTAACTGATGTTATTTACTTAAGTCAACAAAGGACATAGCTATTACATATCTGACTGTGATGTACTTCTCAAAGTTTATTGCATGCAGCTGAATTTGTCACCTGTAAAATCAATCTTACGCAACGGACTCTGGCTGCACCTGTTGATCTGTGTTAGATGTGTGTGTGTTGGTGCGTTTTTGTATTTAGATGTGGGCACATATGAGTTTTTGTTAGTTCATGTGCATCCGTTGTTTTGCATGCAAACATTTCCCTTTAACGTGTTGATTGAGCACTCCTCAGTGTTGGAGATGTCTTTGCCCATGAGGCCATTACTCAAATGACTAACTCTATTCCCTTTTACCACCACAGCGGTATTTCCCCGTCTGAAGCTCTTCCTCCTTTAGAACCTGGACAGTGGGATGATTTTGGAGTTTGTGTGTGTGTCTGTGTGTCTGTGTGTGTTTGTGTCTGTGTCTGTGTGTGTGTGTGCCTGTGTTTGTTATACAGTAACATGATGCGGACAGGTCGGTCCCTTATTAGCTAATCAGTGGAACCACAGCTCCTTTCCACTGTATTCCACTTTCAAATGGCCTGTCGGTTTGCAAACAAATGTGTTTACCAGAGCAAGTAGGCGACCCAGTGAGTGACTGTGTGAAAACCTTTTCATCTGTACATTTAGCAGATGTGCACTAGAACTCTTGCAAAGCAGAGTTCTAAACATGCATCCAAACTCTGACTAAACACACACACACACACACACACACACACACACACACACACACGCACACACTGTGTGGTAAATTCCTCCACTCCCACCTATTGCTCACTCTTCTGCACTCTTCTCTCCTCTCCTCTCCTTTCCTCTCCTCCTCTCTTCTCTTCTCGCTCCTGTAAAATCATCACTGGGTTTGTATTTCTTTGGCTCATCACGCACTCAGGGTGGCCTCATAAATCCAGCTGCAGTCAGAGCACTTACTGGGCAACAGAGAAACACACAGTCACACACACACACACACACACACACACACACACACACACACACACACAAACATATGCATAAAAACACATATACACTTGCAAACAAAAAGCACACAGGAAAGTGTCCATGGTAATCGCAGTTTCACCGTGACAGAGATTTAGCAAAGCTACATTTCCAGCAACCCGCTTCAGGAAAAGCACTGCATATAAAGTTGTACTGGTTGCCAATTGCAATTGGAATTTTTATATGCATGAATAAATGAGTTGCATACATCACGGAGAGCAACAGGGACAGGAGCAGTCGCTTACCAGTGGGTGGTGATGCATGTGGGTCAGGAAAGCAGACATGAGGCAAGGGAACAGACTCTCATGCACTGTGTGTGTGTTTGTGTGTGTATAGAGGGGCGTTTTGTGTATGCGTGTGTGTGTGCATGTGTGTGGAGGATGGGGGGTGAAGGTGGGGAGATGTGTGTGTGTGCGTGTGTGTGTGCGTGTGTGTGTGCGTGTGTGTGTGTGTGTGTGTGTGTGTTAGTGGGTGTAAATGTATTTTTGTCTGACAGTGTGTGTGCATGAGAGTGTGCACGTGCGCATGTGTGAAGAAAGATCTGCAGCTGTGCCCCTGATTGTGATATCTGTGCAGACGGGAGATGGGATGTGTAAAGGGAGGGACACACACACACACACACACATACACACACACACACACATAGAGGGCCCTTTATTCTCCACTCATGAATTAGCATTTGCTGCCAAAAGTCACAGACAAAAGTTGGAGGAGTTGTGGCCACTGGTCCTGCTGTTTTGTTGTGCAATGTTGTGTTTTAGTATCTTTTGTTGTGTGTTGAATTGTACTGTGGTGAGTTGTGTTGTTGTATCGTATGATGTATTCACTAGTGTGTTAATTGGTGTAAGCCTGCGTTGCTGTGTTGTCTTTATTGTGTTGTCTGTGTCGCTTGTTCAGATTCTCTGCAAGTGACTGGCATCCCTTTAGGCCACAGGTGTCTGTGCCTGTTGGCATTCACATTTAAATCTCCCTCAGATGAACAGCTCATCCTAACAAAGGCTTTTGTGTTGCACGACATGAGAGATTTATCTCGTCTTAAACGGTGCCCCTGCAACAAAAAAAACAAAACAAAACACATTTTTAGACAAGGAGTAGAAGAAGAGGGCATATTATGTTCAAAACTGACTCCACGGCTTCTTCTTTTCCCCCATGCTGGACAGAGACGTAGTCTTGTCCTGTGAGAAATTGGGATTCTCCATTAAAACACAAATCTGGTGGAGAGCTCGGGCTTAATGTATGTGTGGGAAGCAGGAGCTCAGAGGTGTCACATGTAAGGTCACCTCGGGCCTCTCCCTGTTTCCCAACTCCAAACATGATGTTTACCCGCCGAGTGACGGGCTGTAGGCTGTGTGTGTGTTGCCACGCGAGCTCTATGCAAACGAGGTGCTGCAGGGCCACCTGTTTGAGAAACGATGAAAGCCAATCAGTGTGACGCCAGGAAGACTAACCTGTGGCCTAAAACACGGAGCCACGGAGCCTTAAAGATTGTGCACATTTCACCACTTGAGCTCGAGAGTCATGCCTATTTCTTGAGCTCCAGACCAGTGTCTGTTTCTTGGATTTCTTGGCCTTTAACAGAAAGCTTAAAACACTGGAATTGTAGGGAGTAGAAAATTAAGCCCATAAGCATCAGCTTCATTTGTGTGCGTGTGTGTGTGCGTGTGTACATGTTTGTTTGTGGGTGTCCCTCAATTTCCCAAACAAAATGGTAGTTCAGTGTTTTTGTTCAGGTTTAAAGAATCTAAATACATAGTTACATGTGTATCTGTAATGACAGAGCAGCTGCCATGAATCTAAACTGCAGGGGGCCAAACACCAGTGTCATTAATGAGGACAAAAAACACACACACACACAAATAGTTCAGTTGGGGCCATTTGGGCCACACTTGCTCTCCCTGACACAGGTTGGTAGTGGGGGGTTGGAGGTGATAGCAGAAGGGGGGCAGGAATGATCCTCTCAACCAAGTGGAGGGGCACATGCCTAACCCCTGCATCACCATAAAACACCTGGTGACACCCGTGGACCAATGGCATGAGTGGTGGAAAAATTCTTTCTGTGTCTCGATGATTATGGCACCACGTAGTCATTAGGATGTCAAAAGCATTGATATGTTTCCTTTCTCTCTCTGTCTCGTTATTCACTTTCTTTCAGCATACTTACACACTGTACCTACAGTACATTGGACTCAATAGAGAATAGTGGCAGATGGTGTGTGTGTGTGTGTGTGTGTGTGTGTTTGTGTGTGTGTGTGTGTGTGTGTGTGCTTGTAGGCAGCAGGAGGTTTTGTGTAATGAGCTGCTCCTGAGTTGAGGACCTCATTAGAGCCCTCATCATTAGCACCCGGCACGCAGCGCTAACCTCTTCTCCATGTGGCTGCGAACGACGTGATGACAGGACGAGTGGATGAGCACGCGGACTGATTCACTGTCCTCTGCCACGGATGAGGCTGTTTGTTTAGCGCTGTGTGTTCTTTCGCTCAGCTCCGGCCGTTTAGCAACCGTGCCTCCTGCTGTGTGCTGTAGCCCGAGGTCTGCAGAGAGGATGGTGGGATTTGGCACAGGCGACCATTTTTAATCTGAAAGTCCAGGAATGTTTTTGCTTCGGCAAACAAACAAACCTAAAACAACACAGCTGATTTTTTGGATTATTGAGTTTTTACTTTTTACTTTTACTTTTTTAAGTAGGCAAGCCTCAAAGTCATTTTGACACGACACAGTCAAGGAAATGACAAATAAAGACAGTTATGTGTCTGATTATAATTCACTTTGCTCATTTCTGTGAAATCATACTTTAGTTCAGCCTTTAGTTCATATGATAGCCAAATGTATGCTAATTTGTTTGCTAGTTTTTGATATGCTTCCGAACACATCTTCTGGCAGCCTCACAAGGTCCATAAGGTGCATGTATGAAAAGATTTTAGATTTGGATATTCAGTGCAGCAATCTATAACTCTAAATAGTGAATTAGGAAGTAAAATAGTGAATAGGTTTTATTTATTTGACTATATAGGGAATCCAATCCTGACTTTGGTTGTGAAGAGTTTTCTAATATTATTTACATTTACAAGATATTTAACTTCACAGGGTAAGTAACATACTATGTCAGAGTTCTATCTTACATTAGCTTAGCATTGCTAATGCTCTTAATGCCAATTGATAGTGCTGTCAAACCAATCTTATATTAGCCTGTTTCATTTCATCAACCATTACATCTGTTGTGTTGCACACACAGACACTTGCAACCACCAACACATCTATAAATTGTAAATGTATAAATTGTATAAATTGCACATCTATAAAAAGTGAACATCTACAGTTTCCCCTTTTGCTCTGTAAATGTATACCTTAAATACACACACACACACACACACACAAACCATAGGAACCATTATAGGAAGCTCTTAGTTCTTGCCCGGCGGCTCTTTCTCTCACACATTCATTTGCTGTCCTCTGGTCAGCTCATCTGTCAGTAAAACTATTACAGTCTTATAATACTGCCCACAGGACTCAACCCCCCACCCCCACCCTTCATCAAGTCTGACTCTACTGTTGGCCCCGCAGAGGAGATCCTCACTGTGTCCCAGTGTCACAATATTGTTCATACAAACATTCAAAACACTGCATTCTACTGCAATGGGATGGCACTATCAAAGTACCCAAAGCACTTTTAAATATGTTCATGTGTCGACCTGGCACGGGCATTACAACGCAACGAGAAACTTTTTCCAGTGCTAATGGGTTCCAAAGGACTGCTCCAAATGATCCTGTCTGCGGAGGTTGTCTTCAGCTGCAGTAAAATACTTCCGAGTGTTGATTTCCCCATTGTTTCCAGCACCATAAGTACTTTGGATCAGTGCAGGTTTGTGGACACACACACACACACACACACATCTGTGGTCTTCTTAGAGAGGAATTGGCTGTGGACAGAGGATGAGAAAAAACGACCAGCTACTCAAATAATCTCATAGTTATGACTGAGAGAGAGGGAGAAAGTGTGAGAGGGAGAGAGAGAGAGAGAGAGAGAGTGAGAGAGACGGGGCGTGGGGGGGGGGGTTGGGTTGCACATTTCAGTTTAAACACACAGCACAATAGGGAATGTGGCTTGTGCACTCTCATTTCTGCACTTCTTAATCAAAAGGTTGTTTGTGTTCATGTGATCTCTCTGGGCAGGGAGAGTTCTGTGTTTCTCAAAAAGTGTGGCCTTAAAACTGAAGCGAGCAGGGCGGGCAACCCTTTCTTTCGCATGAGTGAGACTGGAAGTTAGGATTTCACTGTGAGAACTGCAGTATTCATCGTGACGCACAGCCTAAGCTTGAAATACTGACCTTGGGTTGATAGACAAGGACATTTCTTCCATTCAACATTTTCTTCCATTCCATCTTTCTCTTCTGACTTGTCCCCGTCACCACCCCACCTCTCAGTGTCTGTTTCTATCTCTCCATATGTCTGTTGCTATGTGTAACCTGAAGCACTGCTTGAGTGGTCATATTAACTATTTTAACTGTCATAAATAATAAAAAACACATTACCATGGGTTAAGGATAATGCCAGTCTCACGTAACAGTGAGCTTTTAAGACCAACCAAAGGAGGGCAAAAGTTTGTTGTGTCACATCCACAAAACCAGGGGGATATTTGACTGTATTTTCCAGTAAGTCAATTTGAGCCAACTGTCGTGGTGCTTGATGTGTGTGTGTGTGTGTGTGTGTGTATTTTTCCCAAGCCTTCTATGGGAAACCAAAACCATCATTAGGGACACAGTTTTACACATTTGTCTCATGAGTGATGTGGGTCAAATGAAACTGCAGTGTTATATGGCCAGCTCAGAGGTGAGTTCTGGTTAGTGAGAGCCAGTTAACTGGCATTCTCCGAGTTTTCAATCTGGGCAATAAATTGGAACTGATGGCTAATTTTAGCCGAAACCCAATCCTGGACAATAAGTTACAAGCCAAGAGGGACCACTCAGTCCTGCGGAGTCTGGCGTTGGCACAGTTGAAACAGGGGCTGTTCAATAATAGCTGTTTTAGAAAAGCAAACGCTTGGCTTTAATGAGTGTTAACACCGGGTATATGAGGCTAACCTTCATAAAGGCAAATTTACAGACTCTGTCACACACACCATTTTTTTCCCCAGTCCTGTCTTTTTAATCACGTTAACTTAGGAGCTGCTTGGGCACAGAGATATAGCCCAGGGTGTGTTTTTGACGTGTGTGTGTGTGTGTGTGTGTGTGTATATGTATGTATATGTATGTATATATATATATACTGTATATATGGCATTGCCCTTTGTTTGTGCTGCATTGAGGGGAGTTCTATATGCTTCTGTGTTAGTGCATATGCCATTTCTTCACAGCTATGTGTGTGTATGTGTGTGTGTGTGTGTGTGTGTGTGGCTATGCGTCTGTTTATGTGTCTCACTGCAATGTGAGTCAGTGGCGTCGGAGCTGACCTGAGGCCAGGACCTGAGCCCACGCGCGGCCCACAGTGCCCCTCAGTGCCCTGCTGACGTGGTCAGGCTTAAAGGCAATCTGAAGGATTAGCTGGATGTTTACCCAACGCTGTGCTTGGCACCCAGGGGCCAGTCCGGCTCTAAGACCCCTCGCTGTCAGCCAGCAGACGGGCAGCTGGCTCGGGTTCACGTTAATCCGCCGATTGGCCGATATTACGCCCGTGTGGGCGCGGTGGTGTCGACCCGGACCAATCAGAGGTGTTTTGCGGCGACGGAAACGTGCTTGTTGCTCGCTTCATAACCATCGGTCATGAATGTAAGCTCAGAGGAATGGAAACAGGAAGAGTTGGCATCCAGACAAAGCGCTTTTAGGGTTTCAGATTAAAGGGTTTTAAGGTTTTATCATAAAGAAACAGTTTGCTGTTAGTTCAGTTTACATTCAGTTTATTTGCCAAACATATTTAACACGTCACTGCAAGTCTGCTCCTCAAAGCACAGACAGACTGGACCCAAAGCCAAATGTGCTATCATTCCTTACTGTAAGCTATCAAATGAAATGAAAGAAATGAATATATTTTACATATTCAGTTCTACAATGCTAATTCTTAAAAAAATCATTTAAGCATAACGTCCACAGAGTCCATAGAGTCAGCGCTTGGAGACTTCTCCTTCCCTATTCAGAGGAAGAGGAAAGACAGCAAGGGAGCGAGAGCTTGAGAATCTTCTTACACAGTGCAACAGTGCCACCACGTCTGGTCTCGGCACTGCAGTGCAGTGACCAAAAAGTAGACTGTGTGTGGGAGAAAGACACAGAGTTCGTATGTGTGTGTGTGTGTGATTTCATGTGTTGGCCACAATGTGTATTGCATTTTAGTGTGTGTATGCGCGTGCGTGTGTATGTGCCTATGCATGTGCATGGTCGCCTGTCAGAGAGAAAGGGAAAGCCATGACTGTTTCATACTTTGGAGTCACCAGAGAGAAGCTCAAAGTACTGAATGCTATTCCAGAGCTCTCGGGACACAGGAGTTTACTGAGGCTGACATCGCCAGGCAAAACATTTTTCACTACTTATGATTCGTTAGGAATTTCATGGAGCGGATTGGAGTACCAATCTTGTGGTATTTTTCAGTAGCACCAAAGGACTTCTTTATGGATGACAAGTATCAATAAAGGGTTTGGACAAGAAGCTGCTCTTCTCTATGTACATATAACCTTTACATCAGGGCCACGTAGTCTGTAGTTGATCACCACCATCTGGAAGAGGGGTTCGGTGACCCAACACTGAGGTCCT
Source organism: Tenualosa ilisha (assembly GCA_015244755.2). Lineage (NCBI taxonomy): Eukaryota > Metazoa > Chordata > Actinopteri > Clupeiformes > Clupeidae > Tenualosa > Tenualosa ilisha. The sequence goes on from PYXC01000584.1 coordinate 4,449,911, forward strand.
CCAGGGACAGTCCAAAAACCCTCCACTAAGAGCCTTTCAGGGGATGTGGTTTTGAGACGCGCGCGCACACACATACACACATTCACCTACATATCCACACAAATATAATTCTTCAGATCTGGGTTCGGGTGTGAGTTCTCTCAGCGTGAGGGAGGCCGTGCTCGGTCGTGGTCTTTTTTTTTTCTGTGTCTCGAGATGGAAGGGCGGCGAAATGAGGTGGCTCGTCGCCAGCAGATCTGTGTTCCATTTCAGCTCATTAAACGGAGCTGCACGCACGCAGGGTGCCGTACAGTAGCCCCAGTCCGGGGCAGGGGGCGGGGGGCGGGGGGTGAGGGGTGGGGGGTGAAGGTGGGGGAAAGCTGCGCCAGCAAACACACACACGCTGATAGTATCTCACCCAAGCGCCAGCCCTGAGTTCTGTCTGAGAAGGCTTTTGTTGTGAGCTCATGTTGTAAGCTTTGCGTCATAAGTGCTGGCCTGTGTGTCTTTATGAAGTTGAGAAGTTTGGATGTGTATCTCTCATAATGTGTGTGTGTGTGTGTGTGTGTGTGTGTGTGTGTGTGTGCATGTGTGTCTTTCATACTGTTTCCTGATCTTATGTTTGTATGCATGTGGTCAAATATAATGTCCGTGTCGTTTGTTTCAGTCCAGACATTGGCACTGGTATTACACACAGGTCTGGTGGTGTCTTTGGGTCTGTAACCAGATATGGTTGGGTGTGTACAAGTGGGAAAATATGAGTGTCTGACATGGAAAAAAATTCAAGAGCAAAAATGGGTTTTTCATGTTCCTTAAACAATAGTATAGCATCACAGACTGTGACAGGGTGCTGTGTGTGTGTGTGTGTGTGTGTGTGTGTGTGTGTGTGTGTGTGTGTGTGTGTGTGTGTGTGTGTGTGTATGTAATGCTGTTTCTTTGTGAGATGGGAGTTGGAGTGTGACACAGCTGTGTGTTTTTCCAGAACTTTCCCTTCTGGTTACTCTGGTCATGCCTCATGCCACCTGACATCAATGATTTGTGTGTGTTCCTGTTCAAAGTAACGTCAGCACTTTAGCGGGTCTAAAAATAGAAATGGGTGCTTGTCTTTGGGGTGCCCCCTCACAGACACAGTGTTGTGTCAGTATGGGTGTGTGCACATTTTAAAAACAAAGAGAAAGAAACAATAAAAGAAGTCAAGCAGATTAAAATGAAAACACAGGGACAAACATGAAATGAAAATGAATGAGAAAAATGAAAAAAGAATTACCAATCAACCAGCATTTCTTAACAACATAAGAGTATCAGAACCCTCAGTGACATACTTAATCTGTTGCTGATTATTACTTATCCAGTAATATACCATAGACATACCAAAATATTTAATGACTGAATGCTGCTCTGAATAAAAATAAATAAAAAGAAATATATAATAATGAAAGTAAATAAAAATACCTTCCTCAACTCTAAATATTATCTTTCATATGTAATTGCGCAGCATTGTAAAGGCACCTCTGAATGCTGACAGTACACCTCACAATATGTTCATAAACTATCAAAAACCTTGGACAAATAATCATTATCACTTACAGGAATGTAAACTATTCAAATATAATCTCATCACTTCAAAAACTATCATCACTTCTGAGCACAGCTGGGAAATTACCCTCCTCTTGACTAACTTAAGTTCATGTTAACATCTCAAAATATTATTTTGTCTATTCTTAACGTATTATATCTCACTTTATTTCTCCTAAGGGACCTTTAATTTCACCTAATAGGTCTTTGAAAAGTTTGGATGTGAACACTCCTAATGTAAGGAGGTTATGTTTTTGCCGGCGTTTGTCTGTCTGTCAATTTGTTTGTCTGTCTGTCAGTTTGTCTGTCTGTCAGTTTGTTTGTCTGTGAGCAAGATAACTCGAAAAGTACTGCATGGATTTGGATGAAATTTTCAGACAACGTGGGTATTAGGAATGAGTGTTGGTGGTGATCCGGAACACTGTCTGATTTGTATTGGGTCAGTGACACTGCGTTCTTCGAGTGCTTTTCTAGTATAGTACTCTTTTCACGTTCTTGTGTGCATATGAATGCTTTTAGAATGAAATAACAGCTGCACAAACAATGGTGTACATACCGTAGTGCTCAAAGTGTGAAGTGATCTTAGACTATTTGCTAAATGTTCTGTTTAAAAAATTGTCTAGAATTGACATCATGTGAAGAAATGTCAATGTCCTGAAGTCAAAAACAGCAGTGTCATTAAGATGCAAGTTTAGTGTCATATACACAGTGAAAAACACATAAAAAAACCCATGCAATTAAATTCTTACTTTGCTTGCTTTTCTTCATACTGAAATACAATTAAAAATGAATTCAAGGTAGGGTGTACAGTGCCTCATGACATACAGAGGCAGTCAGCATGAAGCTAGAAGTTTTGGGTTGAGGATCAAGATGTCAAGAAATTAACACGTTTACCAGCAAGCATTGGTCTGGGCTCTGCCTTAATGGAGACTTAGTCAAGGCTGTATTTAGCAAGCCCATCAGATAATATTGATTAAAAACCTATCAAAGTCTGATTACTTAAATGAGACCCAGAGCAGACTCAGCGTGTTTGCCTTGACTAACGTAACGTCTAAAATATCAGACCAGACTGATGGACACATTAACATTGCACCATTTTTAGGAGCACATGAAGTATTACTTTTTTTCACCTATGTTCCCTTGGGCTTCCACAGTGCAACAATTTCTCACACTTCTACAATTTACTCCCCATCATGTAAGTCTAACTCCTAACACTGGGAACAACTTGTACCAACTTGTGTGTGACATATTTTGCCACCATGTCTCCATGAGTAATCTAACTTTCTATTCATGAATGCACTTTGAATGAACTCAGTGTTACCCTGCTGGCCCACTTCATGCAACCAAGACAGCCAGACCATAATAAGAGAGATCAATCTAAATTGTCCTAATGAATTGGTATACCTGATGGTATTCACATTTCACAGGACATGTTAGGTGTGTCATGTGGTCAGATGAGACAGAGTCGTTGCAGAGACACACCTTGAGGGGACTGCTGTCAGTCTGAGGACACGTTTGGAACGTGCAGCCGTCGCACTGATCTGTCTGGACTGGTGTCTGCACACAGTAGCTTCCTGTGATACTGGACGCGATAGAGAGCAGTGTTCTCAGAATGGTTGGGATGAGTTATACCCACAAACACACAGATACAAACACTCACACACACGCACACACACACACACACACTCACACACAAATGCAACACACATTGTCAGATGACAGAAATCTGACTCTGGAAAGATTATAGAACACAATTTAAAATGACTCGACACAGAAGCCATTGTTTAACTAGTCTGAGAGGATGAGAGAACAGGTTTTTCTTCGACGAGTAAGAACGCTTTTTTGATCTTCCCACGCTTTGAAAACTCATTTGCGCGAAGCTTATTTGATTGACAGATAAGGCGGGGAGGGGGAGGAAGAGATTGTGTCAGTATGACACTGCCATTTACACTAACTAGACCTATTTCCTCTGTGTGCATTCTCCCATAGGCTACCTTGACTCTGTTTTGACTGAGCATTTGGAAAGTCCCTTCATTCACCTACCATAGTACGTAGAATGATGAGCGCACAAGTATGATTGCTATTGCCTGTAAATAGCAGTTTCCCTGTAGAAAGTGATGAAAGATGTAGAAAGTGAAAAAGTGAACTACATCTGAGAACAAAAGGTAACTAATTGAGTTTTTTTCCTCACATTTCATCAAATATTCGGTTGATGCTTGCTGAGACAATGACTAGCTTTGCTAAGATGCCTGGTGTGGATGAGTTTTTTGCCCATTGTTAATCTCAGGTGAATTTTTCCAAGATTTATTTATGGGCTTAGCCCTCATCGACAGGACAGTAGAGAGGAGATGGAAAGTGAATGACGCAAGGCACTCATTTTATACCCAGGTTTAATGTTGCCTATTATATATAATGGCTATATTTGTTATACTATGCAGCAAGTTCTAAGTAGGCAATAGCAGTAGTGCTGTCATGGGTGCAATTATACTTTTAAAGAATGGCAGCACTCACAGAAGTGGACTGGAGTGACAAAAAAACTCTATCCAAATATAATTTGCAGAGGAATTTCCATATTTTTCCACATTTTCTTAATATTGTGTAATTGACCTCTTCAAGAGCAGAGTAGAGTTCCACCCTGGGCCACTGTAAGTTGTTGGGCTCTCTCTCTCTGTCTTTGTCTACGTCTCTCTCACTCACTCCATTTATACCTCTCTATTCATACCGCGGAGGTGACTAAGCAAGGGTTTGGCTGCTGGTCCACGGCCAGGATGTTAATTGTTGTTTTCCTGTTGAAACTTTTATTAAACGTTTAGACCTCATCAATCCAGTGGGACTTTGATTAATGTCGTGTCACATTCATTACTCCCTTTTATGCCTCTAGTGGGGCGGACAGACATGAGGCCATCATGAAAACACACACTGACACGCACACACACACACGCACGCACACACACACACATACGCATGCAAACATGCAAATGCACATACATGCAGACGTACATACACACCACTGCACACGTGTGTGCTGCCAACACTGAGCTTCTGTTTGGATCGGTTCTGGACACAACTAACTGACACACTCTAAACTGGCTGTCAAATCTGTGCCTTCGTACTGTTAACACACACTCGCACACACTCTTACACACAAGTTAACACCCCGCCGTGTGACCTGGTGCCCTTGGCGATCCGTCATACTGACAGCGCCCCCTTGTTTGCCACCTTCTCTGGCCGTGACACACTTGTTTCCAGGCTTTTACACACATACACACACACACACACACACGCGCGCGCGCACGCACACATACAGACACACACACACTAACTCTCTCCCACACACACACACACACACACACACACACACCTTTTTCTCCCCTCCATCAGTTGCCTAATACAAAGTGACACGTGGGGGGTTGGGTTGAGGGGGACGGAGGCTCCAGGCTGCCATTTAACCCAAACAAGCTCAGATGGCTCTCTGATTTACGAGGGCCGTCGCCACACTTTCCCCTCTCCTCTCCTCTCCTCTCCTCTCCTCTCCTCTCTTCTCCTATGTGCTTGTCGGCTGAGCGGCGAGCCTGCACACTGTAACAGCAGTGCACACACACACTCACACACACACGCGCACGCACACACACACACGTACACACGCCATCGGTGCGGGGAGGAAAACAGCTCTCCTGTCAAGCCGTCAGAGCCGCCACAGGAGGACAAGAATGAGCTCCAGGCACTGGGTGTTCTCTTAGTCAAACTGCCAGCGCTGCAGAAACTTGCAGAAACACACCGCAAACACACACACATGCCCACTCACTCCATCCCCCATACACACACACACACATACACACACACACATACATGCCCACTCACTCAACCCCCCATACACACACATACACACACACACATACACACCCACTCATTCAACCCCCCATACACACACATACACACACACTCACTCAACCCCCCCCCCCCCCCCCCACACACACACACACACACACACAAGTACATGCTCACACACAGAATACCTAGAAAATACACTCTGTGTGGTCACACTTACTCATCCTCAGTCACTCAGTAAGAATGCGTGTATGTGTGTGAAAGTTAAGAAGCCCTTTGGGCAACAGTGAGCAGAAGAGGTGCACTGGGGGCTTTGAGTTGAGCAAAAGAATATTCCAGATTCAGTTGTAACGCAGTTCTACGTCCACTCGAACAGACACTTTTGTGTCTATCGCGAGCAATGTTGCCACAAGACTCCTATATCAGAGAGAGAGATTAGACATGGACGGATCTATGCAGGTATCCTCAAGAACCAACTTGAGAATGAAGAGGCCATTTTCGAATTCCACCATCATCTTTATCAGCAGAGTAGAGGGGATGTCGCATTAACCTGAATCAAATGTCGTCATTCTGTACATTTCCCTGTTGTAGGGTTGATAAAGAATTATTTCATCTTACAAAAGCAGTACGGAACTCCCTTTAAAAAGCATCAGTGAAATGAAATGAACATAAAAATAGTGTGGAACTTCCCTCAGGGTCCCTCAAAATTTGGCATAGCTGCAAGCCTTTGTGAAGCCTTTGTAAACTCTCAGTGCCTTCGGTGCCTGGTGCATGTCTACATACTTGCTCATAATGCAGTGACTCACTGTCATCTGCCTGTACAGAATGAGATCATTTTACTTAATGAATCGTAACAAAAGTGCTTATCACTGACAATCATGATGCAGGCTGGAAAAGTAGAGGCAAGAGAAGACTTGTTTTTCAACGTTGTTGTTTTGAGAGTATGCACGGCCTCGACGGTCGTGTGTGTGTGTGTATATGTGTGTGTGTGTATATGTGTGTGTGTGTGTGTGTGTGCGTGTGTGTGTGTGTGTGAAATAAAGGGAGAGACAAACCCTCATAGGTCATCGGAAGCAGCCATCAGAATGTAGCCAGATAAGTAAGATCCGGGGAAAGAACACAGAGGTCATGAGCAGAATGGAGTTCATATAAGATCCCTATCACTCTAGGACACCAAAGGCTAAACAAAATGAGTGTGAATAAGTGTGTGTGTGTGTGTGTGTGTGTGTGTGTGTGTGTGTGTGTGTGTGTGTGTGTGTGTGTGTGGAGTGGGGTGGGGGGGGGGTGGAATTAGAGAGAGAGATACTTAAATGGAATCGAAGGCCCATTTATTTATTTACTTATTTTATGGATACAATTCAAAATATTGTGGATTCCTTGTGTGGTGTTTTACTGAAGTTCAGAGATACAGTATGTCAAGTAAAAAAGTGAAGCAAAGTCTTTAGCTTGTCTAATGGACATCTATGCACATTGAGGAGCATTGCTTTTATACAAACACAGCCTTGCATAAGTTTGATGATAGAACCCCTCCTACTGAAAAAGCCAGCCTGTGAATCCTCTTTAGAAGACATTATTGGTGTCATTAAAATGGAATCAGGTTGATTTATGGTGTTATTGATTCAGTTGCTTTGAGAATCCTAATTCCCTTAGCAGCCTTGTTTATGCTCTCCTCCTCGTCATGATAAAGGAATGACCTAAAAATGGGGGTGTTGCATAAACTTGAAAAATCTGTGACCTTGTTATCTGATACACAAAACCTGAGCTGAGGCTCACATCAGCACGAATACACACATGCACTCACACTACCACACACACACGCATACACACGCTCAAAGGTGTTAATGACAACCATTCATATAACTGCTCATGGCTGACTTTCTCCCTGAGATAAATGTCTTGTTGGGGCCCTGGTTTGACTACTGTCTGTCCTGCCATTCAGCTCTGAGCCAGCTGTAAGACATATAAGCAGTGATTTAATATTGGACAAGGAAGGGATTCAGTGCACTGGAAAAGCCATCAGGAGCTTCTCTTTTCTCTTTTATCACTGCAGAAGGAACGAGAGAAAAAGAGAGAGAAAGAAGCAGAGGGAGAGGCTGAGAGAGAGAAAGAGAGATAGAAAGGGGAAAAGCAGGTCTTTCACGATGAACGGAGAGAATGATGTGATAAGTGAGTCATTTTCTGGGGGAGGCGGATAATATATGCGTCTAATTTACAGCTGGAGGGGTCCTCAGCCTTGCGCCGCGGTTGTCTGGGGCGGCCCGAGTGAAAAAACTCTGAGGTGTAATCAGCAATCAGGGGAGGAAGTGGGCCGTCAGGTTTATATGGAAGCTGTCCTGGCCGGCTAGATTTACCGGCCCAGACCTTCCGGTGCAAGGGGACCCGGCGAGGGAGCGGGGGGAGAGGGGGGGAGAGGCGACACACAAATATTATTAAAACCTTGTCAACCCTGGTGAGCGCATGGCTACTGTGTGTGCCAGTTACTTATTCCTTAAGGACTGCAGACTGAATTATGTGCCCCTACACTGGCAAACACACACATTTACATGGACAAGTACACATATGTTCACTTGCACTCACACATGTTTAGGTATGAAACTATGTAAGCCCATGTAAGTATGTATACATGTATGTTTGCATGCATTTACTGCATATGTATGTGTGTGTGTGTGTGTGTGTGTGTGCATGTGCATGTGCGTGTATTGTATGTATGAATGTTTCAAGTATTAGAACTAATAAACACCCATCATCAGCAGAGGGAGCTAGGTTTAGGGTATTTCCCAGTTGGCATAGAAAAGACCTTGTGGTACAAAAGAATCCTCTTCTAATGGCTCTTAAGCCAGCTTGTTCAAAGAGCCAGAGTGTATATGTCAGCACTGGGAGCCAAACAGAACACCTGCCGATTCAATAAAAATCTCTTCACCTCTTCAGCCAGGGCGAGCAGACAGACGAATAAGGTGAGGTTGGTTGAAACGTGAAAATCCCTAAAGCTGTGTCACACAATGGCACCCGGCTTCATATCTGCACCCTGATGAGATGCCTAAATTGATGGCTGTCAAGCTCGCCTGAACTCAAAGTTGCCCTCGAGGTTCATCACGTTGAGTCGATAAGGGTGAAATCGCAGCCATAAATAAGCTCTATGGAGACATGTGGTGCTGACATTGAGCGCCTTGTTAGGCTTGTTTTTCCCCCCACGTTCATTCCTCTCTGCTCTCCCATGTCTCGCTCAAGGCCACTCTGCCTGGCTCTGTGCATTCACGGAAGAAAAGCCATTACCATCCCTCTCTGTCAGGGGTCCGGCGAGCAGTTGGCAAGAACACTGCCTCTCGACAGAAAGCGCCTTTTGATTTGGGACGAGCCCGCGTCTTTGACCCACACTGGCCTCTCCTCATGCAGGCAATTGTGCCTGAAGGCAGGTAGGTGAGTCTGAGTGACGCGTGCCAAGACGAGGAGACATGCAGCAGCCCAGGGCCTGCCTTCAAATGGACCATGACACCACTATTCAAAGTATCTATTTTATTGCTCCCTGAAAAAATACATCAACTGCCGGGCCGAAAAAATCTGGAAACCCTACAGATGGAAAGTGAACCTTTTTTGGTCGTTCTCTAAAATTGATTCAATGGTTCGACATTTAGTCCACTTGATGGACTTGCTGTGGTCCCCAAGCGGGCAATCACATAATAAAAAACAGACGGTTTCAGTTTTGTGAGGTTTATGCGTGTGGGTTGTTGGAATTCGGCTTTTGCTGCTGTCAGTCAAGCTACTGTAAAATAAGCAAATTTGATCTGACATTTAATTAGTCAAAGTTATTGTAATCAGTTAGTGAAGTCAGTTTGGGCATACATTTGCATTATTAGAACAGTGCAAAAAAAAAAAAAAAAAAAAAAAAACGTCTCCTCTGTGCAGCGGTTCTGTATCCCACATGGCTAGTTAAAAGAACCCCTACAGCGCTTTTGAACCATAAAAGTAGCACCCAGTGTTTAATCGGTGTTCCATTGGTGAAACCGATAGGTGATTGATTAGCTTTGGGACGTTGAGTGTCCTCATAGTGTTTCCTCTAGCCAGTGGACTCCCTCTCTGACCCCTCTCAGAGACCCCTCTGTCACTCAACCCCCTTCTCTCTGCTCTCCGTTTGTCCGCTCTGCCGCTCGGTAGGTCCGAGGCGAGATGGTGGATCTCTGTAAATCCAGAAGCACATTTGTGGGTAAATTATTAGTCTGTGAATGTCATGGCACAGGCATCACAGCCCCCATGGCTCCCTGAGGGAGAATGGCTTAAGTGGAAAAGAGGCACATAGCTCATATTTATGGAGATTAGCTGGGCAAGTGTTCCCCCGTGCCCCCCCCCCTTCGCTGGATCCATCCCGCAGCTGCCAGAGGACCCGGGCCTGTAGAACCCATCAGAGAGCCACACCAAGGCCCCTGTGGTGGAGAAGGGTAGGTGGGTGGCTGGGTTGGTGAGGGGAGCAGCAGGACTGGTGGTTATAGGGGGACGGCTGCTCCGAGCTGATCCCGGGGACAGTGAGGGGTGCTGGGGAGGAAGCGTGGCCTTACTGGGGGACAGTTTAACGAGGCCCTGTGATGTTTCCAGCTTAAGGGGGAGCAGCAGGACGGGAACAAGTGCACCGTAAGGCAGAACCTCGGCTGGGTTTCCAGTGAACATGGTCCCATGTCCTGTCTGACGGACTCCATTCTAGCGTGCAGCCCAGTGGCCTTCACACAAGCCAGCCCACCATTTTAACATGTGCAGGTTGTTTTCTACAATGCAGTCTTGAACAAATATGTTGTTTTATCTCAAATAAAATTGACGTTTGTTGTCCTTCTGTTCCTCTGTAATGAAATCCAGAACTGCAGAAATCTACAGTCAGACGGTGCATAACGACTAAATCACCTGAATACCATCATTTCCCAGTTGTGAACTGAGGCTCATACAATTACAAATGCAAATTCAAATGCAAATGCATGTTTTTCAGACATGGAGGCAGGCTATACATGATAAAGCATTTATTGTTATTTGCATTCTTTCATTCAATGACTCAGTTCTTAGTAAGTATTGCTTAAGACACTGTGGTTAATACATGGGGGAGGTTCATTCACACTTTCATTCAGTGTGGTTCATTCTCTGGAACTGTAATTATCAAAAACAGATCAGCCAAGCTCAATCCTGGTAGTAATAAATAAAAATAAATAAATAAATAAAATAAAAATGGCAATCTATCAACAAAACAACAAATAGCAAAGGAATACTGTGTCACTGTCTATAAGGTACATATAACATTATGTTATATATTAGTCATGAAATAAATGAAATGGACAAACAAAATGTCCACTGGTGGTGTTCTTGTCCTTGTGTGTGTGCCACAAACTGGTCCAGGACATGAAGCAACATGTTAGATATTTATGATTGTCAGACCCACACACTTAGTACCCAGAGATGACAGTCTGGTTTATGGACAGGCGATACTCATTATACAAATAAGGATAATTATGTTTCTAGGTTGACACATACTTGGAATGCTAGTGTGTGCTGGTTTGTCTTTTAACACAGGAAGCCAAGCTAACAAATCATGGAGCTCATGAGGTGAGGTGCAGTGTACTGTTGGGATAATAAGATGCATTCATTTTCCATTGCAACATTTATGTTGAATTGATGGAAAGCAACTTGCTCTTTTGATTGATGGATGATTGTGATAAGTTCTGACGAGTTCTGATGAGTTCTGACCTTTGCAATTTTTTTCCTACACTTTTTTTAAACAGATGCATATGTGTGATTATGCATTTTACCCAGGGTGTGTTGGCAAAATATATGTATACCTGTGTAGAAATGAATGTAAATGTTAATCTGATGGGCCGGATAAAATCCTGGCCCGAATGTGCCGCAATTCCATTTTGCAAATTCAACCCACTTCTAGGCCGATGTGCATTTGGACTCTGGACCAGGTCTAAATGGCCCATCTTTGCTATCTAGGACTGGTACAAGACTACCAATATTGGTGTATATTTTGGTGTGTTTGCATAAATGAGTAGGAAACTGTGTTTGAGTGTGTGTGTGTGTGGGTAGGTAGGCTTGTCAGTGTGTGTGTCTTGGTGTGTGCACACGCGCGTGTGTGAGACTCATCGCCTCTGACACACTGAAGGTATTAATGACTGCTCCACAGCTGGCAATCAGCCCATGCAAACGACCTTTGACCTCCACAAATATGGTTGACAACTTTCCCAATTATCAGCAATTGGTCTGAATTATTTTTTCAGGATGAAATTGCTTATCGAAAAAAAAACAAGCACAGATTCAACTTAAACGATTCCATTTGTTTATCAAAGAGCTAAAAGCCCAAGATGGTCTAAATGCACAGAGTGCTCTCTCACCACACCTCCCTCTCCCCCTTTCTCTCTCTTCACTCTCTGTTTCTCTCCTGTCTCGCCTCTCACCCGCACTCACTCAGGCTGAAATGAACCGTCACGTCATCTAACAGGTAGACAGCATTTCCAGTTTGACAGAGCAACCTAGTTTGAGCATGCATCACCTTTTATATCCAGTCACACATATGAACACACACACACACACACACACACACACACACAGTATATGAGAGAGAGTCTGGCTTAGAGTATGGCTCTAGAGTGGTTTAGAGTATGGCTTTATTGTAACATTTGGTTTATGGACAGTGCTGTTTTCTCGATGTATAGATGAGCAATTCCATGGAAATTTTTGCTCACATTTTTGTCACGTCCATAACGGCAATAAAAAACGATGGTACGGTACGATGTGAATAATTGCATGGAATTTCAGCATTTACAATTGTTGGCTGTAGAACCTACTTTATAAAAGATATACAAAACATTATCACACAATGATTCACATCATACAAATACCAAGGCATTTTAGTGGCGTTATATCTTTTCTGTGGAATTGCCCATATTTGAATTGCACTTAAAGAATGATAGCCTCATCATTGAGCTCTCATTGATCATTTGACTTTCCGTCATGTAATACGTTCCTGCTTTAATGTATGTGTCTCACAGAGAGAGACACAAAGAGTTGAGGCAGGTTCACCTGCAGCACCATAATGACAAAAAAAGCTGCTCCAAGACAAGGACAATGAAGATAACAAATGGCTCTGTGCTGAGGAAGCCTCAGAAGTGGAACCAGCTATCCCAGTCATTCCCACTCATTTCCATCCGCATTCATTCATTTGGCAGATGCTCTTATCTGGAAAATACTTAGAAGAAAAGCAGTATGTTTCTCCAATATCAGGGGCACTCGAAGAAATTTGCCAGAGAGCATTCTACGGTAATAGCAGCAAGGTTTTTGGAGAATGCAAACGAGTCTTAAGGCATAATAGTAATCAAGCTAAACAATAGCTTTGCAAACTTTGTGTTCTGGTCTTGTTGTGCTCAGTTTGGATGAATGAATGAATGAATGAATGAATGAAAGAAAGTAAATTATTATACAGATTCATATATAGATTTCATACTGGCCACATGACGAAGGAAATCAGATTTTTTTTCCCAAAGCCATGTCATTAATTTCTGCATGATGTCCCGAAAGAGCTTGATGTGAGGATACGTCTGACGGGCGCATCAGGATATTGGCATGTCACACCTACTACCACAAGGTCATCAGATAACAGATAATTCAAGTTCTTCAAGTGCCTCGGGGGCTTGCCATTATTTGGGACGTTATGAGCTAACCACATATTATACAGAAATCGTTACCAGTCCAGACACAGGTGTGTGTGTTTAGAGACAAACGAGTCATGCAGTCTGTAATAAAGGTTCCTACGAGTGTTGTGTAACCCTTAGAACCTCTCTGGCATTCTCTACCATCACTGAAAACATTGAATACTGCAGATCTTTCAAAATCTTTTGTGTCTATATTACCACTGTAGTGACTATACTACTATTGTAGTGGCTATACTACTATTATAGTGACTATACTACTATTATAGTGACATACTACCACTGTAGTGACTATACTACTATTATATTGACTATACTACTATTGTAGTGGCTATACTACTACTGTAGTGACTATTCTACTATTATATTGACTATACTACTATTGTAGTGACTATACTACCACTGTAGTGACTATTCTACTATTATATTGACTATACTACTATTGTAGTGACTATACTACCACTGTAGTGACTATACTACTATTATATTGACTATACTACTATTGTAGTGGCTATACTACTATTATAGTGACTATACTACTGTTGTAGTGATGATGCTACTATAATACTGACTTACAGGATCTCAGGATCTGATGGTTATCTAACTATACTGTAATACTGTAGCCAGCATCAGGGAGTCAAACCCCTAAAGACCAATGTGTTTGATTCAACTGAGTGCTGTTTTTATGTTGCATTACCTCATGCTATATAAATCACTGGGTTGTCTAATCATTAATGTTTTTACTGTAAATCCATCACACATTAAAAAAATATTGCTATGGTCTAAATAGCTCCTACTTTAGAGATGAATCCACTGTGCTTTGTGGCAAGCGATCATAGTTCTCACCTCTGACCCCAATCTATCCCGCACAGATGCCAGAGAGTGGGCATGGATGCAGTGTCCGGATAAGGCCATGTCACGCTACTAATGTGCTTCAGCTCCTGGCTAAGGCGGCCGCAGACAAGGGTCCTTTATGAGCGAGTGGCGCTGTTATTCTGTGCGGCCCCTGCACTGAACAAACGGCGGTGCGGAGCCGCGCGACCGGCAGCCCTCTGCTAAAACCATACAGGGACACGGGCTGCAAGCCGCAGCCAAGATGAATATTTACAAAAGGCAGTGAATCACTGTTTTTGTGTGGGTTAGGCCCGCGCTGATCTCCCCGCAATGCTTAAATCAAAAAAAAAAAAAAAGGACCCCGTAATGAAATACACGTTGGGGCCGCGACGTTTTAACGAGAGAGCGAGAGCCAGCGGTCAGGATGTCACGCACCCTGTCTGTTTTCAGCCGAGGGCGACGGGGACAGAGAGGGTGAGCTTGTCAATGTTTAAATTTTCCGGCAGGGCCTCAGAATCGGGTGCTCGTTCCAAAAAGTTAAGTTGATCCAATTGAATATACAGTGTAGACTATTCTGTGTGTAAGGGTAAACCTTATACTTTGTTTAAGCCATGATATTCCACTTTAAGTGTGGAAGATGTAAAAAAAACAAAAAAAATCTACAAATGTATCTGAGAATGAATGAACAGGGTGTCCCAACTGTGAAAGGGTAACTTTGAGAAGGTAGGCCACTGGGGGAAGTTCCCAACCAACAGCACCAGGAATTTATCATCTTTTCCTGTGTACCACTGAAATTACAAGCTTGTGGAAAAGAACACTTTGAAATTTCACTTGATGTTTCTGAACTTACGTGTGTCACCATGCACTTGTGTGTCTCTGTACCTATCCGTGTGTGCTGGTGTGCCCGTGTGTATGTGTTTTTGTGTGCATGAGTTTGTGTGTTTATATCTCAGGAACCATGCATGCATGTGTTAAAATGAGCGTGACATAGTGTTCTGTTCCACTGCATGCGTGTGTGTGTGTGTGTGTGTGTGTGTGTTCATGTCTTTGTCTGTGTGTGTATTTGCATATTCACTGTACATGTCTGTTTGTGTGTGAACATGTGTGTGTGTGTGTTCATGTCTTTGTCTGTGTGTGTGTATTTGCATATTTACTGTACGTGTCTGTTTGTGTGTGAACATGTGTGTGTGTGTGTGTGTGTGTGTGTGTGAGTGTTGCATGCAGGAACAGGTGACTGACTGATTGTCCCTGCTCCTGTGAGTTGGGGAAGTTTGTCTTGGTATAGAGGCGCCAGTGGAAATGTGGGTTTGGTGCCACCGGCCAGGCAGGAAGGGCTGTGCAGAGTGGAGCCTCACACACAAACAGCACTTCACCACCAGTAACCTGAGCGTGATGGGAGACAGCCACAGCAAATGACAGCCATTTCACAGCGCTACCTGTCCATTAATCTCTCCCTCTCTCTCTGACCCCCTCCCCCCTCTCTCGCTTCCTCTTTCCCTTATTCTCTCTCTCTCTTTCTCTCTCTTCCCTTTCCCTGTCTCTTTTTCTTTCCATGTGCCTTGGCACTGTGGCGTGTTGGATTTGACAGCAGCTCAGGATGGATTTAAGGTGAACCGCAAATGACGGGCGTTCCACTGTCAAGCACATCTATCAGTCTTTACTCTCCCTCTTTCTCAATTTCTATCTCTCTCTTTCTCTCCCCATACACAGGCTCCAAGATGTACATGTAGGGGGCTGCCCCTCACATAGAAGTCTGTGCGTCCTAGCATGGTCATACAATGGGAGTAGCATAGTTCTCCAAATAGTGCGATTAAGTGTTCATTTTGTGGCCTGCTGTCTTGTGTGTGTGTGTGTGTGTGTGTGTGTGTGTGATGTGGGAAAACAAGCATAATTGGTTCGTCTCACTGGTTTGGTTCTCTGTGTTATATATCACCTCTATTAGTCCCTCGACAATTAAATTAACCCCTATTATACTTAATGACATGTGCTACAGGCTACAGTCACCACACTTAATCTTGACTGAAATAAATGTATCCTGTGTGTTTTTGCGTGTGTGTGTGTGTGTTAATGCATGTGCCTGTGTTACTTAGTGCATACATGTATGCCCATTTCTACGTTTGTGTGTGTGTGTGTGTGTGTGTGTGTGTGTGTGTGTGTGTGTGTGTGTGTGTGTGTGTGCACGCGTGCTTGCAGTAGATGACATGGCCAGAGAGAGAGACCCAGTGACCCTGAATGTGTTTCTCTGATTGGTCTCCGGCAGCTGATGCTATAAACGGCAGGTCTGAGACACACCATGAGCTTAGAGTGAACGCAGGAGCAAGACCTAATGGGTCACACACACATTTCAGTTAAATCCCAAATTACACAAAGTAGTTTGCTAATGTTTATAAATTAGTCAACTTCAAATGCAATAATGCCGATTTTAGGCCTTTACCTCCATGGATGCAAAATCTCTGGCAGAAGCCTGATTTCACGGACACAGATGGAATTCTAGGTAGTTCTACTGGACTAATGTAAATGCACAAGGCATCATCCTTACCGTACACTGACTTTGACACTGATTTCAATCAGTCTGCCCAGAGCTCGATCATTTTTTTTGTTAGAAAATTCTCATATCACAGGCCCTTTGTGAAAGTTTGAGAGAAAGACAGAAGAGTGTGTTCAGAGTGTGTCTGAAAGTGGCCCCTAAGAGAGCAGTTGTCCACTAACTCTTGTAACTTTCCTCCTGCGGTGTAAATACACTGACTGGGTGCCCCTTTGCAACTACACACACAAGGTCTCGACAAAACACATTTGCTTGGAACTCCTCCAATTAACCCCTTTTTGACTGCGCCCCGCGTCCCTAACCCCAGAATATTCCTCATAAACATACACACACACTCTCTCTCTCTTACTTTCTCTCTCTCTCTCTCACACACACACTTCCCTCATGATCATTAAAGTGCCGTATGTCATTTGTGTGTGTTTTTTCTCCCCAGTAGGATTTATTTGGTGTGGGATGTGTGTTTATTAAGTGGCACATGATTGCCTGGGAACCATGTCGTGACATGTCACACACACACACACACACACACACACACTTTTTGACCACTTTCTCCCCCAAAACACAAACAAGCATGTTGTTTATAAATCATAAAGAAATGACGTCACATACTGGACAGTGTGTACCTATGTAATCATATGTTGTGTATGTGGCATACACTGTTAACATCTAAAACTGTTTGTGTGTGTGTGTGTGTGTGTGTGTGTGTGTGTGTGTCATTTTTTTCAAAATGGACAAAACAAGCTTATATCCACATTCGGTTTGCTTAACTTACGATGAGAGATGTCTATTCTCAGAAAATAGTTCTATGTTATTTTACCATCATCATTAAGTAATCTGACGAAATCCAGATGCCTTGGATGAAATGAAATGTGCTTTGGATTAGATAGCTACAAACAGTAGCTGGTAGTATTGTAGACGTGTGGCGGTGACAGGTTTTTTTCTCAAGCTCCTGTAGGTGGTTGAGCAAAGCGTGGAAAGAAACACCTGCCTCTCATAACCAGCCACCCCAAAAGTGTGTGTGTGTGTGTGTGTGTGTGTGTATGTCTCCTTGCCTCCTGCATGGTGGGTAAACTCACAGGTACATGTGAGGTAAGTGTTAAAGTCATACAATAGACTCATTGGAGGATTGCAGAAAAAGCCCACAGCACACACACACACACACACACACACACACACACCCTTCCCCAACATGGGCGCATGGGGACAGCACTTTCTATCTACAAGAGACCTATAATACACATTACTGAACAGGTCCAGTGGACACAGTATCATACAATTTATGGCCACTTCTGATCATATATCAACTGATTTTCTTTCCTCAATCAGTTATTTTAACTATCACTATCAGTATGTCCTTTATCACAGAATCCCTCCCACCATCATAATCATCAATTCAATTCACTTCAATTCAATTCAGTTTCATTTGTACAGCGCCTTTTACGATTAGTATTGTCTCCTGGCGCTTTACAGAAGAAGCACCCAAGAGCAACGGGGCAAGGAAAAACTCCCTTATGTTTAGTTAGTCTCAGAAGAAACCTTGGGCAGATCCCCAACTCAAGGGGCTAACCCAACTGCCAGGGATCATGCGGAAAAAGTACAATCAGTAGTAACCACGATAGACTACAAGTTGTCTATGGTTTTAGCTAAGGTTCATAATAGTTCCACAGTATTATCCCACTTTACATTACATGGTCATCACTGATCTACCATCCAAAAGAGAAATCTTGTTAGGCCGCTGTGGAGCGCTAGCTGCAAAACAGTGAGGGACTCAGTGAGTGATTTGGTTACACGTGTAAACTGGACCACGCAGTTGCTCCGGCGTCTCTGCAGAGACGTTTCCCCAAGTGCTGAGACAAATGACCTGATCCCAGACCAGTGGTTGCAGACAGATCACCTCCTCTTCTCTCCTCTCTGCGCAGTAATCACCAGGGCGGCAGTCATCACTCCCTCACACCGAATAAGTCACACAGGAGGAATAACTCACAAGGCTCAGGGCTGCAGATGGCTTTCTCAGACTCAGTGTGTCAAAACCACAGCTTTCCACACGAGC
This sequence comes from Tenualosa ilisha, assembly GCA_015244755.2. Taxonomy (NCBI): domain Eukaryota; kingdom Metazoa; phylum Chordata; class Actinopteri; order Clupeiformes; family Clupeidae; genus Tenualosa; species Tenualosa ilisha. The sequence goes on from PYXC01000584.1 coordinate 4,468,398, forward strand.
TACCTCATCTGTAAACTCAGCCACACACACACAACACACACACACACACACACACACACACACACAACGCATACATGCACTCAGATCCTCATGGCACTCCTGACCTGTGCTGGTTTCTGCAGGAAAGAAAACCAGCGGTTTACAAACACTTTTCATTGAACTTCAGTCTTTTCTTTCATTTGTTGCTTCTCACAAGACCCATTGTCACACTTTTATTAAGACTGTCAGTCATTTTGATTGTTTTGCTTGACACACCTTAGAGAAACAGACAATCCAGTCTTTAGCTAACGATCACAACAAATCTGTGATCATGGCCACAAGACATAGATCTCAAGCCAAGATGAGGTGGTGATGACAGCATCATGGCACAGGTTCTGTCTACTGCTGTGATGCTCATAAACAGTCTGGCCATGTGTTTTTGGCATCCGCTCCTGTGTGTGAATCAGACGCTAGCTAAACACCAGCAGATGAGGTGCACCTCATATCATGTTCTATATTCCATATCCCCATGCGCAGGCTTTGGCCAAGTCTCAGCATGGGAGGACTGATCGTCTTTTAAGGTGAAGTGACGGAATGGTGATGAGTTATAGACGATGAGACCAAACCTGCTCCTCGACCCCCCCATCCACCTCTCCATAAGCATGTAGACTCATCTCTCATTTTCTCTCCCGCCGCTTCATCTTCATCACAGAGGTGTGGGTAATCATGCTGTAATGGTGTTTTAATCTGCACTACGTCTGTCTCAGGGCTGCTTCTACCTCTCAGGCCACAGCACCGCCCCTGCACTGCACTGCACTGCACTGTGAGTGCTGAAGTAGGGGGAGGGGGCTGATTGCATTACCATGTCCGCGGCTGCGGTATTGTGCTCGACTGGGTCCTGTTTGTCTGAACCCAAGCACTCGGGGCAGGGGTGACAGGGAGAGGAGCCAAACGCAGGGATATTTCACCCAGCTGACACACGGACGCGTGCACGCGCACTCACACACACACACGTATAGACATACACACACACACACACACATAGACAAGGCCAGGCGGAGAAAGGCGAAACAGGAGCCCACGGTAAGCAGTGGTTTCTGTGGTGAGACCAAGGGAGCACGTCTGTGTCCTTGCCCAAGGAAGCAGTAGAACATGACGTTATGCACCGCAGAAAAGAAAGGCAACTTTTGACTTGGCCTGCTTCTGTGATGAGACTACATAGTGAGTGCATTCATACCGAACCAAGAACTAAGTGTGTGTTGTATTTATTTGATATAATTCAGTAAAAAGAAGGTTATTTTGCAATTTGAAACTGTCATAATCATAATCAATCAACATGAAAACATATGAAGATCCGTGTATATTACCGTACTGGTCCGAATATAAGACAATCCTGAATATAAGATGGCCCCTCTTTTCCAGACTTATTTTTGGGAAAAAAAAGAAAAGAAAATTTTTTTTTGTAGACCAAATTTTGCCTTATATAGTAAATAATTTTATTTGAAGATGGCGGTGAAAACTCATTCCAAAAACATTTTAAAAGTTAGTCATTTTTTTTTACATTATTACTATATATTAAAGCATGAGGTCAAGTTAATCAATGAGGATAAATTTGTCACCTTTAAATTGTATGAATAGTAGGCTACTATATGAGTGATAATTTTCCATGAAAGTGCGAACAATACACTGTAGGCTATCTACCAGGCAGAAAACCGTATGCATCACCCATAGAGATCTAGAGGCTACAGCCTTGGCCCCGACTGCGAGACACTCTAGCATAATGGTGATTAACTTCTTTCGTTTCCACCGCACAGTAACTGATTTTCAACCTTTCTTTGCAATGGTAACAGGTGTTAGCATGTCGAAAAACACTGACGTTTGCTCAGCATTGCCTATCTGTATGAGTTTTAATAGTCTACCACTGAAAAGACAGTTTCTCCTCAAAGTCTGCGCAGGTGCTGGGCAAGACTCATTCAGTCACACAATGACAGTCCTTTGCGTCGCATCGGAGGCTGTATTCCCAAATATGTTTGGATATGAAGTGCCGGCTTTGTGCGCATTTAAACGCCATATCCCGACTATTATCAACACCGGGTCAAGGAATACTGAATGTAAAACCAGTCATTCTCTTCCACCACTCAAGGCTAATTTTGAATTTGTTCAAGACAATCTCTTACCTCTCCATCATGTGTGGCAGTTGTAGGCCAATGAGATGCTACATGTTCATTTAACACAAATTGCGGCACCCTCTATATTTGTTTTACAATTTCTGTCTGGTCCACAAATATAAGAAGTATTTACAGGACAAAAATATAGTCTTCTATTTGGGCTAATACGGTAAATATGAGGCCTGGCTCCAAAGAAGGCCCCTTCCCAGCAGTAGTCAAGGACCATTTGCAACTATGTATTTAGTGCTTAATTACTTAAATACCCAAAGGAATGAATTATGAATTAATGAGACATTTTCTATTTTATGGTCATCTGTTAATATATTCAAGGGTATAATTAATCAAGACCACAGCAGACTTAATACTGAGATCCATTAAGGTCTGCCAAGACTGTCTAAAATGTGTTCAACATGAATTACTCGTCCAGACCCTAACCATATCACTGACTGAGAACAGGCAGGTAAAAACATAATATAATTTCTCAGAAACAATACCGTAATCAGTCCTTGCCTAAAGAATTTCTTTTGGCCTTCAATCTTTCTACTGGGTTGGTCTTATAGTAAAACTGAAATTCCAAATTCAAATGTAAAAAGCAAGTTTACAACATTAATTTAAACCGCTATTCCCTAACCCTAATCATTTCCACCTTCTGAACTTCTTACCAAGAACATGTCAAAAGAGGAATTCACATATCTGCTAGTACTGTCGATTTCCAAAAGTTTGCAAGAACTTGCTGCTTATTCTAAGCCAGATACAATGTAAAGCACCTTCAATGCCTTTGCATAATCTTTGATTCATGGAATGACTTTGCACAATTTATGAATCTGACACATTATCCATCTCACTACTCTCTGCTAAGATGACACTTGTTGAATAGAAATGCAAATAAGACATATTTATGTTTCATGTGATTCCTAATATATGCTGTAAGCCTACCGGTAATGACACAGCCTACTGGTAATGATTAATAAAAAGAGCTGAAGAATGATCAATAAAGAAACCACCAGTTTATCTGCTGTACATATTTCTTTAACTGTCTAGAAATAAGTTTACGCACATAGACATGTTTAAAAATATTTACCAATAAAACAATATGTTATGAGAGTAATGAATCATTACAAGATGTCATTAACTTTACATGAACTATTGTAAAGAAATCCACTTCCACTTCCATAAACAGTCTACCAAATACACACCTGGCACACAATGTGCAATGCACCTTTGCTATGAAAAAAAGAATATCTGACTATCCAGGTGCTTGTATTCACTCTAATCATTAAAATACACAGTTTTATCTTCACGTCAAGTTCAACAGTTTGTGTTAAATTTAATCTTAGGGTTTTTTTTTCTTCAAAGTACTTAAACACACACAAAGTTTACAGATTATTATCAACATTATCTTTTTCCCCTTGTAAATGTGACAGACAAAAGCAGACTCTGTTCTTCACTGGCTCCATCTGAGTAGGAATAAAGGTGGAGCGTACACACACACGCACACACACATACCCGCACACACAAAACATGTTTTTGTTCACTTCAGTTTATGTGTTCACCCCAAAATCTTTCCTGACTCCTGAAATACATCCAAATGTATATTTACATTTTGCCCTGATTGTCTTAATAGGGTCTCAGTAACCTAAATGCATTTTCCACATTATGCCCACTATCACAAATGTCATCTATCACTAAAACTGTTGCCAAAATAGAGCCCTGCTTTTTTTTTCACCTCAGTGCTCAATACTCGTAATTCATCATTATGTTTCAGTGAATGAAAATGATTCAACAACATATGTTGAGGTTGGAGTAGTTTGTGTGGTGGTGCGTGCCGGTGTGGTCTGTCTGGGCTGCTGTGGGCTGAGTGGTGGAGCACAGGGAGCCAGGTTTAGCTGCAGAGCAGCGTGGGTAATCACAGGCGACATGCAGGGCGGCCATGAAGGAAATCACTTTAGCCTGCACTAATTACAGACTAACTGCCCCACCAGACTCATTTTACCACACACACACACACACACACACACCTGAACAGTGTCACACTGGATTCACTGCTGTCCATACACACACACACACACACACTAACACACACACACACTCACAGACACACAAATACACACCATCTCCATACACCCACGAGACATATCTACTCATTTACAAACACACATATATGCAGACACACATACACATGCACACACACACACACACATACACACTGTCTTCTCTCATCACTTTAAATGCAAAACACACCTCCTGTAATGCAGACACATACACACAAGAGGCTTTTGGATGTTGTCTTGGATTGCACAATTTGTGTAACATACACAAACACATAAAGGCATAGGCACTGAGAGGGGTAGCTGCTCTTTGTCAGTGGTTTCCCCCAGCCTCTGACAGGGAGAGTATAGGCTACTGGGGGCAAATTAGATCATATTTTGACTAACGGCCACCGATATTCAGGGCCATTAGTAGACATGGAGTGTAGAGAATGTTTTGTTTTGGGTGTGTGCGTGTGTGTGTGTGTGTGTGTATGCATGTATGCGTGTATGCGTGTGTGTGTGTGTGTGTGTGTGTGTGTGTGTGTGTGTGTGACTACATTATGGGGTCCAATTCAAACTGGGGTTTTATAAGCTGACAGTTTTTAAGGAAATGTGGATAGGGTACAGAGTAGCTTAAGCTATCCTTCTGGATTGTTGCAAAATGAATAATTCTTACTGAAATAACAGTTAACATCACATACAGTATATAAACTTTTAGAGTATCGCGCTGTATTTTTGTGTTTGTATTTTTGAATAAACCCAAATCCTTTCTTGCCTGTCAAATCTGAATGCTCCAAATGCAGCCATCTCATCAATCTTTGCCAAGTGCATCTACATGTTTGTATTGACTGGAAGTGGATTATATGTTCTTCAGACTCTTTCATAACAGATTTGTTATGAACCATACCAAATTTAGCATTACAAACCGTACAGACAACTGAATTTAGCTGCTGTATAGATGTGGCCTGTACGCCAATGTGTGCGCACGAGCCTATGTTTATTCTGGCTCTATATTTTTCATTTGTTTTTAAAGTTGTCAAAGCCTTTTTTAAGTTGTTGTTGACTCTTGCTGTCTCAAAGGAAGTCCAGCAGGACATGGTGTGAGTTTCCATGGCAACAATTCCGCTGGCTTTTAGCTGGACCATTTTTTGGAGAGCAACACAAAAACCTCCTTTCACATTTCGCCCATTAGTGTGTGTGTGTGTGTGTGTGTGTGTATGTGTGTGGGTGTGTGTGCTAGGGTGAGGACCCACTCGTCGACCAGGGCCCTGTTTACCCAAGGAGTTATAGATCGTGCGGAGTATCACTCTGAAGGTTCGCGTTCCAAAAAAACGGCACTCAGTCCGAGATTTTGCACTCCGCCAGACTGAATGTGCCACATCTCCGACAGCTCCGTCCACGAACAGTTTCACATCTGTACAGCTGTGGAGGAGGAGGAGGAGGAGGAGGAGGCAGAGAGGGTGCTGGCGTAAGCCCACTCCACTCACTGCGCGCAGTCGCCGCTGGCTACTGTTTAGCCTTAGAACACCACTCCAGGGAGACACAGGAAAGTGAGGGAGTGAGAGATTTGTGAGGGAGAGAGAGAGAGAGAGTGAAAGAGAGAAGGAGAGAGAGAGAAGGCGCCAACAGCACGCTCCCTCTTATTAAAAGATAACTTTGGAAAATCAAATCTCTTTTTCCCCCCTTCATTAATTCAGCTCTCATTTCCTGGCCACTGACGACTGGAGATTTCCTGGAGGTGCGTAATCAGATGAGGGAGGGGAGCGTGTGGAGGTGTGTTGGTGTGTCTGTAGGTGTGCATGTGTATGTGGTGTGTGTGTGTGTGTGTGTGTGTGTGTGTGTGTGTGTGTGTGTGATTTGTCACAATAATTGTTCAGTGCTGAACATAAGGATTTGTGTATGTGTGTGTGAGTGTGTGTGTGTGTATGTATGTGTGTGTGTATGTGTGTGTGTGTGTATTTAAGACTCATTACACGTCTACCAGGAAAATGAGCCGACTATTTCCCAACAGCTCATAAAGTCACTCTACAACCTATGTTCTTTATTACAGAAGCTGATATTGGGTGCTGAGCAACTCCTGTGTGTGTGTGTGTGTGTGTGTGTGTGTGTGCGTGTGTGTGTGTGCGTGTGTGTGCGTGTGTGTGTGTGTGCGTGTGTGTGTGTGTGTGTGTCTCCATGACTGGGACACTGATGATAATGCCCTTAACCATGAAAACTAATCCTGTTAGCCAACAGTGAAACATTTTGTAAGATGATGCACAGTGATGTGCAGATGAAGAATGAGTGCTGACCAGACAGGAGTGTTTTTTAATGGGACTCTGAAGAGGAAACTCCTGCTGACAGACAAGATGGACCCATGGAGGGGCCGAGACTCACCTCGGCCATCAGCTGCACTCGATCACTCCCGGCAACCGCAGGTCACGCTGGCCGGGCGCCCGCTGGAGACTCAACTAGAACTCTGGGTAGCGAAGAGAGGTCTTTGGGGGCACAGTATCCCTGCAGGTAGCTGGACAGCTACTGTGGCCCACCACCACCCCCAGTCCAGAGTCTGACGCTGATCTTTCTCGACACACAGAGAGACAATGTCTGCAGTCAACTCTCAAGCCCCAGAAAATGTGAACACATATCCTTTTTGAAACTGAGCTTCCCTTGTGCAAAGACCAACTGTTTCCAAACACTTGAGAGAAAAAACAGGGGCAGATTTTTTTATCCATAGATGAAGTAACATGCTCTAAATGTAAAGACAAATTGCTCAGTTTGGGTTAAACCCAGTTAAAGCCAGTATTTGCGTACATGTCGCGTTCACGAAAGCTACCGTAAGCGTTGCCGTTGTTTGGCACGTTGCTGTCTTTGCATCCTGATTGCCGTCATTAAATCAGACACAGTTCTGCTGTGTCAAGCAATCAAGGGGCTCCCCAAGAAAGGTACATCACTGCCAGTCAAAACCGCAGTGTGTTCATGCGGATGAGGAGTGAAGTCGCTGAGTGGATGGACTTATGACCCAACTTGAGCAGACAAATGTGGTACATTCAACAGCTTCAACTTCGGACGTTTTGAAATATGCTGCTAACATGAACGGACTTTGACTTTCTGCTTGTCTTTCTCTCCTCCTCTGTTTCATCTCCTTCCTCTCCCCCGTGTCTGGCAGAGATCTGCTCAACACATTCATGTGCAGCAATGTGAACACTGAAGGCTGCCATGTCCATTAGAGACACTAAACTTTAATTAATGTCCGGTATTCTGCGTCTGTTGCTTTTCCATAAAATAGAGACGTATAGTCTGCTCACTCCGCTTGGAGTGACTGTCTGCTCATCTGTTTGGATCAGCCGCCTTCCACATCGCATTTGTCAGCAGAGGAAGCCATCCATTAGACAGTTATGTCTGAGAGTTGTCAAGGTTTGTCCATCATATCGCCGCTCCCTGCACACACACACACACACACACATACACACACACACACACAGATATGGACACACACACACTGACACACCTGGTCACAGACCTAAACACGTACATACACTCCCTTCTCTGCCTCAGATCTCTGTGACACACACACACACACAGTACACACATACCCAGAGTGGTTCCTGAAGGATCCCCCTATGTTTCTGCTGTAATAATATTCTCTGTGTGTCAGCGTGTCTGTGTAAAAACAAACGAAGGGATGATTAATGAATGAGGGCAGCAGCCCACTGCGAGGACAGCACACACACACACACACACACACACACACAGAAATATATACACACCTACACTGGCACACACACTCTCACACACACACACACACACACACACAGAAATACATACACACTTAAAAAAAAAAAAAAAACTATTGTAAATTGTCCATTTTCAGCAAATATTCAACAATTCACACAATTTTCTTGGCTTTATTCAAAGTCATGGAACAAGCATCAGAAAACTTTCCAGGCTGTACTCAAGCCAAAGCTGGGGTCACATGACAAACCACCAGTTTGTCTTCCAGGCATGACACATTTAGCAGGTTGATCCTAATATACCACCGCTATAATATTAATATTACTAAGCTCAGCACGCTGAAACACTTGATGCCATTTCAGCTGACACTAGCAGATTTTCACAGAAGAGATTACAGTGCAGTTAACCTGCTGTTATAGTAGGACAACTAAGCTATGAATCTATGAATGTAACTCCAGCACTATCACCCATAGAGTTCTCCAAACCAGATAAAGTAGCTTGGGCTACTACTACTACTAGTACTACCACCAGCACAACCACACAACTAAAACATTGCCCCCTAGCGGAGTCTTCACTTTGCAGGAATGGGCCTTGGTTGTGTTTCATTTTGCTGTCATGAAAAGGCAGAATGCTTGAATGAATGCTGTGCTGATTCATTTGAATGTAAATTCAGCAAATTAAGTGAATTAAACACAGCTGATAAAGTGTTTATCAGTGTGTATCATACATAGTTTCAAACAAATTGTATTACAATATATGCTTTTGCAAGAAACATAGTACATTTATTTTAAGTAAAAATATTTAAACTCTCTCTCTCGCTGTCTCTCTCTCTCTCTTTCTCTCTCTCTCTCTCACACACACACACACATTGAAAGGAAATTGACATGAATTGACGTATTTTTGAAAGCTCTGGAAATTATTAATTGTATTCTGTGTCTTGAACATTAGATTCCATGTTGTATATTTATATGGTATAAACATCACAACTTTAGATGTTTGTGCAAAATTCCTTTGGACACAGAGAAATATATACTGTACCTGATGGATTTATTTGGCTTGGCCCTCAGGACGTGTTAGTGCATATGTGCATGTGTGTGATGACAGGTCTGTGAGGATGACAGACACTGTTTGTCAGCACTCAAATGAGCTCTTAGGTAGCCCTACCCTAGACCCCTGTCTCCATAAATATACAGTCATATATGCATACACACACACTCAGAAACTGCATCCGCAAAAAAAGTCTACAACAATGCATTCATACTTACCTGTACACACACACACACACACACACACACACACATACACAACCACTCATGTCTACAAATCATGCCTACAAAAAGGCAACCAAACAACATACAAATATAAGCACCCAAACCAATTTAAAGTTGTAGAGAATTTCATAATTGATTAAAAAAAAAAAAAAAAATCTTCTTTGAGTCGTTTGTTACATTAGCAGCTCATCTAATTAGTGAAAAGCAGAAGCTTGACTTAGGCAGCAGTGAAAGACTTGTGTCAGCATGCAGGACTCTGTGCTGCTCTGTGCTCCTGTCTCAGGCAAATGCTGCCCCCCCATGATCCCCAGGAAACACAAGACACTCTGGGTCCGACAGTCCTGATGTGTGCTAGCACAACAGGGCAGGGGCAGATTCCTCTGCTTTGGGCTGCGTCCTGCATGTCTGAAGGGCAAACCAACAGAAAGAGCGAGAAACAGCAAGGCATACAAATGAATTCAAAACCACCTCTGACTGACAGGTCTTGCTGCTTGGGTCTCGGAAATTGTTGCCAGGGTTTTAAAACAGGACCTGGTTATTTGAAATAGAAATTTCATGTATCATTACTCCTCTGACCACCATAGCTAATTTGTTTGGTTGACCAGTGTGAGTCACTCTGCAACAACACACACACACACACACACACACACACACACACACACTGAATTGAACATTGAACTACATGGTTCACATTTCTAACTCACTATCTCCCTCACACACAAAGATGGGAAGTGTCTTGTGGCAACTGTCCTGGAGAGCACTGAGATTCTATCCACTTTGGACATGGATATATTTGTTTAGCACCGTTAGCCACCAAGCTCACACAAAGTCAGTCTGAATTGACATCACTACCGTCAGCACCGCGTGCTTGCGTGTACAGTTCTGTGTATGTGGCACTGTGGCATGGGTGGCTCCGACATATAACAGCAAATGATGTGTGTTATGCTTGTGTGCGAGTGTGTGTGTGTGTGTGTGTGTGTGTGTGTGTGTCAAGGGGAGTGGGTGCAATCCTCTTGCGGTGTGCTGGACATTCTGCAGTCAACAAAGAGCCTTCAGAGCCCCTCTCAGACCAACCTGGCCCTCCCTCACCCCTCTGCTCCTCTACTGCCTCTCCTCCTCTCCTCTCCTCTCCTCTCCTCCTCTCCCTCGCTCCATCAAAAATAAGCCCAGGGCTCACACGCATTAGGAGATGTATTTTAACCGTATTTCTATCAAATTTACCTTGGCACACGCCGGTGAAAAGATTTTAGGTGAGCGTATAATACCACAAGGAAATACAGATGGAGAGAGAGAGGGAGAGAGAGAGAGAGAGGGAGAGAGAGAGAGAGAAGTACTACACATATATTGTCAGACATTACACATTTCTGAGCACACATAACACAATGACAGATGACTGTGTTCTGATGGCAGTGAAGTAATTTGAAGCTAAGTGTATGTGATATTACACTCAGACATATGCACACACACACACACACACACACACACACACACACACACACACACAGAAGGATGGACAGATTTTGGCCATAGACCAAGCCCCACATGTGTTGAACCTCAAACCCCAAAACTCTCCATTAGAAAAAGTCAGAGGTCAGTGCCTTATGGCCTTACCAAAGTGCTATTTATTTAAGGTCTGGGTGGAGCATTCAGACTAGAGACACATAGAAAGCATGTGTGTGTGGGAGAGAGAGAGGGGCAGGGGGTGCAGAGACAAAGGAGAGAGAGAGAGAGAGTTTGTATGAGTAATATGGGTTATCAGTGGTATAACAGAAAAAAGACTAACTCATCTTTATAGACACACATACTCTACATCTCTCACCCCCTCTAGAGGACAGACACTAAAGTGCAGCTCTTATCCCGGGCCTGTCCATCCCTCCCAGAGCGTGGGTCCAGGGAGAGAGGTGTTATGGCTCTGATAACACCAGCTTTATCTGTACCGGGGGAGAGAGAGGAGTTTGGTCGGCGAGATAAAGAGGGGGGAACTTTATGTCTCGGGCTGTGTGGTTTACAAATGAGTTTAGCGAGAGTTATGGCCATGTCACACCTCAGTTGCTCCAGTCGACTAAGCCCAGTCCGGTCTCCACATTCCTCTGGATAAAACCCATCAGTCAGACTCCCATCAGAGCAATTGTCTCCTCCCAGCTCCCCGCTCCCATACACACACACACACACACACACACACACACACACACACACACACACACACAATCTGTCCAACCCGACACATTTGCTCACCTCCCCTGAGGGCGAAGGCTGACTTTATGGGTTCTGGTCCAAAGAACTCTCCTCCTTGTTTGCGCTTTACATTAATCAAAGATTCTCCTTCCTTTTCAGTCTTACTTCTGTCTGTCTCAATCCTTCAGGCCACAGACACTGATGATGCCTGTTAGACTAATGTGACTTCCAAGAAAGCTATGAGATAGAGGGAGACAGAAAGAGTGTGTGTGTGTTTGTGTGTGTGTGTGAGAGAGAGATAGAGAGAGAGAGAGAGAGAGAGAAAGCAAGCAGAAAAAAAATCAGAGCATCTGTGGCCTCTGCTAAGGATGAGACAGAACAGTGACCACTGGCTAGAAAGCACTACAGCTGAGCCAGAGGCTCAGGGCGTCTTACTGAGCCTTAAACAAATATAAACACAGACATTTCTCTCTCCCTCTCTCTGCATTTCTGTGTGTGTGTGTGTGTGTGTGTGTGTGTGTGTGTGTGTGCGTGTGTGTATGTGTGTGTGCCTGTCTGTCTGTTTGTCTGTCTGTCTGTCTCAGTTTTGGCCAAATTTACAGTCATCCTGCCCTGATGAAGACTCTGAGCACCGCGCCCAGACAGATCAATGGACTAAGGCCTTGCATGCCTGCACATATATATATACAGAATGAGAGAGAGAAGTTACAAAGGTTATTCTCTACACCCCCCCCACACACACACACACACACACACACACACACACACACACACACACACACATTCTCTGTGTTGTACAACTTACCTCCTATCTCCCAAAGCGCATTAGTTATCTCTTTCGGCCAGTGCTGTAGCTGCAACTGAACTGATATAGGTGAGTCCTATCAAATGGCCCAGTGATTAGGATTGCCTTTCACTTTTATTAGTGTATGTTTAAAAGAAATAAGGTCACACCCAGAATAGCAGTCTTAGCCTTGGGTTGGGATAGTGGGTCAGCAAAAACAGACCTCTATTTAATCTCATAATATTCATCCCAGGTGTCAGTGAGCTGAGAGACTCTCTTCGTAGCAAGGACAAGCAAGAGAGTGCACACACACACACACACACACACACCACAGTAAGAGAGAACCTGAGGCCACTCACACACAAAGAGGGACACACAGATTCTTCCACTTACATTTGATACTCAACACACGGTAATGTTGAAAAAGTGTTGCCACTCCTTGGCACCCCTACACAAACACACACACACACACACACACACTTACACACACAAAAGGGAAAGAATTTCACAGAGTAAGAGAGAACCTTGACCTTCCCAAACTGTTCTCCTTGGGGCTGTTATGAAAAATCAGGAGGGGATTTTGTGCATCCTCATGCATCTGGGTATAACCCATTATAATGACCACTTACTGATACCCAATGAAACAGTGAAAAACTAACATAATAACATAATATTTAAAGACACGTGAAACTTTCACTTGTCATCCAATCATTTTCTCATTCAAAGTAAGGTCATTATGTTTTGCAAGATTTCTCCTCCAGGTACACTCTGGGCTCGCTAAACTTCTGTGGTGTTTTTAGAATTTTCTCTGCAAGTGTGGTGGAAAGATTTATAGTGTATTTATTTGCCAGTGGTCTGACAAATTTAGTCTAGCTCAGGAGAGAGAGAGGGGGAGGGCAGAATTAAACTAGTGAGAACAGAAAAAAATATTTTACTACTTAATTTCATTGAAAATAAACACTTTCCCCAGCGAATGGTGCACTATATCTCACATGTTGACTACATGGGCACACCCACTCCCACTCACTCCAACTGTGTGTATATAGTCAAGTATGACCCCATTGTGTGTGTTTTAGGCCTGAAAGCCTTGGGGGTGTTTTAAGGGTCATGGGTGATGTCCGATGTGTGATTGTGTGTGCATGTGTGCCTGTGTTTTCTTGCGTGTGTACGAGCGCAACAGTGTGTGTGGTCTTGGCAATGGCAGAACGAGTGGCTTACAACAATCTCCCATAATAGGAAACAGATACTGGCTCCAGTCTAGCTTCTTAATCTGGCTAGTGAAGAACAGGTGAAAGGTTTGGATTGGTTTAATTACTCCGTCATATCCACTGGTAAGCAAGCTGGGCATGCGAGGCTAGCACACACAACAAGGCCCACGTGTGCTCTGTGCGGACCTTAACTACGCAACCCCTGCTTGTCTTCAGAAATTCTGTTCCAATCAGGGTGTATATGTGGGTCATTTCTATTCTGATTGAGCTGTTATTCTGTTCTATTCCAATTAAAAGTGTCCATGTAAACGGGGCCACATTAATGAATGGCATCCCAGTGCACTGGGCATTCAAGGCAAGCACACGCAACAAGGCCCACGTGTGCCCTGTGCGGACCTTAACTACGCAACCCCTGTTTGTCTTCTGCTTCAGAGACAACAAAATGTCTGCACTCTGATTGAACTATTATTCTGTTCTATTCCAATTAAAAGTGTCCATGTAAACGGGGCTACATTTATAAATGGCATCCCAGTGCACTTAAACAGTTGTATGATCCTTCTTATGACGAGCTCAAAAATTATATTAAAATTTACTCCATATTCTAGTGGACTGAAACAGCTGTATGACCCTTCTGTTGTCACTGAGTCTTGGAGTGCCATAACTTTACTGCACCACAGCACGTCCCGGTTCCTTTAAAGTAGATGCCATACTCCGCCCTGATGGTCTGAGTGTTGGTGGGTGGACTTGCTTGTTGTGCGAATTCATGTTTTCCTTTGGTGATAAATATAATACAAGCTGCCTGAGAGTTGTCAGAGAGAAAGAGAGAGAGAGAGTCTGCCACCAAGGCAAGGATGGGGGGAAGGGCAAGACACAAAGTTTCCTTTGCTCTTTGCTGGTCAGGGCATGCATGAGCTGGGATTGGTTCATCAGACCTGCTGCAGGGTTATTAATGGCTCGTGTTCGCAGGGGAAAAAAAACGAAACAGAATGAAACACATCCCATGATTCATTGTTCAAAACCAACATGTACAGCAGCACAAGAGAGAGAGAAAGAAAGAGAGAGAAGAAAAAGAGAGAGAAATGGAGGGAGCGAGAGTCAGGGGAGTGGGAGTGAGAGATAAATAGTGTGTGTTGGCAGAGTAGGACTCACAGAAGACCTCCCAATTAAATACATCCCACCAGTCACTCCTCTGCAGACTCTACACTGGCACAGGCGGAGGACCAGAGAGAAGGGGCAGAACAGTAACGAGAAATTAGAGAAAAAGGGAGAGAGAGAGAGAGAGAGAGAGAGAGAGGAGAACAGTAATGAGAGATTAGAGAGAGGGGGGGAGAAGAGAAGGAGAGAGAGAACATGACCACCAGACTGAGTCATATAACCTCCTCCCCAGAACTGCAGGGAGAAATCAGCGGTCGTCTCTCTCTGCCAAGCGTCCCAGACGCCTCACTCACTCAGGAGGGCACGCTCGGGCACATGTGTTCCAAATTACTCGGTGCTGTGTCAGAGCGCAGCAGCTCCAAGAATCAATGAGGGATGAAGCTTTGCCATGTCTGCTTTCAGATGCCATCATTCAACATGAAGAACAACAGAACAAAAAATACTCTACAATTTCATCCATAAATGTGCACGAATGTACACACAGACATATGCATGCAGCACACACACACACACACACACACACACACACACACACACACACACAAATGTGAAACACCATCCAGCATGTATCCAGGATCATAATTCCACTCTCACAAAGACTCAGACTAAATGTAGTACTTTCAGTTGCCACATCTAAACCCAACATCTCTAGATGGTTTGCTTATGGTTCCAGTTAGTGTCATTGAAAAGAAAGGAGAGCAACACACAGCACAGCACAACTGACCTGTAATACAGCAGGTCAGGTAGCTTTGTTCCATGTCTTGATGGTAACAACATTAATATTAGGCAGCAGAGGGTAAACCCTTCCATCAGACCCCTCCCACTGACCCCCAGAGGTCATCCTGGCATGAAGTGGAAGAGCTCTGACAGCTTGTGTCAAAGAATCTCATGAGACTAGCGACTAAGACCAGAAACCCTCGCAAACCTCGCAAAGGCACAAGCTCATGTGTGCACATCATGCACCAATCTGTGTGGTGCATGCAAAGTGAAAATATACTTAGTAGCAATATCACACACATGCATACCAATATCACACACACGCATACCAATATC
Source organism: Tenualosa ilisha (assembly GCA_015244755.2). Lineage (NCBI taxonomy): Eukaryota > Metazoa > Chordata > Actinopteri > Clupeiformes > Clupeidae > Tenualosa > Tenualosa ilisha. The sequence continues at coordinate 4,483,935 of PYXC01000584.1, forward strand.
ACACACACGCATACCAATATCACACACACGCATACCAATATCACACACACGCATACCAATATCACACACACGCATACCAATATCACACACACGCATACCAATATCACACACACGCATAGCAATATCACACACACGCATAGCAATATCACACACACGCATACCAAAGAGAAAGCTTATAAGCATGCTGACAGACACACTCAATGGAAGCGTAACATAACTCATATCTGAGGGAGTAGAAGGCTCTCACACACTCTCACTCTCTCTCACTCACACACATACACACACACACACACACATACATGCACTCTCCTCTGCAGCCCTCCCCACTCCTGTCTCCTGTCTCTGGCTACAGAAGGATAATAGACCTGTCCTTTGTGTCCCTGCACAGCATGATAGTAGCGCCCCCACCGCCCCCACCTCCATGCCCCTGTAGCCCACCACTCCTCCAGCGCCTCCAGTGGGCTTTCAGCGCCTCCGACCCACAGAAAGGGGCCCTTTGTCTGGCTGGCGTTTCTGACGTCCGCCCTGCCCGAGCCCGGGCGCGCGACGGACTGCAGAATAAGCAGGGATTGTGACGGAGCTAATAGTCTCGGTTGGGTCTGGGTGTTTGCTTTAGCAGGGGGATAGAAAACGATCCTTCCCTCGCACCCGCCCACACAACAGCACTTTTATGGCGCACCTCAGTCACGGCGGGGCGACTTTAACTGGTCTGATTGATTGATTGATTGATTTGACGGGCGGCCACTGAGCTCCCGCGTGTGCGTCGCCCCTCTCTACACGGACGTCTGATGTGTTTGATTTATCATCAGCCTGACAGGGAACATGGAGAATTAGTCCAATGTTTTACAGATGTGCGAAAATGTGTGAGTAAATGACAAAAGAAATAAACGGGGTCTCAGGGAGAAATGTGATTTTGAATGTTGGGGTTAAGGTGAAGAGATCTCTTAGAACGGGATATTCACAGTACTTCACTGCATTGATGACAGATGGATACTAAAAAAAAGAGCCCACATCTGTTTCTAAGAAACAGAGCCCATGTAATATCCATGAACACTGTAAATCCCCTCTGAAAACAGACTACATAGTAAATATTCAGACGTTCACACCAGAACCAAAGAAGGCTATTCATTTCTTCAAATCCATGCAACTCTGATGTTATACTGGCACAGTCCAGGCATGACAGCCATCTGACAAAATAAGCCCTGATTTCAAACTTTTGTTTTACTTTCTATATGTGGCTACATTGGATGTGTTGTGTCTGGATAGGTGTTCAATGTTGTGTCAATGTTTAGACCACCATAAGGCTCACCGAGGCTCAAATATGTGTCTATGCATCATTTCTGAAGCATGCTAATCAACATTCAGCTAGGCTAAATTATTGTTAACTTTACTATGCTATATGAGCGAAGCAACTGCATGAGTTTTGTGACACTTTTGGTCTAGCATTACCCTATAATATCAAGTTCATTGTGAATTGTAGAATTGTAGAATTTTATTGTGCAGGAATACTGTTTTTTAACTGTGCATACAACAATAAATGCTTTGACTTTATTTTATGTCCACTAATCAACACTATTTTAAGGTGTATTGATCCATGTTAGTCATCCACTGCAGGCCTACACTGAGGTAGCCATGAAGAGTGCTGAGCAGGAGACAGTGTGCAGCCATGCTGGGCCCAAGGGTGTGCCGCCCTGCTGCTGTTCTCCACAGAGTAGGCATTGAGCTGCCCGCTAAGGCTCTCAGACAGCCGGCAGACATGCTCCGCAGACAGGCTCACAGCCAATCAGGAATTTCATATTTTACAGGTCAAAAGGTGTTTTATTGCACATGTAATACAATCCTGTGCAAACATAATGAAAGGTAAACTTCAAGTTCCCCTGAACACTGCGAGAAGGAAAAGAAAAGTGACGCTTACAGCATGGATATTACTGTTTCTATTTTTCCAGTGCACAGGAGAGATATTCCATCGCCACGTTTCAAAATAAAGTATGCCTACAGGCAGATTATTTTGCTTGGACTCCCCGACACAGATTCTCTTATCACTGCTTGCAGTGCTCTGACACCGTCCTAATATGTCTTCCATGAGTTCAGGGCTGGCCACTGCCTCCAAATATGTCAGAGGGATATACACTCTCCTTGTGCCAGGACTAAAAATATATGGAAAATAAAGTCAATATTCAGACATAAGTTTTAAAATAAACATTTTTACTTGGTTGACATGGTTGGCAACTGCGTTGGTAGCCTGAGCGTATTTAGTGAAATTAATACAAGTGTCTCGCAAAGTCCAAATGGATTATGGTGATAGTTTTGGAGCGAGTTGGCCCCAAGGCTGAAGCAGAAAGTGCCGCATTGACGTGATGCCTTATTTGACTCCCCGCCAGCACGGTATAAGGTTGATATTAAAATGATACTCGCCACACAAGCTCCATTTCTCCAGAAGGTTGCAGATGAGGAACATAAATCTCTGAATTTCAACTGAAACATGGAAAGGTCAGGCACATCACGTTTGGCAGACATGTTTATTTTGTGAATGAAGTTAATTTTAATCTCTAAAATCACAAAATCAGCCACAGTATAGGCTCAAGCCAGCACAATCTGAAGATTTATTATTTGCTGACATTGAGTTTTTAAAATGAATTACATCTAGCTTTGTTTTTAGTGAAATGCTTGGTTTGATAGACGCAACAAACTTCACTTTGCTTAGTCTAATCGAATGTAGCCATTTTTAGCCATTTTATCTCGTTTCAACTTTTTTCCAGTATTTGTGGCATTTGTCTTGCTCGTTTCAGTTATAAAGTAACACAAATGAAGAAATAATGTGGGCCTAATTCATTTCTGATTTAATTGTCTTTTATATATTCCTTTGAATTTCTAAAAAAAAAGGGTGCTGTGGATGTCTCATGCTGTGTATGATGCAATGAGTGACCTGTTTGGCGCCATGAGAGCATGTGACCTTGAGAGGCCAGAAGACAGAGAAAACAAATAAAGTGTGGCATCGTCTCGTGGGAGATAAAATTACACCTTCTGCTTTTAGCTACTCTCTTTCGTTTTAAGTGTTTTTGTGTTTACCGTTTATATTTCCATTTGGAAAACAGTATTCTCCCTGTGTTTGCAAGTCCTTGACAGGATTACTGAAGAAAACAAACAAGGGTGAAGGGAATCTATTCTTACCTCGGGAGCTTTCATGGAGGAATGGAGACTCCTGTTTTTCTTTCAAAGAGGAAACGTACGGCTCTTTTACGGGAACCCTGGCCCCAGTGTCTCCTTTACGTTCTCACTTGTTCTTGTCAGCTGAAAACTGCACTCCCAGGAATAAAACATTTGTGTCTGTAAGAGAATTCCTCCAAGCTTAGGAGTCTGTTTATTCATATTTTTCTTAACCCACTACACCAACCATGATTTTTTAATAGAGAGCCCCCTCCCCCCAAAACTGGCGGTTCAAGCCCTGTAGAGAAATAAACCACAGAAGACAACTTAAGTTCCACAAAAGAAAACTCCTGAGGTTTAGACACATGGCCAATTCTATTTACTAAGGGTGTGTAACACTGGATGCCATAATCACTATAACAATCATATTCCAGAGCATGAAACTGATTGGCATTTAAATGTGTTACACTGGGCTGTAATGGCACCTCCAATACAGATTTATGATTGTAAAAAAAAAAAAAAAATCTGCCTAAAAATGTTAACTTGTGAATAATGTTGAGAAAGCTACAAAACATAGTCAAGGCTGTGGTTGCATACTGTAGCAATGCTCAAGGTAGCGCACAGCAGACTGGGGGGGCTGACCTACGCAGTAGTCCAGTTCTGCGGTCTCCAGTAGTGCTGACTGCAGCTTTTCCCCTGGTGGGCAAGATGGGCCTCAGGTAGAGAGCACAGCAAGTCTTCACGCACCAACCGCCTGAACCCTTTCACTCCTCTTGTTGCCCAGGTAATGAATGCTTGTTCTGTTAATAGAAAAAAAGGGAGGGATTATGAACGTTGGCATCTTTATTTTGGCACAATTCAAATTCTGGATGGGTTTTAACCGACTCGCCAGAAAACCCTGGGCCGGTCTGCTACCACAGGAAATATTTTGGTTCATTCTCCTAGACCTTTCCGATAGTAAAACAGGCTATGTTTATTTATGAGCGGCGACTGGCTAAGTAAGAGGTGTGTCAGATGTTGAAATTAAGACTTGTGTAAGTCCAATTAAATGGGCGTTTGGAGGTCTGGCTGGACGGGCCAGTCCCACATGCTGCGGTGTAAATCACAGGTGAGGTGCCCTGGGCCCGATCAGGCCACGGGTCTCCACCACACACACACACACCCCTCCTCCCCACACGCACATAGTCGAGAGTCGGACAGTCCAGCGCCGCGGTCACTTTTTCCAGTCACCTCTAATTAAAAGGCCAGGGACATGAGACACTCAGAGGTGGGCATGTACAGATTTGGCCCAAGGCAAACAGGCAGCCCACTATTTCTTTGGGAGGAGAATCGGAATGAGAAGAGGATCTATTAATGAAGCTGAGCTTGTTCTGCAGGAGAGCCAAGCTTTCAGCTCTCAGACCTGAAGATCTATACTGTTTTAAACATAGTCCCCAATTCTAATACGTTTTTGTCAAATTCACAAAGTTGCTTATCATGGTAAATTTTTACTCTCAAAGAAACTACTTTCCTCATAAACATTAGTAGATAGGTGAAAAGGGAAACCAAACGGTGGCTTGAACTTAATACCAGCTAATCAACATGGTGCATCAGGACCAGAAGGGGAAGGGTGTCATTGACTGGCTTTTGAGATCAATATCAGTTTCCTATGTGCAAGGGGGGAGTGTCAGGATGGTCGACCGTTTCCGCTAATTAGCTTGTACATTGATAGACAATTGTAATGAGGCTATAGCTACGAGCTAACTATGTAACAAATCCTGAACTGCCAAGGAACATGCAGAACTTATTAGTTAGCCTTACTTGGATAGTAAACTAGTATAACTACACTGTACAACTAATACTTATGCCTAATATCAATCTACCCTACCATACTTCACAAAAGTAGACGCTCACTGGAAGAGTGACCATGCTGAAACGAACGTGCTTCTGGGACTTTTCAACTACACACAGAGCCCATTGAAACTGTGGGAGCTATAAAGAATGACTTTTGTTATCTATACAGCATGGAAAAGCTCTGTCTGAAACAAGCCGACATAAACTGTCCAGAAGTATTTTACAGATTTCTGACCGTTACCTCTTAGTAGTATAAATGTTTGGTTATTATGGATATTATGGTTACTCCACTTGAATGTGAGTTGAGTAAGCAGATGAATTCTTATCTCCTCTTAATTACTTGGTCTAATGAAACACTTAATGTTGCCAAATAATGAATCTTCTGTTCATATACTTTCTGAAGAGCAAGCCCACTAAACTCTGTAAGTGCTAGAGGTTGAAGAAATGCAGAAGCAGAAGAAATGGTGAAATCTATTGTTAGTGAAGTTGTGTGTGGTGTTTTGTTGGGGTGCGTTTGACCTCTAGGCTCTTAAAGCTGTCCTGTCAGGAGAGTTCATTAGTTCTTGGGGACTCCCCAGAGTGCCCTGCCGGCTAATAACTCCTCACCCGGTCCCTGCGGGCTGACGACTGGTCCTGTGTGCAGCAGGGGCCCCCGGGGGCCCCCACGAGGGAATCGTTTATGGGTGAGATACACAAACAGGAAAAAGCCACTGGTAGCTGGTGCCCGGTTTACAGGGGTCGTGGCAAATCCGTCCAGCCGACACCCTGTTTCTCAGGCCTCCAGGCGGGCAGTAATGCTGTCATCGCACAGGGGAGAGGGTAGGACCCCCTGAGATGGTGGATGGAAGGCCCCTGCCCCTTGCCAGAGCCACTCTCCTCCTCTCGTAAATACCCTCAGGGAGGGAGGTGGGCATATGTGTGGACACAGAGAGGACCCATTCTCACTGCCAGATTACAGAGGTGCTTGACAGTCGTTATGGAGGAGGCCCTACCATTATTACTAAAAAAGAGTCTGGTCATTGTAAAATACTGTATATTGTGCTTCGTTCTCTTAAGGAAATGGAAATGGTCCCAGTAATCAAATAGGTTTAAAAATGACAGCCAACACACTGCTCACGGGAAAAGAAAAACAGGTTTATGTGCTCTACGGTGTAAAGGATAATGACAATGTGCCCTTGGAGCTGGCAGAGTTAGTACTGGAGGGATTGCAGGGGTTAGGATTGGCTTAAGCTAGTGCCATTAGACAGCTGCAAGACTGGGAGTGCAGGCTTCAGGCGTCTGAAGTGAGGAAAGATTTCTCAGTGTATAGACATTTCACACACACATGCACACACGCGCACACACACACAGCTGCACGCACACTCACACACCTCTCTATCTCTCCCTCTCTGTCACACACACACACACTCTCACACACACACACACACGCACACATACATACACACACATACATGCATACACATAGACACACAAAAGAATGCATATAAACGCACACATGCACAGACACCCTTACACTTAGCACTAGCTTTTGTCCCATTGCAGGGGCCTTGGAGGGAGAATGCCAGTATTTGGCTTGGCTGTGGGCAATTATGTATGGCAGCACAGCAAGGCAGACAGCCAGCCGGTGCGTGTATGAGTGGGTGTGATGCACATGACCATGCCAGGGTGTGTGTGTGTGTGTGTATGTGTGTGTGTGTAATGTGTGGTGTGTATGTGTGTATGTTTCTGTTTAAATTTGGTAGTGCGGTGAGGGAGACATCCAGGCTGGGGTATAGGATGTTGGCATGAACTGCACTCAGTCTGTCTGGCCTCCCGCCCAGAGGGTGTGTGTGTTTGTGTGTGTGTGTGTGTGTGTGTGTGTGTGTGTGTCTCGGGCAGAGGCAGATGCATGTACTGTAGAGTTTGTGCAGTCTCACCATTTGACTTGGCAGCACTCAGTACAAAATACACACGTGAGTCAGATGAGGGGAGTTCCCACTGAGGAGGCCAAAGTGGAGAGAGCAGAACGGAAAAGATACCTCTCCTCTTCCCGCCCGCTCTCCTCTTCTCTCCTCTCCTCTCCTCTCCTCTTCTCTTTTCTCCTCTCCTCTTCTCTCCTCATTTCAGCTCAGCTCACTCACTCACCGCCAAATGATCTGCTGTCTTGTTGCAGTAGACTCATCATAAAACAACATGTCAATGTGGCCTGGCTTATTTTTTTGGTTTCGCCACTTCCAAAAACTCAACATGAACCTCACAACAGTCTCTGGAATATTAAAAGTAACTCTGGGAAGAAACATTCACTTCCTGTAAACAAATCCATCACACGTAGATCTGGGAAGCTTTGGGAAGTGTTTGTCACTCACTCTGCACCAGAAAACCAGTGACGTGTGCGTATGCTGACAGATGTTTCCCTGCACATGGGCAGTTTTTTTTTTTTTATGGTGTGTTCACACAACCTACAGCAAAGTGTAAACAGAAAACAAACACATTGTGAGCGGATTATTCCCAATTGGAGAACAATATTCCCGCTGTATTCAGGAATATTGGGCTGGCTTGGCTTTTCCCAACAGTGGAAACAGTGGCTGGGCTGAGGTGTGCGCACACAATCCCCTCTGGTAATTAGCCCGCAGGCAGCCGTATAACAGAGACACAATAACAGAAAGTAACGAGCTGCCAACAGACCTGTGGGGTCACGAGTGGTGGTTGACCCAGAGTGGTGGCAGTTCACCTGGATGGAGGAACAGGTAATGCGCTCACACGTACACACATGCAAGCGCACACACACGCACACACACACACACACACACACACACACACACAAACACACACACGTCCCACTGGTGCAGCCTTTATGGGGATTTACACCGACTGATTACAACAGACCACCACACACACACACACACACACACACACACACACACACACTCACACAGTCACTTTGGACAAAGACGCACTTCATGTGGTGTTCCCTCAGCCTCACTGGGTTCCTTCGTGTCTGCCTGAGGTAATCAGCTGCTGCCACCTACAAACTGCTGCAGACCTCAGAGCTTAACATTAACACCCTCCACACACCTCTCACACACACTGCCACTCCTTTCACACATGCACACACACACACACACACACACATGCACAAACATGAAAGTTCAAATGCAGTACATCACAGCCTGTGCGCACGCACACAAACTTTACTTGAACCCAGGTCTAAATCCTTAATATTAAAACTTCTAAAACTCTGATTTCCACTCAGACTTTCTATAAGACCCTCTCTTTCTTTCTCTCTCTCTCTCTCTCCACACACACACACAGCCACACTGAAAACACTCCATCATATTTATTTATGTGTTAAAAGTGTTTCCATCCTCTGAGGGGGAATACCACCTAAGCAGATGGAAATTTACCCCCACCAAACACACACTCACTCCCACACACACACACACACACAGACACACACACACACACACAGAGCTAACTTGGTATATGGCTCGGCATGACTTTGTCTTGTCGTGTGGGGAACCTAGCGAGTGAGAGCGGATCCGGTGGCCCTCTCCCTTTTCTTCCTCCTCTTCCTATATTTTCTCATGAAGGCGAGGATCTCCTGCTCCTCTCCTCGGCCTCCTGTGTGAGTTTGGATTGTAAGGGATCCCTCCAGGCCTGGTTCCGTGCCACTGGCCCCTGGCCCCTGTCTCTCCTTCTCTCAGCCAGCAGCTTGATTTGAGCCGCGCCGAGGGGACCAAAGTATTAATTATGGGCTAATTGGAACTAAGCAAACACCCCGCTCATATTCTTTCGGAGATGTGTGCAAGTGTGTGTGTGTGTGTGTGTGTGTGTGTGTGAGAGAGAGAGAGAGAGTGTGTCTGTGGGTGTGTGTGTGTATGTGTGACTGCGAGTTCGAGTGTGGGTGTGCGTATGTGTGTGCGAGCCTCATTAACGCCACTTCTTAGACAGGAGTCATCATGGAGGTGTAATGAGAGAATACAGCTTCCTTCCCAGGGCACAGGAGTGCAGGAAGCCCACTGTATGGCAGACACATGTGAATGTGAGCATGTGTGTGTGTGTGTGTGTGTGTCTCATTGTTAAGCGTGACCGGCCCACCGGCGAAGACTTCGCTGTGCAAACACATCCCAGCCCCTGGCATGATTGACAGGTGTGATTCTCCCAAACATCCAATAGCCAGGCTGGGCAGCAGATTTATTTTGACAGGACCTCATGTGTGGGTAGAGCAACATGACTGTTGCCACTGCATTGTTATGGAAGAAGAATTTCAGCCAAAAGGTGTTTGAAGTACTCAAATGCCAATGTTTTTCCTTACTCAGAGAGGAGACAGGAATGGAATGGACCTTTTTCAGTCATAATTACAAGACACAAGTTTGAAATTTCAAGATACCCCCTAGAACTTACAGTTTACTATCTTGAAACAAGGAGGTATTTTGGAATAGCAAAATCTTGTCTCAAAATAATGAGCTAGCATCATTTTGTTGTCACTGTGTACAGTTAATGGCAGTCAGTATCTACATGTCAAGTCAAAATTATGAAAGAGGATTAAGAGGAAATGTCACTAAATGCTGCTGTTCCAGACCACAAGTAACAAAGTGAACCAGAACAAAGAGAAAGCCAGATATCGCTCCAAAGCAATAAGAAAGACATCAAGTGTGGACAGATTTACCAATAGGTTATGCAAGCTGTTAGCACATTGCAGTCGTAAGTTGAGGTAAGATTCTGGACATGAGGCCACAGATTTCACTGAGGCTGGCTGGCCAGCAGCCCACCCAGCCGTGCACACTGGCCTGAACCGTGGTCTGGTCTGGTCTGTCCATGGGATAAACAGCGGAAAGCTCCAGAACTGGATGGGTGGTGCCAACGTCTGAGTCAACACAGGCCAGATGCGTTGATGAAAGTGGGTTTGATGAGATGGTCCATGGAGACCTGTTGTCTCCTTGTTCTCCGTGTTCTCAGCTGTTTGCCCTTCATTCTTCCTCCTCTGTCTCCTGAGTGCATTTCTCTCTCTCTCTCACACACACACACACACACACACACACACACACACAGCTGTGACACAGTCATAGCTCACAGTCACATGAAATGAATACTAGCAAGTCATCACCCACAGAAAAACTGACAAGTTGAAATACTATCCCTGCTATGGGCATGATTTCTGATTATTGTGTACAATGTTTATTATTATATCAAATTGTCTTGGCTGAATACTAATTGACTCAACAAACCCGGGTGCAATCGGCATTAAGTATTGGTCTTGTTTTTTTGAGCTGTATTTTGAATGAGAGACCATGATTCAAAACAGGCTAGTGGGGCTCCAAAGATGTCTGTTTTCCCTCATGCTGCAGGCAGTCCACAACCTAGCAAACACACACACACACACACACACACACACACACACAGACACACACACACACGCATATATACAATTAGACTTATAACTTATAAAATGCTTGTAAATGTGGATGTAGAGACTTATCAGTCATTCCTCCTGCATTTATAAACTAAAGCAAAGTCGCACATACATCAAGTCACATGACTTCCGTAAATCAACTTGAATAAGGCATCTGCTAAATGCATAATTGTAAATGTTAGTGCACTCTTTCATTTCATTTTTGCACATGCTGTAGAGACACACTCTAGCACTAGCGACAGACGGAGATCTATACACAGAGGAAAAATTAGGGGCCTCTTGGAATCTGAAACGGCAGCCCACTCAGGAAAGGACACATATACACACCGAATCAATGGGATATGAATGACCAGTGAGTGATGTTTAATTCATGATCATAAAAGAACGCACATGTTGAAAGCTATCATGTCACCCTTTTCCATCAACTACACATAGCCAGATACACACACACACACACACACACACACAAATTGAGATTCACTCGTACGGTCCCTCGCATTTCACACATGGGACCTCAGCTCAATCCACACAGGAAACATGTGCACATGACTCCCTCCTTCACATACACACACACACACAGTCACTAACTTGCTCTTGCATACACTATGCAAAATCACATAACTACCAAACACTTTTAGCAGCAGTGTGCTCTTATAATGCTCTCTGTTTCCAAAAAATGTCATGTGGTTATATTTAAAAAAGGCATGTCATTTATAGATTGTGTTGTGCGTCCAGAGTGTAGTTAAACCTACACTGCGCAGGATCTAGCATCTGTTAGTGAACTCAATCCCACTCCATGACACCAGACTTGAGCAATGCTATCTGTTGTATTCTATAAAGATACAGGCTCTAAGTATGTTTGCCCTTTCTATGCTGTACCAACAACTTCCTGCAGATATAAAGATTATCATGTTTACAGGAAGTGAGTTGTTCTGTTTGTGGGAAGCTATTATGTGTTAAAAGTACAGATTTGTATTATGCTTGTGGTTCCTGATATTTTTGCTCAGTCATTATGTTTGTGGGTGTAGCACTCCCACTATATGCACAGATTTGGACACCTGGCTCCTTCTGCTTCTACACTTCCTGCTCAGGCTGGTAACCATGGTGTTGGTTTGTGTTGTTATTTTGGTAAACAGTCTCAGAGTTTCTGCATGTTCTCAAAATCACATCTCATCATGTGGCTTTTCCTGTTTGAGGCCAGAAGTGCTTCCTTACCCCCCCTTTCTTGCTTGCTCTCTCTCTTTCGCTCTCAAACACACACACACACACACACGTACACACTCCAACAGGGAGTGACCTCTGACCCCTCCTTGTAGCCAGCAAGTGAGGCAATTTATGTGAAGGTTCAGACTTAGTCATTCTGCATTCGGGATACAGCATGCAAAACTAGAGTTCTGAAATTGGCCCACGAAGAAATAAAACAAAATCAAACTGGATTCAATAAAGAAGCTGCAAGCACACACATACACACAACACACCCACACACACACAACACACTCACACACTCATACACACTCAAGTAGGCCCTCAATGTGTGTGGTACTCGCTCAGACCCTATATCTGACAGTGAGTAATGACCCTGTCTGCTGGATATGAATGTTAGCCCACAGAGTTTGGAATCCTGATGTGTGATTTGCATAGGCCTCTGTGTGCTGACGGTAAATTAGAAGTTATAATTAAAATTCAGCACGAATTCCAACAAGCTGTCCCAACAACCCAGGTGAGATGGAGACGTAGATGGCTTCCACACCTGCCACGTACGTCACATGGTCAGAAGCTGAGCTGAGCATCACCTGAGTGGGGCCAAACGAGCAAGTAAGGAAGGTCAACAAGTAAAGGCATTTGTTTGCCAGAGAGAAATAGCAACGCAGTCCAATAGCGGCACGGAAAGCATACACATCACAGATGAACAAAGTTCATAAACCCCACCACTGTCTGTTTAGCTCCTTGAGATAAATGAGCAGATCGCACGCAATGATCTGAAATCTTTGGAGGGAGTTCAGGAGAAGTCCAAGAACGCTGTCTGTGTATTCATGCATGAGGGTGTGTGAGATGCTGTGTCTGTCTGTGTGTGTGTGTGTGTGTGTGTGGCTTAGGTCTGCTTGTTGTCATGCCTGGCTAAATGCTGAACCTTATGTATATTCATGAGGAGGGTATGGACCACAGACCACATGCTGATGTGCTCTATTAATAAAATCCCACACACACAGATACACAAACACGTAGGCATGGCAATGTGCTTCAACGTGAATAATTACCCACATTTCCTTAATGATACCCTGAATGTGTAGTCATCTGCTCTGTTTTAGGATGCTTGATGAGTGTGTAAGACTATCTTGTGTTGAATATGTGTGTGTGTGTGTGTGTGTGTGTGTGTGTGTGTGTGCTTATGGGTGGGTCAGAGTAGAGCAGAGACCAGGGGCTGGCTTTATGGTAAGTCTGACTCGACGTGTATTAATGAAGCTCCATCATCCGTCCACATCTGTGTCTTCTCTGGCTGTTCAAGCGGCTGGGACTGCGGTGCACTAAGCTCCATGACGCAGGCTGGGTATGACCATGAATGTGTTCCCATGCTCCGACGCCAACCCAGACAGACACACACACACACACACACAGGCACACAGGCACATTTAACCCAAAATTGATGTTTTTTCCATACTATGAGTTATTCATGCATGATCTGGCACACAAGGGCACAACAGAGTAATGTGTACATGTGTGCTTTCTCACACACACATACACACAAACCATGCACACATAAGCACCTACTCCATCCATAGTTCTGAACCATGTTGGCATCATCCATTTGTGGCAACTCATGTGACTACAAAAAATGACCTACAGGCCTTATGTATACGCTTATATGTAGGCCTATATGTACACATATAAGTCCCAACCTTACGGCCTTTGTTTCCATGCCACCCTATGTCATTTGCTGGCCCTGACCCCAGTCAGCACTGAGGTCCCAGTAGCCGGTGTGGCTAACTGCTCCCAGCAGCACAGGAAATGAGATCGCTCCTGTTGTTTACTACTTTCAGCTACCTGCACTCAGCCTATGGTCACACACACATACACACACACACACACACACCTGCCTGAGCTAGGACCTGTAGCTCCTCTCTCACCTCGTAACTCTGACAGCAGTGCTTGCAGGGTTGCTAACAGCTCCTGACTGGCTCAGCTAATTGCTAACACGCAGGGGTTTAATTGAGCAGGGCTAAGGCAGAGCTCCTGCTCACCTTGACAATAATATGAGACCTTTTACTGCATGCCTAAAGGTTTCCATGGCAAACTGCTATGAACTGCCAGGCAGGTCGTCCATAAAGCTCTCCTCTGACCCTTGCTAATGAGCCTCACGCCGCTCAGCCAGCAGCGGATGAACAGAACTACTGTTAGCATGTTAACAGATGTACAAAACCTAGAGAAGGAGAGGAAGAGAAAGAGAGAAAGAAGCTGAAAAATCTTCCTCCCTAAGACCTGAGACCTGAAAAAGATTTAGCTGATATGAAATAATTTCACAAATTGCTGAATCACGCCAGTTAGGATTTCTTTGTGTGGTGTGTGAGTACACATGTGAGAAAAATGTGTATTAAAAAAGAGTAAAAAACATGGTCAAAATCTACTTCTTATCTTGTACAGTCTGAATCAAGAGCTACAGTAGACATGCTGGCATACAAATCATTTACATCTGTAGACATTATTCTGAAACCCACTACTGTCTGTGGGAATCATCTATCACAAATCATCTCTCACTCCTCAATACTCCACTCCATACAACAGTCCATCTATGGCACAGAGTGTTGAAGACATGGACCACACTGCCAGGAAACTGCCACCACATTACACACAGTACACACATTAACACACACACACACACATTAGAGACACATGTCCTCAGGTAGGACTTCAGTCTCCAGACAGAAAAGATTGTTATCATGTGACTCACATTCTTTTCTGGCCTGCTGGGCACACACACACACACACACACACACATTCTCATAACGACATGTACACACACAAGTACTGCCAAAACCTAATCAAGTCCCCATTCAAACTGTCTTTCAAGGATTTAATATAACCAAAAAATGACATAAATACATCAGTGCAAATCAGAGTTGTCTCCTTTAGACAGGGCATGCTGCTCCAGAGTGCACTGCCACCTAATCTCTTCCTCACCTCGTCTCCTCTCCATGGCAGCCAAACAGCACGAGATGGAGTCACTTAAAGACGGGCCAGGCCCGTATGAGGTCTGGGACGGAGTACTTCATTTCCTGCAGGACCCTCCAAACTGCCTAAACACACAAAGCTCCGGCTCAAACCGCTCTCCTTCCCTCCCTCCCTCTCCCATTTGATATTTGTACATCTCTGCTGAAGCCAAGGCTTTACCAGTATACCAGCAAGGGAGGCCTGAGTCCCCTGGAGAAAAAAGGAAAGAAAGAAAAAACATGAAATTTGAAGTTTTCTCCAAAAATATATAACAGGTCTTGAGGGTAAATCAAGCACAGGTTTATGAAATATTCTCTGAACTAAACAAACAAATGGTGTAAAATAGAAAAACGCCTTAAAAAGTAGGAAGTTATTAAACCTTTTTTATATTAGTTTTCCACCGAGGTGAAAGTGCATTGAGGTATAGTGTGTGCGCACACACACACACGCACACACACGTAGGTTGCTCCAGATGTGATCATCTGACAGGCTGTCTCTCTTCTCATGAGGCCTTGTCATGGTTTGCTCACCTCATTGCCAACCATTTCCAGACAGCATGAAGACTGGACCTGTTCAAATGGGCCAATTTTCCAGCTTCAGGCAAATTCAGTGATCCCATGGTGGAGTAATAACAGTCTGATGGGTGCAAAAATTAATGACCCACCCCATTAGGGTAAAAAATCAAAATCAAAAGCTTCTTAATGTGTTTTTCTCAGAACATTCACCTCTACAAAAAATAATCATTAATGTAAACACAAAGGATGCTGCTACAACATCAACTGTTGTAGTTGATGTATAGCATGCCATGAGTATAGCTTGTATGTGCCAACAGTAGGAAGAAAAGTGCTACTAAAACAAATAGAATTGTTATTCTTGTACATAATGAGTGATGCTATAGAGGCAAGCTTAGTGGTGCTTGCATCTTTTGCTTGAATGATGAAATAATAACAAAATATAAATATATGAAAAAGCAGATAGATCTGCCATTGGAACTGTATCAAGCTTGGTGTTAAGGCTCCAAAGTTCATGTTAATAGGGGTCAAAGTTGTTAAATATCAAAATGGCTTTGTGCTTTGGGTCCAATTTGTCATGTATAGGGTAAAGCCCATATTTACAGAACACAAGTCCTTCTAAGTGCATGTCCTCTATGGGATACTGTTGGACAAAGCCAAGCATGACTTACACATTAAAAGAGAGCACTCAAAGATTTAAAACAGCGGCGGTTGTTTTATTGTTTCTGCTGGATTGTATATGGCTGCTACGGCCCATAACGGTAAATTAGGGTGCTGGTGGACTGTGGGGGAGGAGAGGTTTAAGTTAAGCCTGTGTGCTAGCTGGGATTTGAGCCTGTCTGGGACAGCTCCACCATGACTGTGTTCGTGTGTGTGTGTGTG
This sequence comes from Tenualosa ilisha, assembly GCA_015244755.2. Taxonomy (NCBI): domain Eukaryota; kingdom Metazoa; phylum Chordata; class Actinopteri; order Clupeiformes; family Clupeidae; genus Tenualosa; species Tenualosa ilisha. The sequence continues at coordinate 4,499,907 of PYXC01000584.1, forward strand.
TGTGTGTGTGTGCCCGACAGAATTACTATCTACACACCATAGCTTTTAGCCTACTTATTTCCCTGGCTGCTGCCTTTTGAGTCTAAGGTGAATGCCCAGGACACATAGCTGAATTTTACCTCAACACTGGCAGATGGTGCGAAAAGTAAGGTAGAAAAAGAAAGAGAGAAGAGAGAAAAGTGGAATAGAAAAATGGGAGAGAGTGAAAAGCAGTTGAATGGTGTGGTTTCAAAACACCTCCACCGCACCATGTTTCCACAATCACTTCCAGCTGTTACACAGCCACTAATGGCAGCCAATGAGTGTGTTTGTGAGTGTTGTGTGTGTGTATGTGTGTGTGTGTGTGTGTGTGTGTGTGTTTGTGTATGCACGCGCTTGCTTGAGTTAACATGGGCAAAATCATGGGCTGCAATAAAGCTTTAAATGCGAAAGCCACAGAGGTTGCTGTCGAAGGATCATGGCGATAAACAGATGTCCTCAACTGTTCAGGCTGGCTTTCGAGGACAGGCTTGTGAATGCCAAACTTTACTGATAAAAAACAAACCAAAAAAATCAGTGCCACGTTTTGTTCATACTACATGAACACTGACACTGACCCCATGCTATTGAGTTCCAGAAAAGTCATTTATATGTGTTATAAGAGACTAGTTGTCTCAGACTTGGTCTCTTTGGAAAACAATACTGTGACAACTGCCCTCCTGTGAGAAGCTTCTGAGAGGCAACAAGAGTGGATAAAATCAGAGTGTGAAAGCTGAAGTAAATCCTGCGGGAATGCCCTCACCCCTGTGAGAGCACTTGAGCTCTTGTTTTACGTCTGTTTGTTTAAACGCCGTCTTATCTCACACAGACACTCTCGTCGAGTCGCTATCAGTGGCATCATCAGCCAGCGACAGCCAGCGACAGCTCTGCTTGATAACCCTTGACACCACATCCGTGGAGGTGAGAGGGCCTCACAGGGGGAGGAGACCCCCAAAACATAGCCATGTAAACACACACATACACACACATGGACACACACACACACACACACACACACACACACACACACATACACACACACAGACAAAGGTATAAAAGAACACACAAACCCCACACAAAATCACACAATCACACACATATACACATACAAGCGTACATACGACACAATCGCAGACACATGTGAGTGTTCACACACACTCACTCACACACACGCACACACACACAATTAGATACCCACACCCAAGAATATCTGAGGCCACATAGCCATGACAAATTGCAAATATTATGCCAAAGAAGACCAAATCCTATGTCAACACTTGAACAGTGGGTGGCCACAATTAAAATTTCATTTAGTTTTTATGATTACTTACAATCCATAATGACAGCGATCAATCAGACACTTTTGCTCACATCAGTACAGTATAATCACACACACATATATTGTACACAAACACATGGGGCTGTGTCTCAGTACATCTGGAGTTATTGCCTGCATGAGAGATGGAGAGACGGAGGGGGTGAAAGTGTGACAGAAGGAGTCAGAAACGTTGAGTTATGGCCTGTAAATGCCTCAGTGGACTGAACAAATAGCAGTAGAGAGACAGCGCCTCCAAGTGGAAGCTGTGAAGAAATTCAATCAAGAAATGTCAGGCTTGCCAACAAACACTTCCTCATTCTGGGAAATTACATAAAAGAGATACATTAAAGAAATGTGAGTTATATTCAGGAGGTAGACAGCAACAGATGCAGGGATGGCAAGATGGTTGTTGAGATCATCCAAGCATCCAAGTCTGTGCTGCTGAGAGCTCTCAGAAGTGGCCATTATCTCACCAGGTCCCCCGCTGTGATCATAAACATGCACTCATCTACTGGCAATCACTACACACACACACATACATCCACACCCACACACACACGTACACAGTCTCAGCTGATGGACCAAGAGGCAGAGAAGGGAGGATGATGAAGGACTGGCCTTTGCAGTGTGATGTTCAAAGGTGACGTCTAACTTTTTAGACAAATGATGATCAGGTAAACAGCACCCTCTTGAGGTAAATTAGGTATTGGATGGATGAATATTGAACCTATTAATCTCTCTCTCTGACACACACATGCACACACACACACACACACACACACACACACACACACACACACACACACACACATTATGGATTCATTAGAAGTAGGATAACTACCACATTGAACAAAGTACACAAATATGCGTTGTTGCACTTTTGCAGTGAGATCACATAAGCATGTGCCCACACACACACGTACACACACACACACACACACACGCACAAACACACACACACACACTCACACATACAGGATAGACAACCAGTGATCAGTCAGTAAGGTCATTAATAACATATGATTTTTTTATGTGACCTTGCTGTTATCGGTTTCTATTTAAACAAACGCAGTTCTATGAAATTTAAGATGCCATGCAATTAGCCTGTATTGTTTGTCTAAGCCTTATATATACAGTTTATAAATCCATCTTATGGGGCATTGCAAGTTAGAATGTCTAAATAGACTATTATTCAAAATTAAAAGGTACGTTCTGACTCTCATTTACAAATGGAGCAGGACCGACTTTTCATACAATTCATTATAAACTGATTTCTGAAATAGAGAAGTAGAGAGTTTTTGGACGGTGATCTTGATTTGCCAGGAAATATTGCCTCCTTCGACAGAGGAAAAATATACACATTTTCGGAAGAAATCAGAGACAAGACACACAGACACACACACACACGTTGGATATACATACAATCGAGTTCACTACCCTGATTGGTGCTGGCAGGAAATGACACGCCTGGGCATCTCAGTGTGGTGCTGACAAGACCAGAATGATCACGCCAGAAACAACAGAGGCACAGAGACACAGACCTCCATAGACCTGTGTTGTGTGTGAGTGTGTGTAGAAAGTCACAGTGTGTGAGAAGACCACAAACCTTTGAAATGTGCATACAAAAATACATTGTGGGCAATGCAGTTCTATAAATGGCATCAAGAATAATAATGGACTAGCCTCTAAATAGAGAACAGAATTTTGTTAGCAAAAAAGAATTAGGAGTTCAAACCTGTGCACAATATCTAAACAGTTGCAATAGTACTTGCACACTATATGTAGTCAATCTGTCAACAAAGGTCTGCAACAATAGGAATCTTATCAACTGTTACCTGTCCTGTACATAACTTGTCCTGAGAAGGCAGGCATGTTGAATCCCGTATAAGTTTGTTGAGTACCACCGCAAACTGTTTCATATTTCTGTGACTCGAGTAGGTATTCAGCTGTGCTAATCCGGTTTCATTCACACAGGAAATATCCATTAATAATGTCTACTCTGCCAAAATGGCTGTAAATATTAGCATAATCAACTCAGTTCAGCTCCCATGTGCTAAACACCCATCGTGGTTATTGTTCCCATCCTGAGCACTTGTTCATTTTAGGGGGAAGGGCAATAAACACATTACTTCTCTCAAAGTGTTGATCTTGTTAAAAATTATGGTTCCATGCTCCATCCAGGCAAGAGGAGAAGTCAGATGAAAAGCCCTAATGAACCCTAGGAAAGAATAGAATTCTGGCCTTGAGAATCCTCTGACAGTGTAATGAAAGTAAGATATGTTCGAGCCAAGTGTTTCAAAATTGGCCTTGTGCAAGTGCCCCGCTCTCTCTCTGTCTCCCACTTTGACAGTGCAGAGCCTGAAACCCGGAGTGCTGACAGCTTGTTTTGATTGTGGCTGTATTCAGTCAAGATTCTCTTACTGCTGCAGTACTGGACCGTGCTGATCAGCACACAAACCTGACAATCTGACAGTGATGTGTGTCCTGGCCATATCTCAGCTACGAGTAGAGGTCGTGGGTTTGTTCTTCCACTGGTGCCCAGCACCACACTAGCAAATCTCAGCAGAGGCTGAGGGAGAATGATGCATTCTAGAATGAAGGCGTCCGAAGCGCTGTTCACGGGTGGTGTAGTTTCCTCTCAGAGCTGCTCTCTGGAAATATTACACTGGTCTGAGATAAGTGGCCTAGTCCTTCCTGCATGTCCACCAATTCACCGTCTCAGAGCTGCTCTCTGGAAATATTACACTGGTCTGAGATAAGTGGCCTAGTCCTTCCTGCATGTCCACCAATCCACCGTCTCCATACCTTCATTCTCTCTTGGATTGGATGTCATAGATGAACTGCAGGCGCTCTGCTGCGTCTCTCTGCTCATCTTCTCTCCTCCCTCTCAGATTCTTCCTTTTTCTCTCTAATCCATGTCTGAACTGTTTTTCTTCTGCTATTTCTATTTTTCTGTATATGACTGAAACACTTTCTGAAGCACTTTGAACTTTCTTTCTGAACATAAATTGTACTATAAATAAAGCCTGCCTTGCCTCTCACCTCACTTTCCACTGTCTCTTTCCTTTGCTCCAGAGATCAGAAAGTTCAGATAACTGAGCACATTTCACACTGAGGTAGGAACATTGCTTAGGCATCCTTTCAAATCAGAGGTTAAAGGATGTAAATGGCAACATTAGCAAAACCTGCCTCACATGAATCCTAAGTCAAGGGAAATAAATAAGTGTAGGGGATTGGTTATGGGAAATAGACTAAAGCACTGAATATAGTTAGTCACCTTTGAGGTGTTCCAACAGTGGTGACTCACTCCTTTTACTGTAATTACTGAATTAAACTGAATCACTACTCAAACCAACCACACTCAATCACACGCACACGCACACGCACACACACACACACACACACACACACACACACACACACACACACACACAATCAGGCTGCCCAAAAGGAAAGACATGCTGTAAACCTGTGGATTTAAGCATCCTTAAAATTTTGACACTGTATCTGGATGTGTGTGTGTGTGTGTGTGTGTGTGTGTGTGTGTGTGTGTGTGTGCGTGTGTGATGAGTGCACACAGTATTACATAGATTCAGATGGATTAGGGACAAATGATTACCAGTAACACAGACCACACACGCCGATGAACATTCTCATGGAAATACAAAGATGAAAGATACAAATACGCACATGATTGCATTCACACGCACGCACACACACACACACACACACACACACACACACACAGGGTTCATTTGCATCGTTTTCCACTGCTAGTGGTTAACTCAAAAGTCATTTTCTTACTTTCCTGTGGTCATTAATTCACAGATACACCCTTCCTTGTGTATTATGATGCAATTTATCGTTGCATTGTTTGCAGTTGGATGAAGTGTGTATAGGTAATGTATCATTCGAAGACAAAAAAGACAAGGCACAGCAGGCATTTACAAATCTGTACAACAAACACAACAGCCTGTACAAACAGTAGATCATAATATGACCCAATGACCTATGTCCCCACAAAGTCTTTACTAATGTTGTATATCTCTTTTCTTAACGGGTTTCTTGCTGATGAATAAGCATCGCTGGTGATGTGCAACATTACATCACCTTTTATGTTTAGAAAGCTTAATAGTTTGTTTAAGAGCAAAGACGCCTGCAGTAGGCCCAGCACCCCATCTCTGCTTTCTGCAGTGGTGAAATGCAGTGCAGCCACCCCACAGTTTTTCAACACCCTGTGGCTTGTTTTTTCTACAAATATTGCTGATTTAATGTAAGCAGTGTTGGCCATCACTGTACCCTGAGCCACGTAACTCCAAACTGAAAACTAAACCTCTAATGGATAGACAGGGACTTCTGGTGTTCATACGGTCTTAACATAGCTTCTGTATGTAAGTTCAGTATCCCATGTTACCCACACACACACAAGCACTCACACACGGGTGACGGCGGCGCAGGTGCCGTTCAGCAACTGGAGGGTTGCAGGTTTGAGCCCCACTCCACCTGACCCCATCGAAGTGTCCTTGAGCAAGATACTGAACCCCAAATTGCTCTAGTTGGCAGGTTGGCACCTGGCATGACAGGATCCACCACTGGTGTGTGAATGAATGTGGGTGAATGTGAGACATATGTTGTAAAGGGATCTGAGTGCTCGTAGGAGTAGAAAAGCACTGTATAACTGCAGTCCATTTACCACACAAGAATGACTCATTTTCATCATAAGGTTTTTGTATTGATTGGAGCTTCAGACATAACTAAATCACGAGCCATTGATGGTTTATGCATATCTGTGAGATAAATAAATGTAAACGCAGACCACAAGTCATGCCTGGAGGGGCTATGTCTTCTTTTCACATACGGTGTGTATGCTGCTCTAACACCATTCATCATTCTACATGTCAGCATGTGAGCAACCATTCAAATGGATATGCAGCACTGATGTTTGTACTCTGGCTAAATTAATGCTTTTTCTGCATTGTTTCCAACTAAGTACACAATAATCCATCTCGATGACTGCATGACAAGGTTTATGATAGCTCTGAGGAGAACCGCAGTGAAAATAAGAGCTCAACGGATGTGAAGACTGGCTGTGTTATTTTAATTCTTTGCCAGAATCCACAGTAGCCTACAAACCTAAGCAACATGCTTAACTTGAAACTGACGGCCAGCTAATCTCTGTCGGTATGTTCCCACTTCCCCACTTAATTTCTTCCTTGTGCGCAGAGAGCTTTGGAGCGGAAGGTGCAAAGAGATGCGTTCCCTCATCTATTTTAACTCCCAAGTGGGCCAAATCCTTGAGGTGCACAATAAAAGCTCTTAAAATTTTTTCCCACTTTTTTTTTCGTATCACCTTTACTCATTCCAGAAAAAACGGCGAGGGTTCTAAAGTTTCATGCTCGTTCCAACATCACCCAGCCTTGACCTGATGGCGAATACATCTACAATGACGTCGCGATTAAGCCACACAGCTCTGCTAATCTGATAATAACGTAATAACAGCAGCACCCAGGAGGTCTAATTTAAAGAAAATGTTTATCCAGACTGGCCACTGTAAGGGGTAATGTAACTCCCCGAGTAATCTCCCCTAGCCTATTCTTTCTGAGTAAGATTTTCAAGTGGTAATCATTAACATGCCGTGTGCAAGGCATCAGCGGGTCAGGGTAGAACACCATGAGCTTGAAAGTCAGGGAGCAGGCCAGGGTAAGAGCAGGCAGAGAGATGAGGGTTTGAGATTTTATCCAGGGCATTAGGTAAAACAGTTGAGGTTCATAAGTGCACAGCTTACCGGGTCTACTGCACAGACAGTCCATTCCTAAGTGATCTAAGTGATTCTTTAAGTAACTCATTGTTCTTTAGGTAACTTTCAAAATGAAAAAAAAAAAAATCAACAACTAAAGTTGCATATGACAGAGGAAGGTCAGCATAAAACAATTTTTAAAAGTGTCACAACAAACAGACTACTCATAAACAGAAAACAGAAATTTAAACAGAAATTACAAATTACAAAACAGAAAAACAATGGAAATATCTTCATATCTATGTCATGATGAGTCATGAAATGAGGACATTTGTATATTTCACTTTAAAAACTTGAGTTTAAACTTGAGTTTGATAAACAGTGTGATAGGTTTATCAAACACACAATAGCCTATACACAATTATTTCCTTAAAGCTTAACCACTTAATTTAAGAACTGAATGCTGCAATAGTTTCTAATGAATTCCAGAGAATGTAATAAACTCAGTATACCGTTACTCAGCCATTTTGTCTGTTTATTGTTTTATGTGTGTACAGTCGGTCATGATGCAAACTATAAAAGAGTGGGGTCCTAATGCACACGAGCTTGTTCCAAATATCTACATGCTGTTGGAGGTTGCCATCTACTGGAGATTTCAGAAACAGGAATAGGTTGCCATGGATATTTAAGTTGCAGAGGTCACAGAGAGGACAGATTGAAGGGAAATACAGTACTGTCTGCTTGTACTTAAGAGGTGAAGAGTGCCTTGTGTGCTGTGAGTCTTTCACTAACTCAGTCCCTGCATTGTCTGCTATGACAAATGCCACAACTGTGACAAGTGAAAAAGTAATTTAGCTTGTTCTTGTGGTCTTGACATTTTGTTGATGAAATAAATGTAAATTTTCTTGCAGGATAGTCTTTTTCATCATTACCTCATACTATCATCATCCAATATTTGTTGTAGTCTAGATTTCTAGTCATTCTGTCATTGCTGACTAAATACCATAGGCTATCATAACTATTAGCCCCGGACTACCATTTAATTATTATACACTGTACAACATTGTAAGGTGAATGAAGAAACTGAAATAGCTTGCATACGGCACATGCACATAGTACTGTAGGGCGTTTTTCCACATTTCTGACATCCTTTTTTCTTGCAGGCCTATATAGTTCTATAGCATGGTATTACCAAACAAGGAATACTCTTTATATTACATTTTGCGTCAATAATTTTTTTAGTAATAATCTACTGGCTATGGGATCACACTGGATGTAAGAGTGGCCAGTTTAGGAAAATTGTGGACAGGGGAAGTGGTTGAACATCGCTCTCCAATGTCTACATCCACAGCTGAGGTGCATTTGGCCAAGGCACCTCACCCCAGACTGCTCCCTAGGCGCTGCAGCAGTGGCTGCCCATTGCTTCAGGTTAGTGTGTTCACAATTACTCAACTCTGTGCTGTGTGTGTGATCACTTATGATGGCTATGTGAGATTCAGTGCAAAAATTGCCACAGATCAAGTTGATATGTATAGTTTTAGCTAATAAATGTCTTTTAACATAGATAGATAGATATCACATAGTCACAGATAGATACATAGTCATTGAAAGAGAATTTAAGGATGACAGGTGTCATAACAAGGTACAAAAATAAAAGTTAAAATTATTTTAAAATTCCATTTAAGTGGGAAAACCAGTGAGCCAAATTCTTTTTATTTATGAACTGCAGTACAGACAAGGCCCCTTTGAACAGACCGGGAACAACCTCAGGTCCAGCCTTGCACTGGTGACCTTACCCAGTACCTGGAACATGGTTGGTGGACTTATACAGAGACAGTGTTTACTAGTGTACCCTGGTTATGTCCATTCCACCATGGAGTGAGCATGGAGTTGGGTCAGAATCCAACACATGGAAAACACTTGATTTTTTTTTTTTAATCACTTGATTATTATTTGACTGACACATTCACATCCTACTGTAGTATGACGTAGAATATGTTATAACCTATACATAAGATAATTGACCGTATACACTCAGTTTAATCTTAGCTTAAATTCTCTTTTGAATCATACAAACTTTCATTCATCAGTTGAGCCAAGAGCTGCTTACTCGTCTCACGGATTCTGTAACATGGCTTGTCTGTTGGCAGACAGAGGAATTTTCAGAGGAGTCAAGAGAACATAACAAATGGTAGACATGCTGTCAAAGAATGAATACAGTTGAGTATATGCACTTACCTTTGGGCTGACAAAGCTGCCCCACTCGTAGTCATGCCTTCTGAAGACGTCTGTTGCATCTCCACTTGTCTGTTGACAGACAGTCATTTTCAGAACCACAACAGTAGAAAGGAAACAGGCCATTGCAATAGGGAGAGCTCAATGGTAGCCACCCATCTCCTCAAAGGCTCTGGTTCTGGGAAGCCTGGCCACAAGCCATTGCAATCGCAATACCAATTTGCCCAAATCCAGGATCCAAACACAACTGCTTATCAGCTCATGACTAATTCACCAAAATCTGAGAACCAATCACAACCACTTATCCAGTATGAGGCGTGCATTACACTATATACACAACCGATGAAGGCATCATTGGGCTGACAATCCTCCTGATATCACTGCTGTCACTAACTTATCACTCCAGTCAGGAGAGGTTCCTTTGTCTTTCAAACAAGCAAAGCAGCCACAATGCTACCCAAGAAAAATATTCTCAATCCATTTGAGGTGAAGACACTTTCACTAGTCACTACCACTAGACACTACCACTTTCATCTGTAACAGAAGCATTGGAGGATGCTAAAGCTTAATTCTACTTGACTTGTTTGACACTGTGAACCATGATATTCTTCTCTCTATACTCTATCTGGATTTGGAATTTCTGGAAACGCTCTGTTGGTTTGAATCTTACCTAAATAGAAAATCTTTGAGTGTTTCTGGCATGAGTTTTAAGTGTCATGACCTGAAAACTGGTGCACCTCAGGGGTCAGTTCTTGGTCCCCTTCTTTTCTCCATCTATACAACCTCCTTATGTAAGATTATTCGTTCCCATGGGTTTTCCAATCATTGCCAGGCAGATGAATCTTGGATGACACACAACTTTACATGTTTCATCTTTCATGTTTCATGTTACATCTTTCCCTCCAAATGACTCTTCAATGTCTGCTAGGATTTCTGCATGCCTCAAAGACATACTGTATCTGTCTGGATGAAGAAGTATTTGCTGTCCACCTAGACATTTCCCAGAACATTGATGTCAAGTTTAATTCATTCAAACTGCCCCAACTAGAGCTGCATGTAATTTGAGTATCATAGTTGATAACAGCTTTTTTTTCTGAACATGTTGTTGCAGTCACCAGGTTTTGCGACTGCACATTAGCTCACGCAGCCCTCAACTCCATTTCTTGTAAAGGCTATGCTCCTTTCAAAATGCACTAATGCACTTTTGACTGGACTCCCTGCATGTGCTGCAGCACGTTTGGTCTTCAAAAATCAAAATTAACACTCACTCCACTTTTAGTTTCTCTGCATTGACTTCCTAGTGCAGACAGAATTAAATACAAAACTCTCACACAGGCATGCAGGATTTTTACTGGATCTGTACCATCTTACTTCAATGATATGATTCAGCCTTAGTAAGTTCTGCATTTAAAAAAAATTATATATAACATCAAAAAATATGTACATTGTACATTTTAGCCAAGTGCAAATAAACAATACCTCTGTGCTAGTCCTGACGGCCATGTATGTTGCCTACAATACCTTGTGCTAGCCCTCCTATAGGCCACGTATGTTGTTTACACCACTGCTTGATCAAATTCCTGTTGTGATGCTCTACTTAGAATGTGCATTATTTTCAGATAACCGTAGTTCCACTTTTCTGGACGTATTACACTTGCATAGTAATTCGCCCTACTCGCTGCGAAGTTGAAATGAAATGTCACGTTAACACAGGGTTACATTTTAGCAGCCTGACCAACGTTAGCAGCAGAGCAACATGTTAACTTGCGACCGATATGGATTTTAAGTCTGTTACATGGCATTTTGGAATATGGGAAACAGTGATTCTACAAAAGCCAAGACGGGATAGAATGCTTGGGTATATGCTTGACAACGACAGATCAAACTAACGACCAATTTTTGATCATAGCAACCATCCATTTAGAACTAGTAATGGCTATTTATTCTGTAAGTTTAAATTCAGTTAAAACTGTAAGAATGTTTGAATGAATCAATGTGTGATGTAAAGAAGCAGTTCTGAAAACGAGCCCGAGTTAGCTATCGAAGCATGTAAATTGTTAGTAAAGCTAGGTAGCGCAGACGTGGCAACAGTGATATAAGTGGGATAATGAACTCCACGACTTGCGTATATCGCAAGTTTATCACTTACCCACTCCGCGTCGGGGCCTTCTCTCACCCTCGAATGTGCAACATTGAATGGGAAATGAGGATCTTGTACACACCAATGGGAGACTAATGTACAAACCACATAGCTCCCAAACAGGCGTCTACCGTTACTGTGCGTTCACACCAAGATCTACTGAAGCTGTAAAATCGCTTTTGTTGCTCATAAAAATTGCTGCTAAAAGACCTCAGAAACAACCAGAGGAACAGAAACAACGAGGTGATCTGTTGACAGACGGTCATATTGAGAGGAAAAAACAATACAAGAAATGAGCAACTAGTAGAAAACACGTAGGAGAATGAATATAGCTAAATATGTACAGTAACCACTGGACTGAAAGCCCCTCTGATATTTACCTGTATGGTATGCCTTCTGTGGGATACGTATACCATATCATCATTTTGCTGTGGGCAGACAGAGTGTTTAAGAAAATGATACAAGAAACAGAAACACGTGGTAGAAAATCTGTCAGAGAATTGATACAGCTGACAATGTGCAGTAACCATTGGGCTGACAATCCTCCTGAGGTCCACCCCCACGTCAGACCTTCTGTGGGGCTTGTATGTAATATCTCCACTTGTCTGTTGGCAGACAGAGTTGTTTTAAGAAAAGAGCCACCAGAGCAGAAACAAATCTTGAAAATAAATACAGCTGACAACATGCACTAACCACTGACAGCCATCCTGACACCTACCTCCAAGGTAGCCCTTCTGTGGGACACGTATTTTGTGTAATTCTCTGTCTGTTGGCAGACAAGAGTAATTTTAAGAAAATAACCATAAGAACAGAGACAAATACTAGATGAGAATTAATACTGCTGAGTCTGGTGGTTATTGCCTTGAAAATGTCCTCATTGGCTCCCTCCTGATGCTGACCTCCTGATATCCCCACACTATTCCTTGTGTGGGGAATGTATGTCATATTGTATGTCTGTTAGCAGGGAGACTGATTATAAGAAAAGAACCACAGAAACAGAAAGCAACTGTAGAAATTAATGTAGCAGAGAATGTTCAGTGACCTTTGGGCTGATAACCCTCCTGATGTCCACCTCCATGCCAGCCAGTTTGTGAGGCCCTGCTGCCTCCACTGCATCAGCTTCTTCCTCACTAGAAAAGCCCACATAACCCAGACCTCTGGGGAAGCCCATGGTGCACTCTGTCTTCACCTGCAGGAGATTGACATTTTACGTTTTTATGCATTCAGCAGATGCTTTTATCCAAAGCGACTTACATTTGTCAACCATCAATTAGTTCAGGGCCAGTCTCCCCTAGAACAACTAAGGATTAAACGCCTTGCTCAAAGGCACAATGGTGGCATCTACAATTTCGAACCTACAATTTCCAGGCTACTAGCATGCTAGCCAGATTCCTTACAATGCCACCGCTCCTACCGATCCAGAAACTGCTATGAGATTTTGCCTCAAACCTGACAAAAAACAAAGCCAATTCTGATAAAAAAAAGTTTTTTTTGTAAGCTACTATGTATCTTTTTTACGAGTTTAAAGCTAAATACAATGCTATCCACTGGAGGAATGCCATTGCAAACATGATCATAGACAACCCAAGACACCTTGAATCCTAGAGTTCCACATATTGCCTCTCTGACTGAAAGAATTCTTTCCTTTGATGTTGGCCTTTTACACTCAACCCGGCCTCCCACCCCTGTCCACAAGCATGTGTTCTTACATCACAGAAGATCACCACCCCCCACTTCTCAAAGTGGGATTTAACAATATCTTTCGTCACACAGGGGTTCATCTTTGCAAGTGAAAACCCATGAACCTGGAAGAGAGAGTAAGAGAGTTAACGAATCATAATAATCCAAACTATATATCACTGTATAGCATGATATTTCTTTCTGTAGATGATGGCTATATTGTGTTCATCTAGTTCAATAGATTATTGAAACGTCTTTATTTACCCATTGGCCCATGCTATTCAGCTGCTTCATGTATTCCTTTGGAACGCTTAGGATGACCCTTGAGTCCATGGTAACTGGGGCCCAAAATACATTGAACCATAATTACAATGGAGCACCATACAGAGGTCTGCTTAAAGAAACAGCACAAACAAACCACCATTCTGTTCACACCAAATATGTTTCTAGACATAGAAAAATGCATAGAAATGTCCAAAATAGTTGGGTTTGTATATACAGATGTCGCACAGAAATTTTTAAACTTTGCTCAAAGTGAAACTTAAAAAGGAAATCGGCCAATGACCCCTTTCCAAACCATACTCCTGAAGTATGACTCAGCAGTGCCCCATAGTAGGGGAAGCACACGTGCTTGAGAGAATTGTCCCTCGCTCCGGTGGGTACTGAGGGCTCTTGGGAAGAATCGGCGCCGTGGCGTGGATCGTGGCCAACGTGTCCCGAGCTAGCAACACTGGGGATGTTAGCAGTAATTCGCTGCATCGCCACCAGATATAGCCCATTGTGCACACCTGCGATATGCAGCCGTATGCCATCTCCGCCAGGTCGGCAGAGGCCGGTGAGGGAGAGTGGGTTTAACTTGCCACACCAAGGGGGAGACTGCGAGGTACGATGTCACCGTGTCTTCGATGGGGGGGCAATCGTACCAGTCCAAGCTACTCCTCCTGCAATATGAACAATGCAGAGCCCTGGGGTGACCCCAGTAATGGCGCACCTCCATCATGTCGCAGAATATTGTGATGGGCCAGATGCTCGGCGCTGGGCCCTGGAGCCCAGCATTAGCCGCTACAGGGCCCACAAACGACATGGGAGGATGCCTAGGCATGCTCCTTTGAGTAGCAGGGGGGCAAGGTGAGCTGGCTAGCTGGCTAGCCTGTGGTTGACCGTGGCAGTTCTTTGTCTGGAGCTCTGGCCCACAGGGTGGCGTAGAGGCAGAGGGCGGAGGGTATTGTCACACTGCAGTGCAGACACTTGCCTGGAAGGCACTGGGCAGACTGTGGTGGTCGAGACCCAGGCACAGAACACATCGGTCGTGGCCATCAGCAAGGGGAATAGCTTTGCTGCATGGGCATGGGCACTGTTTGTAATGGTTGCCATGATAGCTGCGGTGTGTGCTGCCATGAATCTGAAAGCACACGTAAACTTCAAATAAGCAACAAGCAAAAGTATATTTGTCAGATATGTAGAATAATCCGCTTAGATGGCTCACTCAGGGGCGAAAGCCTGCTGAAATGCCGGAGCACTTCGAGGTCTTAGCGGGAAGTCGCAGAGAGGTGTTTGCCGAAAGGTGAAAGGTAGATGGTTCATTCTACGCATTTCATAGCCTGAGGGCTGGCATATATGCACTTATGCCTGTAATGACAGGCTGTGTTAGAGAGTGTTCAGATAAGATAGAATGTCCAAAGACAATATCCCAATGGGTGGTGTCGAGGTGCTTTGACTGAAAGCAAACTGCCATGGTATCTAGCTTTGTGGGATATTATGATTTTGAATGGACTGTTGTCATTTTTGTACCAAATGAAAGTGCAAGATCAAACACTGAAACATCAAAGACTGAAATGTAAGTTTTCCTTTAAGCCACCCAGAGACTGAGTGGTGCCTGGAATTAAGTGACATAACTTATAAGCTCTAGTGGCTCAATCACAGATAGATCTGCAGAGCAAATCCATTCAAATTTGCTAGGGGCACATACGGATTTTCAGGCTATAAGATTCATGCTCTGTAGAAAGATAAACCTGCCCACATACTCAACACTGCAATCCACAGATATTCACTTGGTTGTTCACATACCAGTTTCATTAACAATTTCATCACTGATATATATTGCCATAATCCATCTTATTGCACGATCATCAATCACATACATAATCAGACATGTTAGTTTTATGTCTCATTTCACATTAGTGTGAGCGTCTGCAACCTGTTGTAGGCTTGCAGGTATAATTTCAATTTTTTCAATTTCATTAATACCATGGATACAGAGGTAAAATAATGTTTTGTAGTACACTGTGCGTGCCACCAGATGGCAGTTTACTGTACCTGCCTACCACACACATTCATCTACTTAGTTTAATCATTGGAAGAATGGCAACTCAAATGGAGAGCAGGAAGTGGTCACAAGTTAATGTTTAAGCAATAGCTGTTTTACTCAATATAGGCTATAGCCTAAATCATTTCTAGTCTCCTATCCCATCAATGAAATACATGGAATCACACTGGCCTATCTAAAAATGATTTGCAATAAAAACCTACATGGCACTTTCAGCCATTTATTGTCTCTTTTAGTTGTCTTTCACATTTTCATCTTAAAATTGTCTGGCAGAAAAAAAGTGTATCATACAGGCCTACTTGGCAGTGTACCTGATTGATTACTGGCTACTGATCAGTATTGAAAGAATTATTCAGCTTCAGCCTGTCCACTTGCTAATGAGGAGTTGTTTGACAGGCGTATAAAAATATATAGGTGTACTCACTTGACAGATGCTCTGGCTGTGGTGGCTCTTTGAATATCTGAAACACACCTCCAGCTTGCACTCAGTTTATATGGAAAAGAGTGAGGAGGTGTTACCAATATGGTTTGTTGGACTTGCACAGACAGGTTTGTCAACATATCAGACTGCCCAACATATCAGTCAGACAGAAGTAAAAAGTAAAAAACAACAAAAATCACTGTCCCATTAGAGGGGAATTGAGATATGACATGACAAAACAACAAACAGGCAGAAATTGTCTTTTTCATGATGATATTTAGTGGCAAGTAGTAGCAAAGTAGTAGTAGCAAAGTCATTAATAGGCCTACATAAAAAATGTCCACAATCAGATCAGATCCAGAATTCTGGGTAAATCAAACAAACTGCTAGCAGGATCAATATTTGCTCTACAGGTTTGTGTAGATACAAGCCCATTTACGGATCACCCACAAACCAAAAATCACAATTGCTTATTCATATGGTGTGAGCACAATTAATGAGAACATCTGCATTACTTTAATCTTTAATCTCTAGACAAGTATTTTCCTTCAAACTGATAAAACAACTGCATTTAAAACCATCACATGAAACTCATATGTTTTAAAGGGATCTCTGGCTAATAATGTTTGCCTTATAATATTGACATTACAGTGTTGACAACATAAAGGTGATTTAAAAACTATGGTTCTATTAAAAGTGTAGAAAATCCAGAAAACCAGGTGATGCCATTTTTTACCCAGAAAGCATTGAGATGTAAATGCAATTAATGTGTTTACATGCACAAACATTCCATCTGAACCATTCAATCAGTTTTTATATGTCTCAAAGCGTTCAATCCGATCATCACCTTTTGACATGCACAATGATTTCCCACATTTGTCATTTGGTTACATCCGTCTGACGTCCCTTAGCTAGAACCCCTTAGCCTGCTGCTATTAGACAATTAAAGATGCTCATAAAACAACTTTGTAACAAATAAACTCGATCATTTAACTCAACATACATGGTCTGTATTGTATCCCATTACTATTATGAGACAGCAGCTTGCATTGTCATCACAATTACGTTCACCTTCACTTTTGATCCTGTAAATTTTGAGTGACATGACATGGTCGCATTGTGGTGACATAATCACAACATTTGTTGATCTCAGGTTGATGTCGACCACATCTAACCAGTATGCACTTTGTACAGAATACATCTCTGTCTACAGCTGGCTGCATTTATCTTTATCCAGCTTGTCCATGTCAAATTAGCCTATCAACCAGGTGATCATGTCACTTTTTACCCAGAAAGCACAGAGATGTAAATGCAATGGCAGCTTATAAGATCTGCAAATTAAGGGAATTTCTAAGCATTTTAATAAAAAAAAAAAAAAAGCATTTCCTGTTAAATGTAGCTGATACAGTCTTATAAGACTAACATGTCCATGGCCTACCAGTCAATGATCCTTTTAAGAGTTTAATGCTTCAGTTTAATTTCAATATGGTTACACATCTAGAAATGCAAATGACTCATCTCTAGACCCACTTAATCTCAATTCAGGTGTAATCTGAACAAGAGATCCAGGGAATTGGGAGGAAAATGCAATGTTTTGAGGAATGTTACTGGCCCCAACCAGTTTATGTGTTTTGAATGGATTGTCATGATAATTTGTTTACTGATGATTAAAAAAAGTTGCCCAATATCATTGGGAATGTGCCAGAACATCAAAAAATAGGCTAGACTACATGTAGTTGCCTTGTTTGTCAACATACAATGTTGCCAGCATTTCAATTTTTGTGGCTTTGGACAATATCCTCCCAGTTTCCAGAACTCATGAGAATGCAAATGCTGATACCAGCACTGGTATAATGCAAGTCCAACAATAACCTTAATACAAATCACACAATGCAATGAGTTGCCTTAGATTTGGGCACGGGACGAAATTGGCAAATTGTCACTCCTGCCTGTGGGCTGTCTGCCTGCCTGTGGGCTAATTTCTCTTAGTGGGACTCACCCCACACAATGAGAACAAGACAGGGTTTAGCCAAGACAGGGTTTAAGAAATAGGTAGCCTGATCTATCAAGGCTACTCTGTGCACATACTTAATTATTTTCACAAAATGTACTACTGCATTCATTTATTTGGGTTATGTTTGTTCAAAATAAGCCCCCTTAAAACTACTTTTAAATAATGCTTGTTTTAAATGCACTGGCTAAACAGTAAAAGTAAATATAAAACTTTATAAAAAAAATACAAAATGTTGACCGTCACTTGGATGTGATTTGTGTATTTCCTGTGTCGTGGTAGTGAATGAATCGACGGGCTCTGAGTATGTGCACCAGGCAGTCCTAGAATTGGTAAGATGGCGGCTGCGGCAGTGGTTGAATTTCAGAGAGCACAGTCTCTGATCAGCACAGATCGGGACGCTTCCATTGATATATTACATGCGATTGGTAAGTGCAATATACATTAGGCAAGTATAATACTGTGCCACCTAGTTGTTGTCTTTATTCGACCTTTAGTTCGGTATCCTACTGGCACAAAACAGTTCTCATTCACCCATGGTGTTAGCTTGCTAACCTTAGCTAGCCGGTTTCTTGCTGCTGACTCACTGTGACAGGCATGAGTAGCGGCTAGCTTATTCAGCTACCTTGCTAAAAGCTTACACATACTAAAGAAGTGTCGATCCCTGGCATGATGTAATAGTACATCGCTGTGCAGGACAAGTGTGCACGAAATGTGACATTTTAGGTAGCAGGCAGCAATTTCATTGACGCTTCCTGTCCTGTGGCTAAGTTACCCATATTTCGCTAACGTTCGCGTCATATTAGCTAGCTGCTCAGCTCCGCTTCAGACCTAAAGCGGTCATTTCAAGCAGGCTTTACTGTAAGTAAGTATTTTGTCAGTTGAGCAGTAAGTCGTTACAGACTTGTATAAGTTGACGTTTTAAATTGGGTATTTATAGCCACTCTGCAAGTTTACACGAATGCCCTATGAAGTTTGCAGAACAGTTAGGAATTGTCAAGAAGCCTTTCTGCTAGCTTATGGTTTCCTTTGTGCTATCAAACACAACTACCAAGCTAATTCTACTAGTTTGTAGGTAACTAGCCAACGGTACTAGTTATGGGCACTTTAATTGTGTTTAAGGGATTTTATAATGATAATAGCGGTAGTAAATATGCTCGATAGTCATTGGTCAGAATAAGACCAGCTAATTGTACTACTAGGATAAGGCTAACAGTACCATTCATTTGCTTCACCGGTAGATGTTTGTGCCTTTGACGGGGCATGTGGAGAAGTAACTGATGATGCGTGCCCATGACAGTTCAAAAATGAAGCTGTTTGTTCTTGACGTTTAGAAACTCGGTACCATTGTTAATCAGATGGAATCCTTTGTAATTTGACTCATGACGATCTAATTTCAGGTAATGCGAAACAGTAAGTCTTCCCAGTAGTTATTTTCACTGAGCGGTTTTGTGTATTGTTTGATTCGATGCAGTCAAGCGGGATGTCCAAGAGACCGATGAAGAAGCTGTGCGCGTCAAAGAACAGAGCATCCTTGAACTTGGGGGTCTGCTGGCTAAAACAGGGCAGGCAGCAGGTGAGTTGAAGTCCAAACAGTTATTTTGGAAACAATACTGTATTGGCCAGGTATTCAAATTTCAGAAGTTTTTTTTTTTTGGTAGGGCTACACTTTGATGCACAACCTGTTGAAGGGGAATTTATCTGTCATGGTCATGTCCATCAACTTTGTCATTGACTACGTTTACATGCATTTAAGTATCCTGAATATGATCGGGATATTAAGTATCCCGGCTTTGCGTGTGCGCATGTAAACACCTTTTCCCGAATTCAGTATCCCGAATAAGCCCATATTCCGGTTTCTGAGAAATTGGGATTGTGAAGTACTCCGAAAGAAACCAGGACTCTGTAGCATGTAAACACCTTATTCTGATTTTTGACACTTGCAGAGAAAGATTCTAGAGTGCGACGTGCAAGATGGAATGCTGAGACACTCAAGCGGCGCTCTTTAGAATCCACTATGAGACCACCACAAAGAATGCTATAATCAGTAACCGGAATATTAGTATTTATTATTATTTATTATTATTTCTCTGCATTCATGTAAACACTTTATCCTGAACATTATCAAAATGGGAGAAGCCTCATATTCAGGATGCTGAAGCACATGTAAACGTTGTCACTGATCTGAAGTGATCACACAGGGAAAATTTCCAATGGGGGTGATGGTTAACGCTTAAGTGAATAGCTTGTAACTTGAATCTCCTTAACTCTGTTCTCAGAGCTTGGTGGCCTCCTCAAGTATGTACGACCCTTTCTGAACTCCATCAGTAAAGCCAAGGCAGCAAGGCTGGTGCGCTCCCTGCTAGATCTCTTCCTGGACATGGAGGCTGCCACTGGGCAGGAGGTGGAACTGTGCCTTGAGTGCATTGAGTGGGCTAAATCTGAGAAGAGGACATTCCTGCGTCAAGCACTGGAGGTATGTCATGCGTAGTCTCCAATCTGGCTGCTAGCGTGATACCTACGGAAAGCTGGGTGTATAATTCTATTGACCTGTATGTCTGGAGACCCCCTAAAGGATGCAAAATGTTTGTGGAAACAGTGCCTTTTGAAGACAAAGTTCCAAGTGACAACACAGCGTATTCTGCCAGAACACAAGAAGTGTAGTAGGTGCTTTCTGTCCAGCTATGATGGCATTTAAGGTCATCTTTTGCCTGCCAGAATTGCCAATAGATTTAGAAAACTACAATTATAAGGTACCTTCTCCTTTCTGGGTGCTCCTGTCATGAAGTGGGGAAGATGTGGTTGACCCTAAACATGGCTCTTGTATGTAGTGGTACAAAAAGACAGCGGCTGTATGTTGCACTAACTTGTAGTGACTTGTTTTCATCCTCAGAAGCAAAACCTGAGGTCACCTCACCTGCCCTACCTATGTGACTTTAAGATTCAGTAGCCAGTATAAGATAAGATTCACAAGAGTTATGTTTGGAAATTTTGAAGGGAGTCAGGAAAAAAAATAATTTGGTGATAGATGAGTCTGACACAGTGATTGGAAAAAAAAAAAAAAGAAGAAAAAAATCGTACATTTTCCTCTGGTTGCATGTTCAGTCAGTGCAGGTAGTTGTGTGTCTTCTCTGTGACTGGCCCACATTGGACAGTGGTTTAATCTCGAGACCATCTCTGTTTTGTGCAGGCACGCTTGGTCTCCTTGTATTTTGACACCAGGAGGTACCAGGAGGCCCTGCAGCTAGGTGAGTGTGTGAGCCGAAGAGAAAGATATATGACACAGACAGTCTGTGTGTTGCTGCCTGAATCCCACTGTCCCCCCTAACCAGAAGCCTTGAACCTTCTAAAGGCCAGTTCACAACAAGAGCAATAACTATAATGGCAAATAATTATCGTTCTATTATCTGCTAACATCCACACCACAAACTATAATAACGATAATGTGTTTAACAGTATCTTTGGGATCATTTAAGGACTGCTTATGAGAATGATTAAAAGCAGACAGCCAATCAAAATCATAAAATTTTAGATATTACATTCTTTGACATAAGGAGACTTTCATTATGGGGGATGAGTGTGGACATTAATATTGTCTTAGTCACAGTTATCTTTACAGTGATGGTTCAAGATGTGAACGTACCTTAGCCTAAGACTTAACTTAATCACAGGTGGTGATTGTTTGTGTCACGTTTTGAATGGTGTTGAATGTGGTGTCTGGGGAAGAAAAACAACAACTGTTTGTTCTGATCTCTCAGGCTCACAGCTCTTGCAAGAGTTGAAAAAGATGGACGACAAAGCACTGCTGGTGGAAGTGCAGCTCCTGGAAAGCAAGACCTATCACGCGCTCAGCAATTTGCCCAAGGCCCGTGCTGCCCTCACGTCCGCCAGAACCACGGCCAACGCCATCTACTGCCCGCCTAAGCTGCAGGCAGCCCTCGACATGCAGTCAGGTGAGTCTGCCATCGGAGTAACTGCTTGCTCTTGTTAAGAGCTTTGAAATGCGTTGCTGAAGCTCTCCAAGTATCCAAGGCTCTCTGTCCCCCCCCCCCCCCCCCTCTCTCTCCCTCTCTCCCTCCCTCCCTCCCTCCCTCTCTCTCTCTCTCTCTCGCTCACTCGCTCGCTACCTCTCTTCTTTCTTGGGCGGTCTTACCTGAGGGAATGCAAGGGTAAATTGTTTCTTGATGCAAGAAAGTCTTGAGTGGTTGTATTTGTGAAAAAATGCCCATCTAATTTCCTAATGGAATGGTTTAGAAGCCATATCGCAATAGAGGGATTGATCACTCATGTTATTTATCCCTTTGTTATAAGCAAGTGGATTTCCGTAAAGTAATTAGTGCTTTCTGTAAAAGAGGTTTAACAGTCTAACATGTAATTAAAGTATTTTTCTGGGCCAAATGTTTGGACTTGAGTATTTTTGAACGTTTCATGACTCAGGTGTCCAGGCCAGGCCTTGTATACATGCACTCACCAGCCTAGAGACATTGATTGTCCTGTTCTGTGCGCTAGGCATCATCCACGCGGCTGAGGAGAAGGACTGGAAGACGGCATACTCGTATTTCTATGAGGCCTTCGAGGGCTACGATTCCATTGACAGTCCACGAGCCATCAAGGCCCTCAAGTACATGCTGCTGTGCAAGATCATGCTCAACGCGTAAGCCAAACGTCTATTCAAGCGCATAAATACACAGTCATTCTCTTATACTACCTCACCGTAATGCAAAGCTTATGCAAAACTTTCTTTTGGCTGCTTCATTATGAAACATCGGGTCTCATTCACCAATATCTTCCTAAGGGTTTTCTTAAATTTGTTATTAGTTACTTAAATTTGTCTATTGCCCTGTTTTACAGGCCAGAGGATGTCCAGGCATTGATAAGTGGGAAACTTGCCCTGCGATATGCTGGCAGACAGGTATAGAAGTTAACAAATATCTAGCTATTAAACCACAGCACATCACCACACACACTCATGATTGTCAGCTGTACAAGTAAGGATGCTGATGGTGTCCAATCTCCCAAAGCCAAACCTAGCAGACAAACAGGGGAGATTTTGAGAGGAGGAAAAAAATGGCTTGTTTTGTTGTCATTCATTAAGGATACGCTTTAGTCCACATCACATGCCAGTCTTCTCCTGACTTAAGTCTTGTCAAGCAAATTTAATTTCAAGTCACACCTTGCCCATGGGGGAATATGGCAGCAGAAGAATGGGGATGTGGTTGTGCATTGGCTGTGAAAATATTTGTGTATTTGAAACTTGAGTATGAAAGAAAACAAGGGTTCTCACAGCTGTTGCAGTTATAAAAATTTGTAATGCACATACACGCATACAATTTTTTCACAGACTCACTCCTTTTTTTTTTTTTTTTTTTTTGTTTAAACTTGACAGACAGATGCACTCAAGTGTGTGGCCCAGGCCAGTAAGAACAGGTCACTTGCTGACTTTGAAAAGGTGAGAAAACCAGTTCATTAAAAACAACTGCGTTGTCCATGGATTTTTGCAAGCATGTCCCATTCCTTCCTTACTTCCTGCCACCCACCACTCCCATCTACTTTCTTTTTTCTCCCTTTCCCTCATTCTTCTGTTATGTTTTTTCTGCCTTTCCATACTTGAGTTCTTTTCACTGACTCTGTCCTGTGAGCTGATTGTGAATGCATAAATGACCATGCACTGCCCTCTGCTGTCCCCCGTCAGGCCCTAACGGAATACAGAGCTGAGCTGAGGGATGACCCCATCATCAGCACCCACCTGACCAAACTCTACGACAACCTGCTGGAGCAGAACCTCATCAGAGTTATTGAGCCGTTCTCCAGAGTCCAGGTTAGTCAAAAAGTATTGTTGTTGTGTGCATGATCTCTGCCATGGGTTCTTTAGCATTTCATCCATTTACCAAAAGCCAGTATTTCCTCCTGTACCAGTTCAGGAGTTAGTTTCCTGAATTCCAATTTTGCACAAAGCATTTCTCTCATGTGACATCTTTTTTTATGTTCCCTGTTCAGATTGGACACATTTCCAGTCTTATTAAACTGTCTAAGGTGAGAGATAATTTCAAACTGCCCTTCATATTGAGCATTTAAAGAGATGGTTTATGGTGATGTATGATTCTAGGGGGTTTCTGGCTTATATGAGAAGAAAATTACATTTAACTATTTGTTGCTTTGTGCAGGGCGACGTGGAGAGAAAATTATCACAGATGATTCTAGACAAGAAATTCCATGGTAAGTGATAACCTTTCTTGTATTCTTCGATAGTAAACACCTTGTTGGCAAGCTTCCCTTAGGCAGTTACACTGGAGGTGTGTTCAGGTTAGGCAAACAGAGGTGAACTGGCTTTTATTTTGGTACTTTTATTTTGGTTATTTCGTTACAGCTACGCAACCATAAATATAAGAAACGTTCTACTGCTACAGAATTTGGAAATGACGACATTCTCTTACCAAACCCTCATGTTGTTGAGTATAATGTTACTAGCAAGAGAAAATAGGCCCATTTATTATATGCATGGATTAATCTTCCTCTTACATTGCAGTGTTCAGTGATTTTGGTTTTTTGTTTGTTTGTTTTTTGAAAATTGTTTCCCCCATCTAAGTAATCATTAGCCTGGCTATGCCTTCCAAACACTGCACTTCATTATCATCTCCCTACAGTGCTAGTCTGGATTTGATCCCATTGAGCTTGTTGTCTCAGGAGGTATTTTAACCTGTCCAGTCAGCGAATAGAGGGATGTGTTGTGAATGCAGAGCTAGAATGCTATCAATCAAGGCAAGCTATCAGGCGGATCCAATCTTTTTAAATTTAAACACCTCAAGCAAGCAATCGAATCTCACTACCGAATGTCTAGACCCTCTGTGCGAAATAAAAGTATAAACGAGGGTCTGGTTTTATTACTAGGCCAAGTAATCATGGATGCTGAAGTGGATTGGAATAAAGTACAATGTTCACTCTGTCCATTGCACATTTCTGAATTCCAATACTAGTATCCTTGTGTTTGGTAGCTGTAGCGGTCAGATTTAAGCAATGCAATGCTGTAGCCCTAACTGCTTCATTTTATGTTTGCTACTTCATTTTATTTGCATTTCAGGTCTTCTGTGTTTGCAAAAAACTACCTCCTCAGAATGGAAAGATAGAGTCTGTAAATAGTAACATACCTCTGTAAAGATTTGTAACATACCTCTGATCAGTTGTTGGGTTGCTTTACAATTAAACCTGACTGAAGAGCAGGCACAGCCAGCCTAAATTCCTTTGGTGTCCTTCTGTTCAGTGTGTGGTTTGTATTTACATTGTGTGTCAAGGACTTCATAATAAACCTTCTGTTCCTTGTACAGGCATCCTGGACCAGGGTGAGGGCGTCCTGATTGTTTTTGATGAGCCCCCCGTTGACAAAACGTATGAGGCAGCTCTGGAGACCATTCAGAACATGAGCAAAGTAGTGGACTCGCTCTACAACAAAGCCAAGAAGTTAACATAGGTCAGTCATTTTTATTTGTATAGCACATTTTCCAAAACAAAGGCCACCCTAAGTGCTTAAAACAGACACGAAGACAAAAGACAGACACCTTCAGGCATCTGAGCTTGACATTGGTGAAAGGCGAATCTTTTCATGCACAGCCCTTCGAAAATAGCATTCTCTCTCAAGGATTGTAGAGAAGGTGCCAGAATTTTAAGGTCTGCAAAGCAAGGACTCTACCCTCAATTGAACTGTTATAGAGTTTGTTTAAGAACAATAACATTGTCCACTGGTGACGTAAATTGTCTTCCATTTAGGCATAGTTTTAACCTTAATGTTAACGATTGTTGTCATTTGCATAATTCTCAGACAACTGATTACGTGTGATGGCCTCACTTCAAGAGGTGCACTTCACTCTTAAGTCTTTATCATGAGTGGCCAGGAATGACCAGTCATTGAGTGTCAGTCACACCACCTGGAGATAAATTGTGTAGATTGAGGTCCTCTCAAAACCTGCCCTTGTCAAAAACAGCTCCTCTTGTCTCTGCTGGGTTTTTCCAGTTTGTGCTGATCTGTGCCATTACTTTGACCTTGGCCTGAATGAGATGCCAGATGGTTTAATTGGTTTTGTAGGTTTTAAACACATTTCAATTTATATTGTTCTATGCACATTTGGACTGTTCTCAAATTGTTAGCTCTAGACATGTGCAGTGCTACACCACATATTGGTGGCATTCCCTAAAATGTTAATAAAAACAGCAGAAGTATGTTGTTGTGATGGTGAATATATTACATTTATGTACTACTGATTTGAACCTTGTTTATCGGTAGCCCATCTGGTGTGTTTGTGTGTGCTCTCGTCCGCAGGAGACGACTGGCGTCTTCACTGGACCTCCGTGTGGCCAGTCTAAAAAAGACTTCAAGGAGAGGGGGCGCGATGGGGAGGAGCAGAATCTAAACCCAGGACACAACAAATGACAAGAAAAGACACAAGAAGAAAAAGGAAAACAACCCTTACCCCCCCCCACCCCCCCCTGCAAAAAAAGAGAGAGAAAACATGAAACAAACTGACAGGGCTCTTCTGGCCATTCCAGCTTTCACCTGGAAAGTTTTTAAAAGTGTCATCAGTGTCCCCAGCTCCCCTCCTAATGGACTGTTGTCAACTTTATCCCAAACCCTCACCACTTACCACCCCCCTAATCCCCCCCCCCCCTCCCAAACAAACACGTTGTTTTTGATTCTGGGTTTGTATTTGTTTTCTGTTTTCTTTCTTGTCTTGTCACACTTTCCTTTGTAACTTGGACGCCCTGCAAGAGGGCCATCAGGGATATCTGATATTCTGATAATACAGCAGTGGCGCAAACACAAAGAATTGTACACATGGATACACACACACACACACACACACACACACACACACACACAAACAAACAGAGAGAGTTCTATATGAAATGTACATATGCAGATCTGTCCTGGAGCTCTGCAGGCAGGCCAACCCCTGGACTGAAGGTTCAGCTGTGTTGCCAACACCTGTGCCCCACTCCCAAAATGTGGCACTGGACATCAGACCCCCCTCCTTCTTCCTCTGGGCACGTCCATGAGCTACACCAGAGGAACGGTTCAAGGGCCCCCACCCTGTACCTCTGCACCCCAGCCTCCTTTAGACCCCTGCTCCCACTCCACTACACCCGTATCTGGCTCTCTTGTGAGCGTGGATGGGGTGTAAGGACTTTGTATCCGGGTGAAGGGTGGGGGTAATATATCGAGGGAGGATGCCATCTCGAGATGGGGCATGAGTTAACTGCATCCTTCCGCCCTAATATGCCTCCCAACTTTGCGCCCCCCAGCCCCTCCAGCTCCCTGTTTGTACATAACGTTGCCAAGAGCCTCATTCCATGGCTTGAATGGCTGTCACCTTTTTTATAACGCTAAAAACATAATAAAGTCACAATGGGAGAACTTCAGTTTCAGTTGTTGGTTTTACTGTTAATTGCACTGTGGCGCCTTCATTTAATCTGGAACTCAACTCTTTTTTTCAGTACTACATCTTGTATTTAGCATTACTACCTTTCAGAGGTTTCATTTGCAGTGAAATTGTAGGGAAATACTGTAGTTGTCGGCAGAATTTTTTTATTAAGTAAAGCAGCTTTTAATTCCTCATTTATCAGTAGTAGGGGGGTAAATTGATTGAGCCTAGGGTATTTTGGCCACTGCCAGTGCAACAGAATGTACACAAGAAGAAATTCCGTATTGTATATGACAACGTTTGGCTACATATTCGGTGGTGCGATTCGCTCATCTGATTTATTAATTTAGTTGCCTAATTTGGAGATATTCTGTGTTGGTGCCACGGGTTTTCTCTTTAGTTGTATGGTTATTCATTTTCAGTGAGTGTTTGCTAGTCTCGGTAGATTTGTGGCAGAAAAAAATACCAGAATTCTAACAGTTATGTACCTGCCCGAATCCCGTCTGCTGTGGAATTAATAGTCCAAGTAATGCTGGGGACAAATAGCAAGCCACTGCAGGAGTTACAGATACAAGTCCTCAGATAGCGCAATACGTTGTGTGAATACGTTGAAACCCCAAGTCCAATCATATTTTACGAAGTTGAATGCGGTAGTTAAAATTCCAACGCTAGAATGGGACGAAGAATGGTAGCCTCTATACTCTTTGACGTAGGGCTTAGTCTGGCCACTACGCGCATGCGCATTATTTTGCTCCCTATGTCGCTGTCCACTGCATCGGTGGTGCTGGTTTATGAATTCGCATTCTGAGTTGCATATCTAAACATCAACAAACGCGAAGATGGCGGCGAGGGTAAGATATTTTATTATGTAATTATTCCCATTACCTCCATCATCGTCTCCAAGGAATGATATTACATAGGACATAATGTCCTACCTTTCACCTAGGCTAAAGGTTCACTTCAAGCCCCGATAAGCTTAACCGCCTGCTCTGCGGGAATGTCGTTTAATTTTTTATCGCTTACCGAAACTAAAAGCTCGTCATTCTAAATCATGTTGTTGTAACTAATGCTCCCTTGTTTTTATGTTTTACATTGACCCTAACAACTGTGCACTGACAGTAGGCATTGCTGTTGCAATAGGGGTGGCATGCAAACCTTATTTACTTCGCTTATCACGCTTCTAAACAGTATCAGACGCAACCGATTACATTTTTAGAGCTTAAACGGATTGTACATGCTGAAGGCTGTATATGAATGTCTAACGATAATGAAATAACTAAATATAAGCCATGTGCTTACGCATATAATCTAGCCATTGGCTAGCCATCATGGTCCATGACAGCTTGTGTCTTACTAGGTTGCGTATTCTATTTTGAACAGAACATGTTACATTTTGAGTTACAATGCAAAGGTAGCCAGTTCGTTTGCAAGTAATTTAATCCCTAGAATGTTTCTCACAAGCTAGACCTAGCTCTTTTATTGAACTGAAGGCAGGAATGATTCCTGTATAGAAAAGATTTTGAATGTGTGTCGGTGCAAGGAGTAAGGTTTAACCTTGGCATAGCTGCCCAAAGAGATCAACAAGGCTACTAGGTTGTCGCTTATGCCCAGTCACGGTTACGCTTGCAATCGTGGGGATGCCTGCGGTGCATAAGCTATTCGTTTGGGGCTAAAAGACTTTTGGGGCTTATTGGCAAAGGTGTGTCAATATACTTACGAGGTAACAGAAATCCGCTATCCCATGGCACGGCATTGCTGTAGCTCAATGGATAGGCCTGCTACCCGCTAAATCTGTCAACTCATATTCTCAGCTCGAGAGAGGGTGCTCTGTTTGTTAGTGTAGGCTAGTTTGACAACCGCATTGCTTCTGGCTGAGGCGGTAATGGCCATCTCTGCTGTTTGTTCTTGGCAATATGTTAGTGTTAACAGAAATTTGCACTTGCATGATGCAGTAACCACTGTATGATGGAGACTGACCATGCTGACACACACTGCATCCCCTTGAGAATTACTGTGACTGCACCTAAAAAAAGTCTGACATGCTCCTCATCTCTCAGATAACACGAAGCGTGGTACTGGACAAAGACCTCAGCGCTTCGTCCAGTCCACTCTTTATTTCTGTTTATCATATTAATGTATTTAGCCTGTTTGGCAAAAGCTAACCAGCTCTCTCAGTCCTCTGTATCAAACACCTATATTAATTTCAAACTCACTTCGACTATGTCCTTATTGCATCATAATATTTCTGTGTGTCTAGGGAGAAGGAAAATGGGGGTAACTCAGGTGTAACTGGTTACCTTGTCATGCAAGGTTTTTTAAAGCACACGTTCATTACAAATGGTCCAAAAGGTCAGTATTTGTTTTCATTTTAATTTATATATTAACAGTCTCTGCAGACCATGACTCAGCTTTGTCCAGGTTATGAGATGGCACTTGCAGTAGCTTAGTAGAAGACTTCAGAAAACGGCTTATGAATGAAGGGAGTGAGAATGAGCTGACTGTGCATGAAATCTAGCAGAAACTAAGATTGATATGTTAATAATCAGGATTTAAAAGCAGTGGTATTGTCCACATCAAAGTAAGTTATTCATAATGAACCTCCTTTATCTGAAATAGCTTGTTCTGACACAGGTCCATAATTTCTTATTTAGCCCCCCAATCCAAGCCCCCCAATCCAATTAATTCAGCCAGTTTAGATTGAATGTTTCCTTTTATGAATAAAGTCTTTATAGATCAATGGTCTGAGACCCAAAGTATTTCCTAGCAGGACTTGGCAGTGTTACTTATCTGTGTGGGAGGACAGGCAGCGTGGGCGACCACAGACATCAGGCAAAAGGGGGGGGGGGGACTTGCGTGGCAAGCAGTAAATCTTAAGTGTCTTACTAAGGCCTGATCCAGCCAGCTGCTAGAATAAGAAATGGCAGAGAATCCATTTGGTAAAGACACACACTAAATATTACCTGATCAGGAATGGGTTCAGATCAGAGTACATTGCTAGAAGTGGTTTCTTAGTAGTTTCCCAAAAAGTGGCTTGAAAAACTATTAAATTAAAAGAATACCTCCAGGAGTGCAGTAGTGAGTAGCAGTGGTTACTGAAATGATCTCCCAGAGGTTTTAATATATGGTAATATAGTGTTTTCTAGTATATCTTACTGGGTGCTTGTGTGACAGGCATGTGTAGCCTATATTGGATACCTCTAGGGTAGATATGTATGTAGTGCTAAATTAACTATATGTTGGTACATGAGGACAGATTAGTGGTTATTCACTAGAAATACTGTATATAATGTGTATGTGTACAGCAATATGAATATCAGGGTATGGCAGTGATGACAATGATATTCTAAGACTAAAACATAGGTAATAACTAGATTCATCTGTATACTATGAAATGATGATGTCATCATGCTTGATGCTGAGATCTAGGGAAACCTTTAGGTGCTTGCTGGCTATGGGGTGATTTGAATGCTTTTTGACATTTTAATGAAGCAAAATTCTGATTATATCCTAGGAATAATAATGGTATGTGTGTCTGTGAGGTCACTGCTGTGTCCTTTATGGTCTAACACTGAATGAAGTCATTAGCCAGTAGGGAAAGGGACTTACATAATCTTCCTCTCGTTGCTCTCTCTCTCTCTCTCTCTCTCTCTCTCTTTCTCTGTCACTTTGTCTCCCTTTTTACATTTCATCCTCATGCCTTCTCTCTCTCTCCCACTCTCTCTCTCTCTCTCTCTCTCTCTCTCTCACACACACATACACACACACAGACACACACCCACACACACACACACACATACACACACACAATGTGTATGTACAATGTATGTGTAAAGGTGTGCCAGTGGTGACAGGTGTAGACTGGTAGAATACAATAGAGCACTGACAGCATGTGTGAGAGTAATCTGTAATCTGTCTGTCTGTGTGTGAATGTGTGTGTGTGTGTGTGTGTGTGTGTGTGTGTGTGTGTGTGTGTGTGTGTGTGTGTGTGTGTGTGTGTGCATGCAGAGCTAGAGCTTGAAGCTACAGCTATATTTAGGTTCAAACACTTTGCTCTTGCAGGCGCTGAGCGTAAGCGCTCAGACATTAGATGAATGTTACCTCTCTATCCCTCCCCCGCGCTCCAAAAGAAAGAAACGTATTGCTCACACTCTTTTGTGACAACGCAACATAATCACCAATGGCCTTTTTAGGACTGATTTTGGAGATTGCTCTCTGTTCCCTGAGAGCAATCAAGGAACGACCTTCACTCTGTGTCCTCATGGTGACCAATGAGAGTCAGAGGGGAGGAGACTGGACTGTGCTTGGGGGGTTAGAGGGAGAAGCGGTGGGTGATGGGCCTATGAGACTGAACCTTACAGGCGGTCTGTTATACACGTCACTGATGGATCCAAGAGGATTCCTCTGAATGGATTAATCAGCTTATTACTGTAGAATTTCCTGTTTATGTGGGAACGGCATGTTTCTAATAATAACATTAGCTGAGACTTCTAGAAGCCTATGGTCTATTACTAGAATCAATATCATAGCTCTATGATACTTTTGTTCATTGGTCAAAATGGGTGTTTGGCCTAAAAGAATCACTATTGGACACTGCAGCTCATCTCCAGATAGTAAAAGTTCCTGTGATAGGCTGTCTAAGGGGCTAGCCTATTAAAAGCTCCTATCGATTGGTTTCTTCAGTTACCTGAATGGATGCTTCTCCTGAGACA
Source organism: Tenualosa ilisha (assembly GCA_015244755.2). Classification (NCBI taxonomy): domain Eukaryota; kingdom Metazoa; phylum Chordata; class Actinopteri; order Clupeiformes; family Clupeidae; genus Tenualosa; species Tenualosa ilisha. Next base: position 4,531,912 of record PYXC01000584.1, read on the forward strand.
CAGGCTCATTAAAAATGGAAAAGAGGGTCTCTGGCAGTCGATGTTTCTCTTCATGGTGTGGAGAAGGAGAACTCAATCATGTCCTATTTTCCCTATAGGACCCGCATGTAAAACGCATGTAATGTAACACTCTTCATAAGGTCATTGTTAGCATCTTTGTTTATTGCTCTAGTGACATAGCTTACTGTAGTGTCATTAGAGCACATTAAACATATAAGGGATGATAGCTTTCAATTACACTACTGAACGAGACACCTTAGAGGTATTGTCATGATATTGTACTTAAGATAAGGAGTTGTGGTGGTAGGGTGTGTGAAGCACTGAGGTCACCATGCTGTGGCAGAGAAGCAGCAGTGCTGAATTAGCCTATTGGATCACCCTTATGTGTTTTAGTAGCTTTTTATTGATCTAGATATCCAGACAGTATAGTAAGCATCTGAGAAACATCTGAGTTCTTACCCTTCAACAGTAATTTGTCATCTAAGGAGATCAATGTAGAACAATATATCAGTGTCTATTTAGGGTAACACATCAGCATTCATAGAGTAGTCAAAATAGCGCAGGTATACAATGTGTATGTAAGGCTACTATTACACGCAGGATACGTATGATAATGAAGAAGACCACTAGAAATGATGGCACTCATTTACATTACAGCTAAATAAGATGGCACACAGTATGCAGACATATCAAAAGCAGTTTTGCAAAAAAGGTTTTCTGCATGTAGGTAAATTAGACTCTTTCATACACAGTCTCAGGAGATCCAAAACATTTAATATTTGCATTTGAATTTCAAGATAGTTCACGGTTAAATAAATGTTAACACATTTTAAAAAATCTATAGAGATACCTAGCAGATTTATTGACATAAAGGACATTGATATGATCACATATTGAAAATCACTGCAATTAAGAAAATAGTCACCAAAAATAACAACAGGTCTAAAGCAGACTGCAGCTGCAAGTCTTCACTAACTCTCTAAAGTGCTGTCGGAGGACTGACTGACTGACAGAGAGCATTTGAAACCTGTGTGCTGTGACATCTGTACATCCACCACATGCATGTGTGCCCCCTTTTTTCCCTTCAGATTTGGGGTCAGGGGCGCGGAGAGACGCTGGCTGGCCTCGCCGTGTGTGGGCCAAGCTCATTCTTAGCCCTGGGCCCAACCAGCCGAAACTTTAAGAAGGAGGAGATGGAGAAACAGTGTGCCTCTGTGATTGCTAAAGCCAGTGGCTGGCCCGAGAGAAAGAGAGAGAGAGAGAGAGTGTGTGTTTTTAACCAAGGCTATGACCCCAACTCTGCCTCGCATGCTTCATGCTACACTATACTATACTGCTCTACTGATTGTAAATGGACCTCTACCCTTAACCTTTTCCACCTAACCGTTCCCACCCTTATCCCACCCTCCAACCACCACCACTACCACCACTACCACTACCACTACCACCCCACCCATGTAAGCCTTAAACACAGTGGTCCTGGCTGTTTCTATTCTGTGTCTGACGTCCTCTTCCCCTCCCTCTTGCTTGCGTTGGTCGGCCCCCAGGTCGTAATATTTTTCAAGGTATGTATCTCTCAATGACCCGAGAGGTCAGCCACCCTTCTCTGTTGTTCTAGAGCACCAGACGCCTGTGGCTCGGTCTCGGTAGCTTGTGATTTTTTTTTTTTTATTATTATTATTTTTTTTTAGCATTGTTGTTGTTGTTTAATTGGTTGATCGTTTTTCGGACAGTCCGCTTCTGTGACAGTAGCTGCAGCTGCATTGTCCCCTGAAAAATGCCAGAGAACTGGCCCCCGACACCCCTTTGCCTCTACCTCACAGCCCCCCCCCAACCTTCATTAGCAAAGCCCGTCAATGGAGGCCTTGATTAGGAGACTGGCGTTGCAAATCCACGAGGCAGCTTGCAATGCCTAGTCAGAGCGTAGGTTGGTTGGTCTCTGGCTGAGTGGTTGGTAGCTGCTGGTTACTGGCTGAGTGGTGTTCCCAGGTGGTGGTTGCTTTCTGCTTTTCTCTCCCCACTGGCCCAGCAGAAAGGTATCTTGTAGCTGGCCATAGAGCGAGAGGCTGATTAGTGGGTCTGTGCTGAGTTTCTGGGCCTGGTGCCAGATCTGCAGTGCAAACCTTTTGCTCAGTCTCGCTTTCTAACTCTCCCTCTCTCTCTCTCGCTCTGTCTCTAACTCTCTTTCTCCTTGTTTTCTTGCCTCCCTCTTTTCCTTTCCACTCTGTCTGCTCCCACCTCCCTCTTTATTTTGCTCTCTCCATCTTTCTTTCTCATTTCCTTCTGGTATGTTGACAGCGTTGCAGTGCCACTCCTTTCTTTTTTTTCTCTTGCTTCTCTCTCTCTCTCTCTCTCTCTCTCTCTCTCTCTCTCTTTGGCATGTTGACAGCCTAGTGTCTTAGTGCAGTCTGATGAAGGACTTGCTCTGAAAACCTCAAGCCTTTTCCACCTGGTGCCAAAGCCAAACACTGTAAAAGGTCAGGGATTCCTAGATTGACACTCCCCTACTGCTCTCCACCCAGTTCTAATGAACTCACTCTGTAGAATCAGAAGTGCCATGGTGCAGGGCAATGAAATGATTGATGGTTGAATATGCTCCTTTTCAACTTTCTCAACTCTGCAAAGTACTCATTCAGGCACATCAATATAATCATCAGGACAGAACAGAGTGTTCCATTTCTTTCAATCTTTCGAATGGTCTCATTTGACAAGCCATCTCAAGGTTTCGCTCGCACAATCTCTCCTTTTCTTTATTTCTTTCTCATTTCTTCTCTACATCAAGACATAATAGAAACCATAGATTACCAGGCAGCCTTGTTGGCAAAGGCAGGTGATGCATTTCACTGCAGTGACTTTCTCTAACCTTCCACTGAGGTTACTGTCCTCTCCGATCCTCTGATGTGATTCTTCTAGCAAATATCATCTACATGAAATAAATAAAATTAAGTTTAAAAATAGTATGTGTATTTACATTTTTTGCAAACTGATGTGACAAATATGATGCACAATATTTTCCTTATGAGATGGGTGGGCCCTTGCTCTCAAGCCAGCCACTACATATCATTGTTTTTGTCCAAGGTAAAGACCATGGCCATGGTCCAGTCTTTGAAAACACTGATGTTGTAATGAAGAAAGTGAAGAAAAGGCATCTGACTCACCCTTTGTCGATTAGCTACCACAATATTACAGCCTACTACAATATTATCATGGCCTTCTGTGGGTTGGTGTCTTCAAGAATTCACATTGCTTGAATTCCATGTGAATCACACCCATCTATCTTTCTATTCCCTCAGTGCTTTGCATATAAGACTACAGGCCAAGGTTTTCAGGACTTTACTGATTTGACATATGCAAAGCCTCAGTCACATTTTCTGGGTTGTAGCATTCCCTTGCTGTGTGTCTCTGCTTCTGTTGTTTCAAAGACGCTGCTTCTACAATTTTTTCCTCCCCTGCTATTGTGCTGTTTTTGTGCTTCTGCCTGCTGTTCTGCCTGCTTTTCAACCTTTTGCATCTTCTCACATTTCAGTCTGTCATCAGTCTGTTGTGCTTCACATTCCTGAGCCTTTTTCCCCCTGTGTTTCATTCCTCTCTTTGCTTCTCTTCACCTCTCTCGCTGTCTGCCCATTCCAACTCATTCATGAGACGCTTTGCTTTTCTGTGGCAAGTGGTTTGGTTTTGGTTTTCTGACTGCATGCATCCCCCTGATGGGATGACATGAGTCTATCCATGCTCGTAATGCACTAGCTGTGCTGCTAATGCATGCTCACTGCTCTGCTCTGTTCTGCTCTGATTGGTGTGTCTGTGTTTTTCGGGTGACTAGCATAACAGTACTGTGTTTGATGGCATGCTGTTATGAGTTGGCTGTGTGTTGCTGATGCTCTGCCTGGCTGTGCCCTGCTGCTCTCTGCCCTGACTGTGCTGTTGGCTGTTCTCTGCTTTGGTGTGCCGCTGTGCTGCTGTGCTGTGTGTGCCCTTGATGTGCCGCCACCATCGGGCCGTGTGGCTAGCTGTTATTGGCTGGCAGATGAAGTGTGTGGTTAAGGTGTGGTGTTCCTTCTTCTGCATTCCTCATGCTGCATTCTCTCCTAGTCTCTCGCTCCCCATATCATCTGTTGCCATGGTAGCCAGTCTGCTTCAGGAAAAGTGCATAAAAGACCCGTGTCATCACAGAATGACAAGCGGCACTTTTCTTGTTGATGGTATGCATGGTCAACCTGTGTTGCTAAGAGATTAATCTTTGTAGTGCTGTGAATAGAATATTCACCAATAACAACTTGTATTGGGGCTTGGCTATTATCTGTAAATGCCTGCTCCTTGGATCTCCGTATTCAACAGTAATACTGACCTTGAAGCCAAACGCTCAATCTTTGTTCCTCATACATACAAAATTTTCATGTAACACATACGAAGACATACCAATATAGCCTACTAATTACAAAGTCCCTAGCATAAAGACTGTCACTACTAGACTTTAATGGCTTCTAACATTTGTAAGTACCTCTGTGTTTTGTCAAAGCACATTAAGCCATGAATACAAGAATGAGAAGACTTGGCCGAGTTATCATCATGAAAGTGATGACTTATAGCTGTAAAAGTCAGTCTCACAGAAAACAATATCGTCAGGCATCGTGTGCAGTATAGATAGTCAGTACCGGGATCAGTAGGAGAAGGAAAATATCCTTATACTGAGTAATGAAATGAGTAAAAGTCAAGTGACCACAGTGTGGCTTTGTTGAGCATAAATGGTCATACAATTGTGTTTTTACCAATACAAACACCACCACAACGATTGTATCTCTTCAGCCCTCCAGGTCTTGGTTTTCTATGATATTTTTTAGATGGAATGGTAAGCACCTCAAAATGTGGCCCACAGAATGGGCAATGGGGGGTGGAGTAATATTTTTGTAAGTCAGTGAGGAAAGATGGAAAGCATAGCCTCACCTTTAACTGCCGTAAACTGATCTTGCCCCCTCTACCCTCCTCCTCATCTTTCATCTGCCATCTCTCCATCCCCCCCTCCCCTCTCTTCTCCGTCCCTTAGACGATGCAAGCGGCGCGATGCCCAACGGACGAGCTGTCTCTGACCAACTGCGCCGTGGTGAGCGAGAAGGACCTGCAGTCTGGACAGTAAGTCATTCTGCTTCTCTGTTTTGTTCCCCCTTCACCCCCACACTGCTTTTCCAGATGATGACGCTCACTTACTGATGTCCCACTGGTGACACTCAGTTGATTCTGGTGCACATCGGGCCTAGATGGCATCTGTTACAATTTCTGCTGCCTTTCCTGACATAGCTGACATCAGCACAGGTCCAAACAGATCTGAGACTGGATGAACAGGCCCAGTAGCGCAGCACTTGATAGGGAGCAGATCCAGTCGGTCCTAGCTGTTCCTGGAACAGCTGACTTGCGGTGCTCTAAGCAAGATATCAGTCTACACTAGTAATATTATTTAAGAGGAAGTGTTGGCAATTATTAATGGAAAAGTCCAGAGCATTTCAACCCATAGCCCTGTTGTTTGAGGTCTCTGAGTGCTGTTGGGAGGAAGTAGATGCTAATTAAATGGGGCACAGAAACTCACTTTCAGTTTGCCCATTCAGTTAGTGATATCTGGTAGTTCACTATTCACCTTTAATAATTATGCTCTTCCACTCATGGTCACTGTTGTCTGTGCTTATGGTAAGGAAAAACTAAACTGAACGTACTGAACTGAAAGCTTCATCGAGTCCCACTCTCACGTGAATCAAGCATCACCAACAGAGAGAAAGAGAAAGAGACTCAGGCAAGATGACATCACCTCAGCCCAAGACCTCCCTAACCCGTCTTTTGCATCGCCCCATGTTGGTTCTTTCTTTATCCCTGTTCCCTCTCAGGCATCAGCTGTGTGTGTGTGTGTGTGTGTGTGTGTGCGTGTGTGTGTCCATGTCCTTGGACTGCTGATTCAGTATGGATGGTAACACACTCTGACAACAGTTGCCTCAGTGCTTCCTCATCTACTACATGTGAAACAGATAGAGAGAGACAATGTGTATATATATGTGCGTGTGTGTGTGTGTGTGTGTGTGTGTGTGTGTGTGCACCCATGCCCGCACACGTGTATTGCATATGTATGTGTTTGTGTGTTTGTGTGTCCCTTAAAATGCCAATAGAGCATCACTCTGTAATGCCTGATCCATTACTCATGCTGCCCTGCTTACACTGCAGTCTGCTTGACTGGGACATGTATATGAATGGGTTGGTGCTCCCAGGAGGATCAGACAGGTCCTCTCATTTGCAGGTTACAGAGAACTATTGACTGACTCCTTTAAATCAACCCATGCAAGTTAGCAATTTGTATGAATCCCTGTTATATTCCCTTTTATTCAGTATTTGTGTATAAATGCTTGTATTTATGTTTTTACGTGTGTGTGTGTGTGTGTGTGTGTGTGTGTGTGTGTGTGTATCTGTGTGTTGTAAAGGTGATTGGACAGGAAATGTTCCCAATGAGATAAAAATGCAGTCTACTTTGCTGAATGAGGGGAGGCCCCTCTCGCTGTCCAGCCATTTCTCATGTCCCACGGAGCATAATCCCTAGCTCATCTGAGATTAACCAGACCCATAATCCCTTGCGGCTGTGACGAGAGGAAAGGGTTGCATCAGGGACTTCCTGTTTGTCTGATTGCTCCATTCATGGCTGGCATTAACAGGATGATTTCACTTAGTCCACTGGGGCTCCTTTGCCCTGTGAATAAGAATCACTAAAATGCAGCAATTACCACATGGGGCATTTTCAAGATGACAAATATATGTTTGTTCAGGAGACAACTTTGTCACATTGGATGGATTTCATGTATTACTTGTGTAGTAAAGATGGAATCATTTTGGTGTGGGTGTATTTTTATCCAGACCATGTGCTGCCTTCATTGCTGTGGTGATGAAGAGGTCTGCAGTGCCTGATGTATGTGTATGTGTGCTTGTGCTTGTGTGTGTGTGTGTGAGTGTGTGTGTGTGTGTGCATAAGGGTGTGTCAGCACTGTTTGCTCACTGCAGTGGTTGTGTGAAAGATTGCTGGCAGGTGTGTGTATGTGGGTGTGTGTGTGGGTGTGAATGGACAGTATGTATATGTGGTTGACCACAGACTGCAGATTGTGTGTGTTTACGAGGGACGATATTTGCAAACTCAAAGCCTGAAAATATACACACTCTTATTATTTATTGATTGGTGATTGCAGTGTAGTGTGACAGTATGCATCCCTGTAAAAACATGAAAACCTTGAATTGATCTTAAATGTAAAGTTTAAGTGAAATGTCTTTTCTATCTGCTAGCACCCTTAAAGAAATGAGAGTGGAGATCTGAGCTAGTGTAGATCTAGACTCAGTTGTGTTCAAGTATATAGTGTGATCCTCTCACTTGGGAAAAAGAGTCTTTGAGAACTTTCTAGCTCTTTCACTAGCGTTGTTTTTGTTTCCCCTCATGCAGGCATGTGACGGTGAAAACTACACCCAACCACAAGTTTGTGTTTACAGTAAAGGGCCACCACACTGTGACTCCAGGAACTATTGCCTTCAGTTTGCCCCAGGTGAGAGAAAAGTGTGTGTGTGTGTGTGTGTGGAGTGGCATGTGCGCCATTTTGGTATTACAGCTGATACAAAATATTTCCTTCTCCAAATTCTACATCTCACCGGTGTGATGGGATATGCTCAGGTCCACTGATAAACAAAGATGATGCCCAACTGGCCTTGTAATTAGGGTTACACTCAAGGAGGGATGGAATTGGTGGGATTTGTTTTTCTGTCTTTGATCCTCTTTGTTATCTATGTTTGCCAATCTGTTTTATTTCTTCCTTCAGAGAAAATGGGCTGGTCTATCCATTGGACAGGAAGTGGAGGGTATTTATTCCACATGTTGACACTATTAAAATTCTGCTTTTGTATTGTGTTTTACCCACATTAAACCAAGTCTCTCCTTCCGTGTGTGTGTCAGTGTCCAACTACAACTTTGACAAGTCTAAGCAGTGCATTGGCCTTATCACCATCGAGATTGACTTCCTTCAGAAGAAGAGCACAGACTCCAGCCCCTACGATTCAGACAAGATGGCCAGCGAGTTCATCCAGCAGTTCAACAACCAGGCCTTTTCTGTGACCCAGCAGGTAAAAATCACTGCAGTGTTACAATATGGACATTGTTACTGATGTCTTGTGTTCCCTCATATCGTATGTCCAGGCTAAAGGGGCTATATTATGTTTTTTCTTTTTTTTTTTAATTAGTTTAAGGCATCAAACTTTGAGCTAGAAATAGCAGATGAATATTGACAACTGATTTTTTTTTTCACATAACGCCCAAAACACCATAGGTGAAGTGGGGCGGGGATGGGGGGCAGTTACTGTGTGTATGGGGGAAAGGGGGTTAGGGTGAAGGCAGGGGTGGACCATGCGAGGTCACATACAATTACAATGCAAGAATGCTGCGTGGCTTTGTTCAAAACAAAGTCGTAGCCTACAGAATTCCACATATGTAGCTCCTTTAAACAAGTCGGAGCCTACAGAATTCCACATATGTAGCTCCTTTAAACATGTCGGAGCCTACAGAATTCCACATATGTAGCTCCTTTAAACATGTCGGAGCCTACAGAATTCCACATATGTAGCTCCTTTAAAGAAGTCGGAGCCTACAGAATTCCACATATGTAGCTCCTTTAAAGAAGTTGTAGCTTACAGAATTCCACATATGTAGGTAGCTTCTTTAAGCTCAGTATCTCTGTGCATATGTACACTTAATCGTTAACTTACTTGTTTCTGAATATCTTGCCATTACCTGTTATGTTTTTAGCTGATTAGTGATATTTTGTGACCAACTGTTGTCAAAAAAGCTCATCTGAAAGTTTAAGCTTAGTTTTATTCTGTTTAGACTGGTGTATCATGTTACTTACATGTGCTCTTTTAGATGACTGTTGTGTTTTATAGATATATTAGTCAAGTGTGAATGCTAATACAAACCATATTGTGAAAGCAAGGTCCTGAAGGTTTATGTAATATTAGACGCCATCTCAGCATTTCTGTGTCCTCTAACACCCTCTGACCTGTGTCATCCCAACAGCTTGTGTTCAGCTTCTGTGACAAGCTCTTCGGCTTGGTCATCAAGGATCTTGAGGCCATGGACCCCAGCATCCTTAAAGGGGAGCCAGCGTCTGGGAAAAAGCAGAAGGTACCTGTAGCTGCATGACAGGACAGGATGTGAATGCACTGTTAGCACAAACCAAAGGCAATGACCCTTTCTTTCCTCCTTGCAGATTGAGATTGGCCTATTGGTGGGCAACAGTCAGGTGATTTTTGAGAAGGCAGAGAGCTCTTCCCTCACTTTAGTCGGTAGGTTTTACACACTCTTCCATAATAATAGAATGCTGTAGTATTATAATAATCACAATATTTATTACAACATACAGAAAATGCAAATGCTATGTCTTTGCATCAAGGATGTCATCCGGCCGAAGGATGTGGCTGAATCATTTGAAATTATCGCAAGGATAGAACAAAATTTGTTTTGACAAATTGTGATATAATGTTCTCACACATCTTCTCCCAGTGGCCTTGTTCTGACTTTATTTTGATGTTCTTCAGGCAAGGCTAAGACCAAAGAGGCACGGCAGACCATCATTAATCCGGACTGGAACTTTGAGCGGATGGGCATCGGTGGTCTGGATAAGGAGTTCTCTGACATCTTCCGTAGGGCCTTCGCCTCTCGCGTCTTCCCCCCAGACATTGTGGAACAGATGGGTAAGTGGGGTTATTTCTCTGTGTATATATCTGCCTGGGTTAGTCAATCCGAAGGTTTCCCATCCTCTTCTCTCGCCCTCTGTTACTCCCATACTCTACCTCTTATTTGAGGGGATTTAGATAGATTGCACTAGAAGCAACAAAATACTTTCAAAGATTTTTATCCTGTAGTATAAAGCACTCATTAAGATAAAGCATTCATTGTCATCAGCATAGAGTATATTTCTTGGGCGTTGAGCCCATGAGTTTGTTGTAGTTTACACTTAATTTTACCACATGAGCTACAAAAAGAACCTCCCCAGTCCAGCACTTAAACTCATTCTGTCCTTCATTACCCCTGCCCGTCGTTCTCTCACATGCTCTCTTTCTCTTTATCTTTCTCTTTTTCTCTCTTTCTCTTTCCCCCTCTTTCTTCTAGGCTGTAAGCACGTGAAGGGTATCCTGCTATTTGGGCCGCCTGGCTGTGGTAAGACCCTGATGGCCAGGCAGATTGGCAAGATGCTGAACGCCCGCGAGCCCAAGGTTGTCAATGGCCCTGAAATCCTCAACAAGTACGTGGGAGAGTCTGAGGCCAACATCAGGAAGCTGTTCGCAGAGGCCGAGGAAGAGCAGAAGAGGGTAAGACATACACAGACGGAATGCCAACCTAGTGACAACATAGATTACCATCAGCGGGGTTTCCATCCAACTCTTTGATCCACATTTGGAAACACCTGCAATCAGTCATCAGTCACATAATGCAAATATACAGTTTATTGACTTGAGGGGGGTTGCTTAACTCTTGATGTGAATAAGGCAGTATGCAATTAAAGTTGATGGAAACAGTTTAATTTGCGTATATTAACTTTTACCGTCCATAGGTGTTTCTGTCCATAGGTGTTGATCCATCCCACAGCGGATTGGAACACGTCACTTGATTAGCCTAATGTTCATTTTTTTATTCACATCACACAGTTGATGGAAATCATGTAGATGTGCTGATATTCTTTTTGTTTTACGAATTTTTGTTAATGTGAATATGAAATGTGAATAAGTTGAATGGAAACCCAGCTATAGACTCTCAGAATGATATCCCTCTACGCTCATTACAGGCTTATCTATTTTCTATAACATAGAAAATTACTAATTTTTTTAGAAAAAGACTCGTAAAATGGCATCTCTTCTCTGCAACAACTCAAATCATTTGGCATTTGTGGTAACTGGTTGTTGTTATTGTTATTTGTGTGAACCCATCGTGTGTGTCTGCTCCTGATAGCTGGGTGCCAACAGCGGCCTGCACATCATCATCTTTGACGAGTTGGACGCCATCTGCAAGCAGAGAGGCACAGGTGCCAGCAGCACAGGTGTGCACGACACCGTGGTCAACCAGCTGCTGTCCAAGATCGATGGCGTGGAGCAGCTCAACAACATCTTGGTCATCGGTATGTGCGGCCCATGCAATATCAGCCTATGTTCGGCTGGTTATATGTAGTAAAGAAAGAAATTGATGTCTTTTATTGATGTTAAAAATTGATGTCTTATATTTTATATATATATGATATATGATTCGTAGACTTCTTTTTACTGACTCTTATTTCTCTTTGTTTATTCTCTCACTGCCCCCTACTCCTACACACACACGCGCGCCCGCACACACACACCATACATCTCTCTGTCTCTCTATCTCTGTCTCTGTCAGGCATGACAAACAGACCAGACCTGATTGATGATGCTCTGATGCGACCTGGCAGATTTGAGGTCAAGATGGAAATTGGTGAGTCTGGCAGACTGACAGATGCTGTATTTGATCGGATGCATACTGAGGAATGGATATTCAGTCCCATACTGGTTATTTACCTGAACATGTGCATGAATGACAACAACCTGCAGCAACCCATTTGTTAGATCACAGTTTGTAACTTCTCGTCCCTCTCTCGCCAGGCCTTCCTGATGAGAAGGGCCGTTTCCAGATCCTGAACATTCACACCAAGAAGATGAAAGAGTTCAACCTGCTGGCAATTGATGTAGACATCAAAGAGCTGGCAACTGAGACCAAGAACTACAGTGGTGCTGAGCTGGAGGGTTTGGTCCGAGCTGCCCAGTCCACTGCCATGAACCGCCACATCAAGGTCAGATACACACAGGGACACGCTTACATTATGATTAAGACTAATCAGTCAGTTGATCAAGTAATAGATTAAGCAACTGGTCAGTCAGTCAATCAGTCAGTCAATCTTTTTTTTCTGTTTGCAACACACCTGACTATTGTTGCTAGTGAAGAACCTCTGAGATGGATAACACTGTCTGGAAGACACTATCTGAGATATGTTGGATGTACTGTATCAGGACAACCTGTCATAGAAATACATCATTCACTGTCACTGACATGTGGTTGGTTAGCGCCCATTGATGTTTAAGTGAATGGTGTTATGTTTCATCCTACAGGCCACATCCACTGTAGAGGTGGACATGGAGCGTGCTGAGAAGCTGCAGGTTGCCAGGGCTGACTTCATGGGATCTCTTAACAATGACATCAAGCCTGTAAGAATTCATTCGTTCATTTAGTCCTTTCATTCATTCATGTAGTCAGTCATTCAGTTATTCAGTGACTGGTAATCTCACTCATATTGTATGTATTATATATATGTATACTAATACATCTATCTATAGATATAGTAAGTGTCTAATTAGTAAACTATTTTAATTCCTATTAAATGAGGATAGCAATTTAGCCCTCTTGAAGCCAATGTATGTATCCATCAATCGTATTTTGCTCTTAAGTATTAATGGTCTTGGCTTCTAGGGGGCTAGGCCATCAATAGATGCAAGGTAGCATTAAATAATAGATTTCTGAAGCATATCTGGTCTCTACATTCGTGTTGTTTAACCAAATGCAGTTTCTGGGGTTAAATCTCGCTCCTTCCTGCTTGCCCACACTGTAGGCCTTTGGTACGAATCAAGAGGACTACTCAAGCTACATCATGAACGGCATCATCAAATGGGGCGACCCAGTCACTCATGTTCTGGATGATGGTGAACTGTTGGTACAGCAGACCAAGAACAGTGATCGTACACCCCTGGTTACCGTTCTGCTGGAGGGTACGCAGCAGACAAACAGGCAGACACACACACACACACACACACACATTCACACACACATACCAACATGGACACAGACACAAACATATGCCTGTTGTTATTTTCATGGTGTATTTGATCTTATGTTTTTTCAGCAAGTTAACATAGGTCAATGAGCTCCACATAAACATCTTTGAAGCAGCTTGCTGAAAATACCTCTCAGATTAGGCATTATCAACTGCATTTCCCCCCTCTGTTTCAGAACAGGCTGTTTCTCATTACTTTCCTTACTGGATCTCATTAATACGCATGAGGAAATTCCACCTACGTCAGCTACTACCTCACTCAGTTAGCCAATGAGAGAGCATTGCCACGATAGTTAGATATCTTTGCTAGTTAAGTGAAATAGCAGTAGTGGTGGATATTACTGTTAAACAAAAAAAAACATTTATGTCCATATCACGCAGCCCTAAATCACACTGCTCTGAACTATGACTATGGCTTGGCACTTCACTCTCAGTCAAATGGGCTCTGTCAGTATGCATTCTAGAGAGTGCTTGCCCTACATCCTTGTTAATGTATGAGTGTATTTATATGAGTGGAAAAATCTTCAAATTACGCTCAAAAATGCTCATTGCTGTTTGAATAGGCAGCCTTAGTCTGTCTCATACTATGCTGCAGTTACTTTAGCTTGTGTCACTAGCTTAGCTTTTCTGTGGACCCAGCCAAAGAACAAGCATCTCTGAAATCATGAATCTGAACGGATGGTTTAAGCACACAATTTCTGACTTCAGTAAATGAACACTAATGCACTAAGTCGTTTGTTTTTCTTTTCAAACTCAGAGAGTGTTTAGCAACACCATAGACTCAAATAGCAAAAAACAAGGAAAGTGATATTTTCCATAAAATGGGACATTTAAGACAACATTGTTTTTTTGTTTTTCATTTGCCGCGCTCCACTGCCAGGACCACCCCACAGTGGTAAGACTGCTCTGGCTGCCAAGATAGCGGAGGACTCCCAGTTCCCCTTCATCAAGATCTGCTCTCCCGATAAGATGATCGGCCATTCCGAGATCTCCAAGTGCCAGGCCATCAAGAAAGTGAGTGATGTTGGCGAGGGAAAATTAAATGATGAAATTCAATTTCAGTGAAATTTGGAAGGGAGAGATTATGTTGATGAAAAAGATGAGTACATTTGTTGGTTTTATAAAACAACTGAAGCTCTGTGAATAGAGCATGCATTTCATTTTATTTTGCTCACACTTCAAGCAATTAGTGCTAGATTAGCATGACTAAAGACTTAATGAGATGTTTATAAGTGTATAATTGTTTTGTTTTGTTTTTAGGTTTTTGATGATGCATGCAAGTCACAGCTGAGCTGTGTGGTGGTGGATGACATTGAGCGCTTGCTGGGTGAGTTTGCACGCCTACTCTTTGTGCTTCAGACACATGGTGCCTCACACTGACAATATAGGCAAACCAAATACATTGTTAAAGAGTATTAGCACAAATTTTGTAAAGAAATGTTAACATTTAGTAGTACTTCTAAGGACTGCATTGTAAGAAACCATGTAGCATTGGTAGGAAACCATCTGCAAAGTGTGCCACATCCCCATGGGAGGCTTCCTCTGCATGGCCTGGTTAGCTGTGTCAGCTGGGAGCTCTGATTAGCGACCTACACGACCTCTATTTGCCTCATTGGTAGAGAACCCTAACTACCTGGAGACTTACACATTCAACATATTATGACAGTGTATAATATATATAACAATGTTTATTTAGTCCAAGAGACTCTTTTTCCATTTAGAAAAAATAAAACAGCTACTTCATAATTGAATGGACAAAAACAATCTAACAATAGTTTTATAGAATTTTACACTGAAGGGGTAATGTTATGCTGCAGACATACAATAGGTTGTCTATCAAATCTATCAAGCTGTTGATAAGGAGACTAATCTGATTGTTACTGTCATTCCACAGACTACGTGCCCATTGGACCCCGCTTCTCCAACCTGGTTCTACAGGCTCTGCTTGTTCTACTCAAGAAACCACCCCCACATGTGTGTATAGTGTGTGTGCGTGTCTGTGTGAGTGTGTGTGTGTGTGTGTCAGTGTGTGTTTGTGTGTGTGTGTGTGTGTGTGTGTGTGTGCTCTTGTGCTTATGTGCTCTGCTGCCTCCCTCAGGGCCGTAAGCTGTTGGTGATCGGCACAACCAGCCGTAAGGATGTGCTGCAAGAGATGGAGATGTTGGATGCCTTCAGCACATCCATCCACGTGCACAATATCTCCACCGGAGAGCAGCTGGTGGAGGCACTGGAGGTCCAACACTCTACTTCCTTCTTCCTCTTCCTTGCTTTACCTCTCTCTTCCCCCTCTTGTAGTTTTCAGACACTTTTGTCTCTCACATCATTGCGAATTTCTTCTTCATCTTCCTCTCCCTCTTCCTCTCTTTCACTCTCTCTTTCCCTTCCTATCTCTTTCCTGCCTTTTTCTTTTCTCTCTCTTCCCTCTTTCCTGCATACACTTTTGTCCCAAGCCACTTACAAAAAATAAATGCAACATTGCTAATTGCAAGTCCACGTCCACAGATTAAATAGTAAAAATAATAGGATAACAATAATAGGAACAATAGTAACAATAATAGGAGCCATAAAATCTCAGTTATGGTACTAAAGTAAAATTCAATGCAAATAACAGTATAAATACGGTGTGAATCAGTCCATAGCCCTGTTGTTCCAGGTCAGCGAGTGCTGGAACACCTGTAGCACCTGTAACAAAAAGAAATAAAGAAAATTTGATATAACAGTGAACTGGCAGCTAACACGAACTGAATGGGGCACAGAAGCTCACTTTCAGTTTAATTTTCCTATGCCCCATTCAGTTAATGTTATATGTAGTGTTGTATTAAATTTTCTCACTCTTTTTCCTATATGTAACACTTGGTGACCCCAAACAGCAAGGCTTTGCTTTGAATCCCGCCAGATTTCTCCTTTAACATATCTCTGTGCCACAGTCTGTCTCTTGTGGCGTCTCTCTGTGTTCTGTGATTGATAGTAATGGATCTCCTGATGTTCTGAATGTCCTCTCCAGCTCCTGGGCAGTTTCTCAGAGCCTGAGCGGGCCGGCATCGCCAAAGAGGTGAAGGGCAAGAGGGTGTGGATTGGCATCAAGAAGCTTCTTATGCTCATTGAGATGTCCCTGCAGGTGAGCCACACCAGACCTGGCTGGCCAAAGCCAAAGCACACCAAACCTAACCCAAAAGTAATAGCTGTGTCCATAGACCACACTGACCTTTGGGAGGACTAGTAATACATTACTATTGCTAATAACATGATTATTAACTACTGTTACATAATATTTCTTTGTGCCATTATGTCATTGAATTGTCGTGTGTGTAGTCTGTCATTGCATAAATGCTCATTTGTGAAGCATTGGAATTGTTTTGAATTGACAGTCTTGATTGTTTAAAATGCTCATTTGGAAAAACAATAACATTTGGTTTGCTGCTTTCTCTCTGTCTTTCTCTAGATGGACAAGGACTACAGAGTCAGCAAGTTCCTGTCGCTGCTAAGAGATGAGGGGGCGTGAGTGTCATTATTTAGCTTGCTTGTTTCTTACCATGACTATGACTCATCACATTCTCATCAATTTGTTACCTGTTAGGCGTTCCAACTTTATAGCACTGTTATGACTCAGCAGAATGTTATGTCCATTTCACAGACTGCTCTTTGCTGCTAGGAACTGTATCTGTGTGTGGTCATGTTTACATCAGATGCTATGATGACTGGTTTGAAGCTGGCAATTTTCTACTCGATTACTTTGAGACTAACAAATATATCCATATATCCCTGGTCAATTTGACCATCTATTCTATCACACTAGGATGGGTGACGGCAGTCAAATCCGAGTATAAGTTCCTTTGTGTCACTGCACTGTTTAGCCGAGGCTTTCTGGTATGGTAAGAGAATTGCTGAAGTCCTCGCATCAATTTTAGAGCTAACTAATTAGTTTTAGTCCCCCTATCCATGTCCCTGATAGAGAGAGTTAGCTGCTAATAGTGATTTAGTTGCTCTGATGTTCTTCCTGCAGTCCTAATGGAATAGCGGTTGCTAATAGTTTCTCTTGGTACACTGTATCACTCTCAAGTCCATTAGAACTGCATCCTCTGTTTCCATTGGCCTCTAATGTCTTGAAGAAGTCTACATGTCAATGTCTGTAGTCTTGTGTTGTCCCTGTTGTCTGTCTGTCTTCCTACCTTAGCTCTGCTGTACCTATGTTTGTGTAATGGTGTGTAACACACATACATACACACACACACTCACATACACACACACACACACACACACATACATATACATATTCAAATACACATACAATGATGCGTTTGATAAATTAAATCTGGTAAAAATGACTGAAGAATTTCCGGACAAATTATTCCTTTCTGAACAAAACAGATCTACAAAATGAGCCTGTAATACAGGCTGTTTTTCACATCCCTCCATTAGAGGGAGCTCCACACTGTTCAGTCAATGCACTTCAGTCTGTTGAGTATACTGAAAAAGCCCTGCAGGGTTCTGACTGTGGGTCGTCATGGGCTCATGTTCCCAGGTGGCAGTCACCCAAAGGGTCCATGCTGTGCTGTGCAAGGGCCTGTGTTTAGAGGGCAGGAGGGCTCATCATCAGACCCAGGGGCTCAGAGTGTAGACTAGGTGAGGGCTATAGACCAAAGGGCTGTTCACACCAGGACAATAACTGTAACTGTAAGACAACTGCAGCTATAAATCTAAACACTATCCTTAGGGTCCGCTAATGATTACAAAAGTTTCTCTTGATGTTGATGAATGAGATGATGAAATTCCATGAAATTGAATTGGTTGTCATCTTTCTATCCCTCTCAGAATGAAATTGATCCCCAATGATGTCATTGTTCACGTTGTTATTGTTGTAGTATGAGGTGGAGACATTGTAACTGATCTTAAATATAGAAATTCTTACAATTGTTGCTTTTGCTGTTATTGTTACACGAACAATGTCAGTGACGTGAACGGCCTTAACACACTAAAAGATATATGTGTCTACACTCCTGTCCAGAGATGTGCATAAACAAATCACTCCACAAACCACTCATTGCATGCATGTGCATGCATACTCAATCACTGACACACGCATACACACACACACACACACATACACACACACACATACACATACACATACACACCATACAGTGGTGTCTCTAACGTCTCTTCTTTCTCTCTGTAGTGGACAGTTCTAGACGTGAGTAGAGAGGAGACAATGAGGAGACGGGAGAAGAGTCCCCCCCCCACCCTACCCCAGCTGGAGTGGCGCCCCGCCGTGCATGTTGTTTATGATGACAAACCGAGATTGTTTCTGCTCTGATCCAGTTCCACCCACATACACACACACACACACAACTCCAGAGGCAAACACCTTGAGTGGGAGAGCAGTACTATTCCATGTTGTCAGTATTAATGCAATAGCAATCTCCAAGTGTCGTCTTGTGCTTGTGTGTGCTGTGTGTTCTGTTGCTAATGGATGTTTCTATCTATAGACCAAGAAAAATGGTACAGCACATCTCTTTGAATCTTGAGCCTAGGAGGTGTAACAACAGTATGACCAAGTATATCATATATGTACTATATGTACATAAGACATTATGCATATGTGAAACATAAATCTTTCAAACTGATGTAGAGAAGAAGTTTGAGATAAGAAGGCCTATAGTTTGTGTAGAGTGGAAATGTAATTTTACTGTCTGTGATGTGTGTAAATGCATATGATTCACCTACTCTATATTTATTTATTGATTGATTTATTGATTTATTTATTTTTGTACATAGGAAACACTTTGGTGATCTCGTTCCATCAAATGACATTTGTTAACATATAGCTTCAGTATACATATCAGACCTATAAGTTTTGCTCCTGTGTAGATTCTGATTGTAGATGGCAGTTGGGTGAAGTGTTTATGTACAGTTTACCTTCTGTATAATGTATATGTCAGAAGTCAGTGTTTGAAAAAATACCACACTTATAAACTGAGTGAGATTTAATCAAGAGAACAACCTTTAGTGTATTGTAGGGTTAATTAGTTCTACACTGGATTTCAATCTTGTACTCATGTAGTGTGAATGAATGTTCAGTTTGGTTTGTTTGAATCTGCGGGCGCGCATGTGTGTGTGTGTGTGTGTGTGTGTGTGTGTATTCACTTTTGAATAAGTGTTGAAGATTCAGTCAATGACTGTGTTTAGCTCTTAGGTGTATGTGTGTGTGTGTGTGTGTGTGTGTGTGTGTGTGTGTGTGTGCGTATGTTTGTTTGTGTGTGAATGTGTGTGTGTACACTGTGAGTTATTTTGTCCATATTTTTGCCTGCCTAATGACCTCATGTTCATCTTTTTATTTCTTCTTTTGTTGGTGGCAAGTGTTTTGTCCAGAGTTCTTTATTCTAACCATTAAAGATGTATGGCAAAGATGCAGATGTATTATTGCAATAAAAGCGCAGGCACACATGAGGATAAAGAATGTTATTTTTGCATTCAACTGAAATCAACTAATTCCTCACACGAACTGTGTAGTTTTAGGCCCATCCCTTCAAAAGTAACTGTCAATTCTACAGTACATGTGCTAAGGTGCAGTGCATTCACCATATGTATTCTCTACTCAACCACGAGGGGGCAGTATACATATCCATAGCCTGAATGAATTCCAGTGTGGAAGCGCAATGGCTGGCAGCCATGGTTCAAAAGTAGGTAAGTAAGGATAAAGTTACATTTAGATTATAGGACCATGGACAGGCAACATTTTTATGGTCTGGGAACAACATTTTGAACAGTTAGCACCATGTCACCACATCAGCAACTCTCTTGTTGTCTGTCTTAAATGCTCTACTTAAGTAGTAAGTAGTAACTGCACTTTATGTATATCTATAATGTATGAGCACTAAATGTAGCCTGTCTCAAATGTCTCTTCATAGATTTATATTTATGTAATGTAGCACCACTGGAATCCATGGTGAAACGTTTCGTCTCACTATAAATAGTGTATATAGCTGAAATGATAATAAAACCTACTTGACCTGAAACTGAAACTAAGCTGTTTGGTGACAGAGCTCGCGTAGTAGGCCTACCTCAGATCAACAAAGTCTGTTCCATCAGGCGTAGGACCGCAGTCACCCGTTTGGAAGAAGTTGGTGCATTGTAAAGCTCTGATTCAAAATGCGGAATAAAAGTTCAGCAAACTGCTCCTCTAATGGGTACTGGCACACAATAACATCAAAGGGCCATGCCATCCTGATTATGTAAAAAAGAAAATACTGAACCATCATCAACAACAAAAAATCCAACATGTTGCTTCAGGTGCATAGATCAAAGGAGCCTTTCAATTTGCCCTTCATCACTAGAGGGCGCTGTATGATCATAAATGACCACCTTCATGTTTGTGGGTTTAACAGAGTGTCCGCAAGGTGTGCTTGATGAAAAACAGGCAGAGAAATGTATAGCCTACACTGCATCCACATGTAGGCTGTTAAGAAAGCTACCATCCATCGCTCACATACATTCCAAAAGCCATCATGAATATAATCCTAGTTAACCTTGTATGCACCTTGTGTTGACATGATATCCAATAGTTATTGTTTGTCAACAATTCTTCAACCAGCATTAGATGCACAATTGCATTAAGAAATGCATTTAAATGTCTACAGAGAAGTGTCTAAGGAATCTTTTTTCACAATTCAGTTCAATTCAATTATATTTAATCAGCGCCTTTTACAATAGTATTGACTCATGGCACATTACAGCAAGGAGCACTCAAGAGCAACAGGGACAAGGAAAAACTCCCTTGTGGTAGTTAGTCTAGGAAGAAACCTTGGTCAGACCCACGGCCCAAGGGGCCAACCCAGCTAGCAGGCGTCATGTACAATCAGTAGTTACCATGATAGAATACAATTTGTCCATGGTTTTAGCTGAGCATCATAACAATTCCAAAATATTGTCCCACAACATTATATGGTAGTTACACCATAGGTTTTTGTCAAAAGTTATGGCTGGACAGTGCAGTGGCAGCCAGACATCATGTTAAAGTCAAAAAATGAGATTGTGGGGGTAACACTGGGAGGGTCCATTTTGACAGTGTCATTGTGAGCAGGGCCTCTAGGAAGGAGAGTCAGTCCTGGTATGGGCCTCTGGTGAAGTTGGTCGAGTTGGTGACAGGAGTCAGCCAGTGGGAGGCAAGGATGATACTCAGCAGAGATGATTGTGGGGAAGGGGGACAAAGGAAGCAAATGAGGTCAGTATATACATATATATGAGGAGTGATGATTTACTGTGCACAATCCCTAACTATGGGGAGCAGTAAAGAGGAAGGTTTTAAGTCCAGACGTAAAGTTATTGAGAGTGTCCACCTGTCCAATGTGGGGGGGGGGATTATTCCACAAGAGAGGCACACTGTAGCAAAAAGCTCTTTATCCTATCAAAGATTTTGATATTTTTGGGATCACAAGGAGACCAGCATTCTGGGATCTTAGAGGTCTAGCAGGGTAGTAAGGGACAAGTCTTTAATATATGTTGGAGCAAGGCCATTGAGAGCTTTAAAGGTTAAGAGGAGTATTTTAAATTGATTAGACTTTTAATAGGAGCCAGTGTAGGGAAGCGAGGATCGGAGAGATATGTTCATATTTTTTAATCCTAGTGAGTGTTCAGGCCACAGCATTTTGTACTAGCTGTAGGTTTTTAATACAGCTATTACTACACCCAGAAAACAGAGCATTGGCCTGGAGGTAACAAATGCGTGTATTCATTTTTCTGCATCCTTAAAGGATAGGAACTTTCTAACCTTAACAATACTTCGTAGTTGAAAAAAGGTTTTTGAAATATGTTTTACATGACTGTTCAGGTAGAGGCCCTGGTCAGTGATGACCCCGAGGTCTTTAACTCTTGTGTTAAGTGAGAGTGAAGGGCCAATGAGTTTTGGTGGTTAGGTAAAATGTTATTCAGCTCTTTGGGGCCTATCATCATAACTTCAGTTTAATCAGAGTTTAAACGTAAGAAATTATTAGTCATCCATATTTTAATGTCTCGGAGGAAGGCCTCAAGTTAGTTATTGGCGTACAGTCGTTAGGCTTCATGGAAAGGTATAGCTTGGTGTTGTCGGCATAGGAGTGGAAAGTAATTCCATGTTTCCTTATATCAGATCCCAAAGGTAGCATGTAGAGGGAGAATAACAGAGGCCCTACCACTGAGCCTTGGGGTAAACTATACTTTGGTGTGGCATGATGATTCATTGTGAGCATGTACAAACTGGTAGCAACCAGAGTGGTACGATTTTAACCAGGCCCATGCAGAATCTTTGATGCCTATCAAGTGTTCAAACCTGAGTAGTAGGATGCCACGGTCAATAGTGTATATCCATAATCACATGAGGTAAGGAGGTCATTGAAGACTTTAACTTGGCCTGAATCTGTTCTATGATTAGCTCTCAGG
Organism: Tenualosa ilisha; assembly: GCA_015244755.2. Classification (NCBI taxonomy): domain Eukaryota; kingdom Metazoa; phylum Chordata; class Actinopteri; order Clupeiformes; family Clupeidae; genus Tenualosa; species Tenualosa ilisha. Next base: position 4,554,219 of record PYXC01000584.1, read on the forward strand.
CCTGACTGGAAGGTTTCTTGAATATTATTTTTGTGTTAGAAGCTCAGATTTGCTTAGACACTTTTTCAAGTATTTTGATATTGGTTAGATGGTTAGATATGGGTCAGTAGTTAGCCAGGACATCAGGATCAAGGTTATGTTTTTTAATAGATGGTTTAATAACAGATGTCTTGAAAGATTTTGGGACATGCCCTGCTATGAGTGAGTCATTTATCATTTTAAATATTGTCACAGACAGTAGGGGGAGAGCAGTCTTCAGAAGATTCAGTGAGCATGTTGAGGTTTTAGTTGAGGAGATCAAAGAAGTCATTTCTGATAAACTGGTGGGTGTAAATGAATCAAAGTATGCTACAGGTCGACTGGAGCTTGCTGTAATCATCATAAGGGTTCCAACTGGGTTTGAGGTTTTAAAGGACCCAGTGTCAGATTTAGAATGAAACTGGTTGTTGAGAGAAAAACCTCAGGTGGACAAGTGGATCTTTTTTCAGTTAATTGCTTTGTGACTCAGACAATGACATAGGAAGAAATGGCTGAGAATTTATTTTCCAAAGGCTTTTATGTAGGTCAGCAAGTCTATACTGCGTTGATATCCTGTTGGACTGGTCAGTATACTGCAGTGATATCTTATGGAGCTGCTTCAGTGCTACTCCACACTAAGTGTGCATCCTACATCCTCACAGGTGTTAAGTACTCTCTCCATTTGCCTTACATCCAGAGTATAATAGCTGACCACCTACTAAACACAGTAATCTGGAGTGTGCTTGGCAAGAACAACTCTCTGTAATTTGAAGCCTGGAAAGAAGTGTTTAGACCTTTATGTCATTTCATTTATGACAGGTGGTATAATTTCCATATATCCGCGTCTGTTATCCAGCAAAGGCTCTGTAGTAAAACACCTTAAGAATAAATTGGAATGCATATCATTTCAAATAAAGTGGCAGTGGAGTGTACACTAGCATAGCAGCACATCTGGCTGCTTCGTTGTTAGACACACCCCAGTGTGTTGACCTGTTTCCCCATAACCCGCAGAGAGTACATCCAACTCTGGTCAAGCCCCTGTGTTGTGCAATGCAAGGTTTTAGTATCATAATAAATACAAAAGACTGGGGGGTCTAGCATATTGCAATTTTGGACTTAGAGGGTTTTAGCTGGATCTGAAAATGGAGGATCTTTTCTGAAGTGTGGAGCGTTCAAACCTCCATCCTCATTAGGTGGCTGCTCTTCATGCATTGGCTTCTAAAGCTTCCACATCTCAGTCAGCAGCAGAATAAGGAGCCTCTAGCTGTCTCTGTGGTCTCATCAGTCAATCCTCTCATCTCTCTCTCTCCCCATCCCCCTCCGATCACTCTTTTTTCATCTCTCTCTCTCTCTCTCTCTCTCCCTCTCTCTCTCCACTCGTGTCAAATCCACTTCTGTTCCACATTTTCCTTCAGAAATATTATTATATTATACGTCTGGTTAGGATCAATTTTTTTATAAACAGTCATTTATAAGATGACTGCAGGATTAAAAAAAAAAAAGCTCAATATCTTTCAGGCAATAAATCAAAACCTTTAAATGAGAGCTGGATAACTGCTTTTCATGCCCAGACATGTTTCTATCTGTTATATATATGTTTTTTTCTGTGAGGTATTTTTGTCAAATAGAAAGAAAGACTGCACAGATCTCTCTCTCACTCTCTCTCTCTTACCTTTCTAGCTTTGTCTTTGTCTCTCCCTCTCATACTGTCTCTCTCTCTATTTCACAATCTCTTTCACACACACACACACACAGCACACACACATTCTCTGGCTGTATGTATATGCCAAATCTTATACACCCATTCCTCTTCATTTTCACCCTCTCTTTCACAATCTCTGTCATACACAGCATACATAAATTCTCTCACTCTCCCTCACTCATTCTTTAACTCCTTTTCTCTCCTTCCCTTTTTGACAGCCTCCATACACAAATCCACACTCTCTATCTCCCTCTCTTTCTCTCTCCCTCTCTCTTTCCTTCCTCCTAGTCCTTCTGTTGCTGTAAGCTATGAATATAAATTCCATAGATGTGCACAATGTGGGAAAGTGTCTTTGGGAAATCCCCTGCCAGCTTAGGAACCACTTGGCAGTTAAGAGTCTGTGAGTGTGTGTGTGTGTGTGTGTGTGTGTGTGTGTGGTGTGTGCGTGCATGTGTGTGTGTGTGTGTGTGTGTATGTGTGTGTGCATGCGTGTATGTGTACAAATGTGTGTGTTTGCAAATGTGTGTGTGCGTGCATGCATATGCGCAAGAGAGAGTGCATGTCTGCGTCTCAGAAAGGATGACCGGACAATAGCGTATGTGAGATCTGAAGACCATGGCAGTGAATAGATCTGCCACGCAAAATTTCTCTTTGCTAGAGATATATTGATAATTGGGAATGCAAGCACATGATTTGACTTGCATCTGAATTGAATTGCGGTACAAATCATCCACTGAAACAGATGAATGTCTATGACCAAGATCTCTCAGGCTTTACCATGGGTTGGAACCTCAGAGAGTTTATCAAAGATGAATAGAACTGGTTGTTATCCTGCTCTAGGTATGATTTCACATGCAAATGTTCTTTGTTTCAGTTGTGTCCTTCTCAAGACTGAAATCCAATGAAATTTATTACATCGCCCACATTTTCCTTACATGTATATTATGCTAAAAGCGATTCAGTCATATGGGCCTACCAAACCAGTCATATACCAAACCACAAGGTCATTGACATGGACAGGTACAAATACAGAATATACCCCTGCATTGTGTATATTAATAAATTCATAAATTAAATAAATTTAAGTAAATGAATAGATATTATTAGACCGCATCAGTAAAAATGCTTCTGTTTATGGGAAAAACCCATCCTGATCTGTGAGACATTTGATTTTGCGCTGCAGTTCAGTATGGCCACCAGGCTTATAGGCTACATGTACTTTGTTTCGTTTGCCTGAGATAGGGAACCAGAAAAAAAAAAAAAAAAAAAACGATTTAGGGAATTGGTCGCGAAAGCCAGGCTAGTATATTCTCACACAGACGCAGGACAATGCTCTTATTATTTTACTTTGCATTTGAAGGTGCCAGTCATTAGCACAGGGTTTTAGCATGGAGTTTTAAAATGTACTGTACATAATGCCTTTTAAGGATTTGTTTAAAGGAAGTTTTTATATGTGAACTGAATTCCTGAATTATGAAATTCCCTTGATGTATACAAACTCTGAACTCCAAATGCCCACAGTAAGCAATGAGTGTCAGCACACATACATTGCAAGGCCTGTGTGTCACTATCCCACCTGATGAACATAAAGACTAGCATTAAAGCAATTTTGTAAACCACTGAGTAAACTGCTCCAGTGTTACACTCCTACTCCCAGCCCAGAAATCCATGAGTTGACCAGTTATCATCTTATCATCTCAGTGCTGTCATGCACATCCCAATACCTGCTTCTTGTCAGTTGGAAATAAAAGTGAGAATCAGCTTTTTCGTTTTAGCATAAATAAACACCACAAAATATACTAGTCTGTTGCTTTATTGAGACACACAAAGCATACTAGGCAATAACAGATGCGGGTTAGTACTATTGGATGAGTTATCACACCTCCCTTCCCCCCAAGGGTGGCCCAGGCTGAATCTTTACAGGTGGAACAGTACAACAGTTAATCTAGATGTCTACTATCCGGAACACCGCCCCCCTACACACACACACACACACAAACTCTCCCTCCCTCTTTCTGCATGACCCCAGGCAGTTGAGTTGATGCCTTGAGCCGTGGATCTGCCCAAAGTTTACCCCTTACCCCTGTTGCTTTTGGGTGCTCCTTGTTAAGTATTGTTGTAATTTGCGCCCCCCCCCCCTTCCAGGCAAGCCATATAGCTCTTGCCCTTTGTCAACACTATTCATCATTTTTACATCATCCACCCCCCATCTTAATGCAGCCCTTAGCCACCTCCCCTATGCACTTTATGCACTATACACACATTATCCTGCCCCTTCCTACCCCCCATGCATAAATAGCCTGAGAAACAGACACAATTTCTCTGCATTTTTTACACTGAGTAATCATATGCATGTGACAATAAAATTGCCTTGTATCCTTGTACCCTTGTTTCATACAGACAAGGAGAGGGAGAAAAGCACCATGCTGTAATTGGCCTTCATAGAATATAGAAAATAAAATGACATATTAGGGTGATGTATATATTCAGTTTTGCCACACTCTCTTAGAATAGTATTTTTTCTCTCTTTCTATTCTTTCTCCATGCACCTAAAGTTGTATAAACAATGTTAATCTAGATGTCTACCCACTGTAATTTGTTCTGAGCTAATAGTGACCTTGAGTTTCCACACAGCATAATGTGACCTAAACACTCTCTAGACCCCGAGTGTCACAGGCCCACCCTGGTGCATCATGGGACAGCTCCCTTAGCCCCCTTACACTATGTTAAGCTGAGGCCCTTTACCCTCCTTGCACACACATGCGCTCACTGTTACGTATGCATACACACTTTCACATATATTCTCACATTTCCATTTCCCTCTGTCTCATTCTACTCACATTCTCTATTCTACCCACTGTCATTGTGTGTCAGAGAAAGACGCTGCAAATCGCTGCCTTGGGTTTGCATGAGTATTAAGTGCACTGACACTGACTTCATGAAAAGTCTTTCTGTCTCAAAGAAGACTCTTGTGTCCTCAAATAACAGGGGCAGGTTGAAGGGGTGGTGCTGCTTGAAGGGGTCTGTACTAAACCCTCAAGATGTTTATGGCTGAAAACCAATTACAATGAGAAAAGTTACAATTAAAATGCCACTGTCAGAGCAAAGAAAAGCAATTAATACTCCCAGATGAACAGGACTAATCTGTATCTTCCATGGGAATGTGCTGGCCTTTTCATGACTGCTTTTTTTCTAACATTTAAAAGTTGCTTTAAGAAACGATTCATTTCCTGTGTCTTGTTTTTAGACGAGACTTAATGGAACAGATAAGGTTACTAGTATGGAGACATTTTTTAATTAAAATGTACAGATAAGTTGAGTTTTATGTGTTCTTATCTGAACTAGAAACATACAGGCATGTAGCTCATTTTTCATTTTTTTTTAATGTAGCTCAGCAAAAGTTCTCTCATCCTACCATGAAAATGAAAATGTCATTCTAAACACATTGCACACATGTGATTGGTCAGGCAGGCCATAATTCATTCAGTAATACACAATGAAAAAGTCTGCACTCTGGCCCAGAATAACATTTCGACCATTTCTGGTCCTCCTCAGATTCATTAAGTTATTCATTCACACACACACACACACACACACACACACACACACACACACACACACACACACACACACACGCACAGTATATCTAAACCGCAGATGGAAATGAGCAGGTAGTTTAATCTGATGCACTGGGGTTACCCATGGTCTCTCCATGTACAAAGTACATCTTATAGAGAATATGCACAAAGTGTCTAAAGGGAAAAGAAGCTTGATTTAGCTACTTGCTAATTTCCCTCTGCAATCCCTTGGCAGGAAAAAAAAACAGTAAGATACAGTTGAAATCTGACAACACACACATACACACACAAATTTGCATGTTATTGTTCTGTAGCAAACATCCCTGACATTCAGCTCAACCCAATTGAATGCTTTGTGCACATGAGGAATAATGACATTGTTTCCTCTTTATTTGATTTGAGGTTCAAAGCTGTCACATTACATTTGATGCACTGCTGATGTCATTAGGACCTGTGTGGGCAGAGTCTGCCCAGAAAACATATAAAACAGGATGCAGTTGGCAAATAGCAAAAAATAATCATTAGCGTCACATAATATTGTGGGCAGGGTAGAGGGGTGCAGAGCATGGCTTTATTGCAGTGCAAATGACCAGCAGGCACCACACTTGAGTGTGTATATGTCTGTGTGTGTGTGTGTTTTTTTCTGTGGAGGGCACTGCATTTATTTTATTGAGATCTCATCTGAAATGTAAATGATGTTTTATTACCTGTATATAATTTAGCTCCAAATATGTTTTTACAAGTTCGATGTGAATTATTTCAGACAATTGTGCCATTGTTAGCCATTTGTGTCATTTGGTCACACAGGCATCAAATATAATGCATTTATCCTTTCAGCTGACTAATTTGATTTGCAAGTAAAAGGTTTGCATGGGATTGTTTCTGCATGAATACTCCATGTTTCTTAACTCTTGCTTTTGCTTCTGCTCCCAATTCTATTGTGTTAAGATCCATGTGCACATAACAGGAGTGCACTGATGCAAGTTCAAGACTTAAAACAATTTAGAGGTTAAAAGCCACATATAGAATATATGTTTTCCATTACTTCTGTGCCCCCATATGCACGCACACACACACACACACACACACACACACACACACAAACAAACACACACATTCTGTAAGATAATTGAGATGACTCACTTTCCATCCTCCGCACTCCTCGCTGCTGCTCTGTGGCTATAACTGTGATATTATGCTTTGAGGGTGCAACACAGACCGGATTTAGTCTGCTAATTAAGAAAGCTCTGGCTTTCTGCCTCACATACCCTCCCCTCTACTCTCTTCTCCTCTGTTCTCTTCCCCTCTGCTCTCCTTTCCTTCCCTCTCTTCTCTTCTCTTCTCTTCTCTTCACCTCTGCTCTCCTCTCTTCTCTTCTCCTCTCCTCTGTTCTCTCCTCTCTTCACTTCTCCTCTGCTCTCTTCTCTTCTCCTCTCCTCTCCTCTCCTCTCCTCTGCTCTGTTGTGGTTTGCTGTGCCAGGCTAACAGTAACCCTCAAGTCTTAACCACTCTGAATCCCTTTCCGCCTCCAGAAGCAAGGATCTGATCTCTTAAACATACACACACACACACACACACACACACACACACACACACACACACACAAAGTTAGACGCAAATGCCAGTCACATTACTTAATTTCGTTATCGTCTGAGCACCATTTCATCATCTTTACGGCGGGCGGTGGTCTGGATTTATTTTCATGAGCGAACATGAGAGAAAGGAAACAAGCGTTGATGTTTCCGTCTCATTCCTGCCTGGCTCTGAAGACACTTGATATCCCTCACTGCAGCTCTAACCCCCAGTGTTTGTTTGACACGACCGGATCCAGGAGAAGCGAGCCATGCAGCAGGCTTAGATCTTTTACCCTACATTTGGTAGATTACGGTAAGAAAACTCATTGAAGTATCATATGATGAGGTTTGCTAAAGACCAGTTACAATAAATGTGCTGTTTGTTTGCCAAGTCAAGTCAAGTCAAGTGGGCTTTATTGGCATTTCAGCCACAGATACACTGTATATAGTGAGACGAAACAACGTTTCACCATGGATTCAAGTGATGCCACATTTAAGATATATAGAAAGACATATAAGACAGCCTACATGCTACATTTAGTGCACATACATTATAAATATACATAAAGTGTGTCAGACAACAGACAACAAGACAGGGCAGAAGTAGACTTGTAACACTGCACTGATTCATAAGATTCATAAGTTCACAGTGGGTTGGCGGTAGAATATAGTATTTAGCAGCATAGAAAAAGTGCAGGTGTGCATTCAATTCAGTGTGAATAAACATGTCATGTTTTGTTGTTCAACAGTCTGACTGCTTGAGGGAAGAAGCTCTTCTCCATTCTGGAGGTGTGGGCGGTTATACTGCGGTACCTTTTCCCTGATGAGGGAGAACAGTCCATGGGATGGGTGTGTTGTATTTTTTAGCAATGCTCGTTGCTTTGCGCAGACAGTGGGTGTTGTAGATTTCGGAGAGCGAGGGAAGAGATGGTCCCCGTGATCTTTTCTGCTGTCCTCACAATCCTCTGCAGGGCCTTTCTGAGGATGCTCTCAGTAGTCCCCCCTGTAGTCAGGATGGGGGAGGGGAGGTGGGCCTTCTGCAGCTTCTGTAGAAAATAGAGGCGTTGCTGAGCTTTCTTTGTCATGTGTGTGGTGTTCTTGGTCCATGTAAGGTTGTCTGTGATGTGTACGCCCACAAACAGTGAAAGGTTGTTTATGGACAGTGAGGTGTGTTTGCCTGGAGGTCTTCTAAAAATGATTAGTTCTTTTGTTTTGTCCACATTGAGAGACAGGTTGTTGTGAGCTGTACAGGTCCTTGTTGTCTCTGCTATCAAACTCACCACAGTTGTGTCAGCAGCAAATTTGATGATGTAGTTTGTGTTGTGTGTTGCTGCACAGTCATGGGTTAGAAGTGTGAACAGCAGGGGCCTGAGCATGTAGCCTTGGGGAGCTCCTGTGTTCAGCAAGATGGTGTTGGAGGTCCTGTTTACTATCTTGACTGCCTGTGGTCACCCCACTAGGAAGTCAAGGATCCAGTTGCTGTGAAATGATGGTCTTGAATGCTGTCCTGAAGTCGATGAACAGCATTCTGATACACGTGCCCTTTGTGTCCAGTTGTGTGAGAGCCAGGTGAATGGCAGTGGCGATGGCATCCTCCCTGGAGAGGTTGGGGCGATACGCAAACTGCATCGGATCCAGCTTTCATCTTTCTGTGTTTGTATTGATAGTGATGTTTAAGTTACTTCAGTTAGACAGGAGACCAGGTCATCCTCAAGATGTTGAATCAAGCAGTCGAATAATCGAATCTCCTGCTGTGCACAGCAATACACAAAGTGGCCTAAATCACCGGTGAGTGTCTCCTCTCTACAGAGGCTCAGGAAAGAACCTACGTTTAAGTACTCAAAGATAACAGCTGTCATCACATGTCACATAGGTCATGCAATCCGTTTCCCAACTCAGCCACTGGGTCAGCAAGACCCCAGATACCCCACTTAATGAAATAATAACACCACATCAGTAATCACAACAATGAAGCCCAAATCAGTAATAGTTACAATAACAATTCATAGTGCCCTTACCCCACATCATACAGTGCAGTTACGCACATGGCAAACATATCACGAACACCCCACCCCCCTACACACACACACTCACACACACAAACTCCCTCACCCTGCATGACCCAAGGCAGTTGAGTTGGCCCCTTAAGCCGTGGATCTGCCCAAAGTTTACTTACCCCTGTTGCTTTTGGGTGCTCCTTGTTAATGTGTGGGAGTATTGTTGTAATTTGCGCCCCCCCCCCCTTCCAGGCAAGCCATATAGCTCTTGCCCTTTGTCAACACTATTCATCATTTTTACATCATCCACCCCCCATCTTAATGCAGCCCTTAGCCACCTCCCCTATGCACTTTATGCACTATACACACATTATCCTGCCCCTTCCTACCCCCCCATGCATAAATAGCCTGAGAAACAGACACAATTTCTCTGCATTTTTTACACTCAGTAATCATATGCATGTGACAATAAACTTGCCTTGTGTCCTTGTACCCTTGTTTCATACAGACAAGGAGAGGGAGAAAAGCACCATGCTGTAATTGGCCTTCATAGAATATAGAAAATAATATGACATATTGGGGTGATGTATATATTCAGTTTTGCCACTCTCTCTTAGAATAGTATTTTTTCTCTCTTTCTATTCTTTCTCCATGCACTTAAAGTTGTATAAACAATGTTAACAAAAGTGAATTGGGAGACAGCGGCGCCGCTAGAAATTTTGGGCCCTATGGCAGAAAATTATTTTGGGCCTCCCAAACATTGATTCTAATATTAAAATGTTCTCTAGGACCCCCTATCAGTGCCAGGGCCTTGGAATCACCCTAACCCCCCCTCCCCCCCCCCAGCGGCGCCCCTGTTAGGAGGCAATATTCAGCCTCCTACTCTGCAAAAGCCAAGAGTATGTGCTAAACAAGGACAATGTTTCTGCCCAGTTGTGAGATTGATCTGCCTATTGAAGACACAAATGATGGAAATCCCTGAAATAATGATGGGCATTATTTTGTGCAGCTTTGAGAGGACATCATTGGGTTTATTGTTCTATCTAGTTTTGGAGTATCACTTGGCTAAGCTGCAAACATGAGAAGTGGGAAGGAACGCACCATAGCTGTGGGTGTGGAGTTTGTCTAACCGGCCTCGGCTGTCCAACAGGTCCAAACCAGAAGAAACTGGAGAGATAACCTCAGCCTGTCTTTGAAGTGTTACCTCACAGCTTTATTTCACATTGAGATGCTGTTGATATCTTGATACAAAAGCAACAAGCCATGCAGTGCCTTTGAGAATGAGGTGAGACTCACTCCACTGATTGGGTTGTTGTGATTTTGTGTTGGTGGTGTGTGTGTGTATGTGTGCATGTGTGTGCTTGTGTGTGTGCACATTTGACAGCATGAAAACATCTCTCTGCAGATTGTGTTCACTGAAAGCCTGACACCTGCTGTTTTGCTGTAATCATCCAGTGACCCTCTGCAAGCCCCTCCACCCAATAAGATTTGTAAGGTTTCCAGCTAACACAGTCCTTAGGGGGTACATCAATCTGAGGCAGGAGACTAGTAGCCAGGCTAGCGCCACCTAGTGATTCTGCTCAATTTCTTTTCCCTCCACCATAGTGTCAGGGAGCAAGGCATAAGCTTTGGTTTGCTTCGTCTCTGAGCTGAGACAGGCCAATCAGCAAACAGAGGGACGGCTGAAAATGTTGAATTCAAACAATGTGTTCCAGCATGTAACATACGTCATGACCAAACAGTAGCAATTGGTAAAAACAGAAAGTATCTGCCCAACGTGGAGCAAACACATGCCAGTTGCTAGGTTTCAGATGCTTTGCACAAAGTGAGATGATGTGAAATGCGGACCATACATCAGACTAGGAGACGACAGAGGCAGGCAGCAAGGCAGGCACTCTTAAGCAAGGCACCTAATCCCTCACTGCTCCCTGGAGCACCACAGCAGCAAGCTGGCCACCGCTGTGGGCTAGTGTACGCTTCACCTCCCTGTGTACTGCCTGTGTGTGTCACTAATTCAGGGATGTGATGAATGCAGAGACCGAATTTCCCTCTCAGAATCATAAGAGTAGTTATACTTAACAGAATAGCCCAGACATAGATAGATTCATCTATCCATCTGTCTATCTATGTCTGGGCCATTCTGTCTGATCTGTTCCCTCACAGACCCTTGATCTGAAGTGGTTCTAGATGAGATTCAAGCCCATCCTGGGAATAGTGAAACTAGGCTCAAACCTCTATGGCAATATCATAATAGTTGGGTAACGCTTTACTTGCAGGTGTCGACATAAGAGTATCATGAGTCTATCATAAACATGACATGTATCTTGAACATTAATGACACTTTTGTATTGTAATATTCATGACTGTTGTCATTTGTTTTTTGTAATTTTTTTGTTCACTCTGGGATGGAGACATTACTGAAACCAATTACTAAAACCAATTACTAATGACAAACAAGTAATAAACATTTAGTGTCATTAATGGTCATGATATGTGTCATGTCATGTTTATGACATATTCATGTCACTAATGTCGACAGTGACACCCTCAAGCAAAGTTCTACCACAGATTTTATTGCCGCTGCACTCTGTGGGAGTATTTCTTACCTGCAGTGAAGGTTTGTTTCTGTGCCAGATAGATGGATCACCACTATGTGTTCATAGTGAACAGGTTTCTTGCGGTTTGTCTGGATTGCAAAATGCTGTTTTGCGACATATTAGCATGAGCATCTGGGTTGGTTCGTACCATTGTATATCTCGCTGGTCTCAAGGGGTGAAACAAACCTGCAGAACTCTTTCCCTTACTCAACATTCAGCACTAAGTGTAACTGACACTGCACTGCCTTTATCTGTCACACACATACTCACACACACACACATATGTGCGCACGTGCACACACACACAGAAGGGGTGGGTTGTGGGTGTCCTGTGCTGTACTCACTGTTCTCACTGCTCTCTTGCTCTCCCAGTTTCCAGAGTGTTATCTCTGTGTTATCTAGTATGCTAGTCTAGCTGTGTTCCCCAACCTTTATACCATTTGGTGATTTAAAGCACAATGCAGCTGGTCTACAACTAGTGAATTAGCTTTCTAAAAGCCATGGAAAACCTTCCAAATATGACAAAGAGCCATAAGCTTATTATATCAACACCCTGCACCCCCATAGAAAATCCTTCTTAGTGTTGAAACCTGTGGTCGCAACTATTTAAATTTTGCATCCCACATTATATCACCTAAATTCGAAAAGGATCAGGTCGAAGTTACCCAAAAGCTCGAGCTTAGTTGCAGGTGCTGTGTCTAGCTTAGTTAGACTATTTTTTTCATCATTTCATCCTGATTATGACAGACAAACTTTCCCTGCCAGTTTACTGATGAACAAGCAGAGGCTGTGGTATTCCTTCTGAGCAGTCTCTCTTCAAAGCCTTCCATTTACAGCTATTTATTATTCATATCCTCAGTCTCTCCCTCTGTCACTCACTCTTTTATCCTAAGCAGACTGTATCTCACACTTTCCCATCAGTAACAGTGTCCCCCCCTACAGCATCCGTGTTTGTCTTCAGATCTTGTTCATACCATACTCTACTGTGGGACCACTGCAGAACCGCTCATCACTATGCCACTGGTGCGTTGCCGTGGAGCAAGAGTGGATGCTTAGGCCTGGCCAGAACGGCGGGCACATCAAAGTGGCTTGCAGTGCGGTGCTGAGCGCAACTTGAAGGGCTGGGAATGCTAATGTGGCATTGCAGTGGAGTTGGCAGCAGAAGGCGGGCATTCTCTCAACCTCTGCTGGGGTCTGTGGCTGAGTGGTGAGGGAGAGAGTGATGGATAATGAGAAGGAGAATAAAATCCTAGTGTGTGCATGCGCGTGGCTGTGTGTCTGTGTCTGTTTGTGTGTATGTGTGTCATGGTCATGAACGTGTATCTTGTGAATAGATGCACTGAGCTTAATGCTTGGGTGAGCTGTATTATATGTGTGAATGTATGTCGTGTATTAATGTGTGTATATGCATACGTGTGTGTGCGTGTGTGTGTGTGTGCTTGTGCTTTGTGATCTAAAACTGATGGCTCTTCACACCCAAACACCATCTCACCACCATTTAGGTATGGGAGGAAGCACCCTCTCCCTTTCTTTTCAGGTGTTTCATTCACACTTTATTGACTGCATGCACAAAGCGGAAGAAGAAAGCTTTCTGGTCACAGGTTTGAATCAAGTAAGTGCATCACCTCCCCTAGCCACACACACACACACACACACACACACACACACACTGCCAATATGTCCACAGATGTATTCTATATCAACATAATAATCAGTAGGCAGTGACTACACTCTTCTCATGGTCATGAACAGAGTGTAACCTCTGAGCCTTAGTTCCCAACCAGGTCTGTGGTCCCTCACCTAAATGGGATTACTCCCACAAATCCCCTATGGCTACTGTGGCCATGCTTGGAGCTTGTCTCTAAGCCCCATGGTTCACACACAGTAACCCCTTGGGATACAGCAGTGTCTGAGCCAAGTTGTGACCTCGAGGGATCTCTTGGCTAAGTCAACAACACCACAAGTGGTAGGCATCAGTGGCATGTTTTCACTGATGATGTTTTAATGTTAATGGCTCTAAATAGTAAAATATGTTATTTGGGGGGGGGGTTCTCTCAACAGGTTGTTTCCAGACTTACAGTGGATGGTTGTCAGTCTTCGTTTTTAGTTTTATATAGAAATAACACATTGTATTATTATGGATATGGATAATAGCACAAAACCAAAACCAAAATTGAGCTTGATAAAAAAAACAACAACAGAAAAACTAAACGACGATTGCAACAAACTGCAAAGCTGTGAGCCCCTATCAGCAATGCCCATTTACTTCATTTGCACTTGTGGATGCAGCCCATGACACTTATTAGGTCATGATGTCCATTTTGGAATGTTTCATGCGTGATATCTGCTCTTGTGAGATTATGCTGAGCTATAATGTCTTTAGGGGATTAGGGGGTTATGGAAATCACCCGTCACAGACATATCTGACAGGACAGAGGCCTGTGTGGCTGCTTAAATCACATGATCTCATTGAGCATGGGATTTCTTGTTTTTGTCTTTTGTGTGTGAGAGAGAATTCACGTGTGCGTGTGTGTGTCTCTCTCTTTGTGTGTGTGTGAGTGTGTGTGTGTGTGTATGTGTGTGTGGGGGGGGGGGCAGTTGTGTGTGTAAATTTGATTGAAACAACACAAAATTAACCATGAAAGAGTGCACACACTTTACCACCACAAAGCAGTCATGGCAGGGTGAATAAAATGGACACGTCACTCACCACACTGTCTACCTTGTCACGTTTTTTACACCCTGTTGCACTCTTGATCACCTGACACAACATAATAATAATTTATGCTTACTGCCCCTTGGACATCAGTGTCAGAGGGAGTTATAACAGTGTAAGTATTCAGTGGCAGCCTGATCAGTGTCATGTGGTGCACATCAACACACAAAGTGGAGCTTGTTTTTACTTGACAGAGTCAATCTGTACCAAAAAATAATCAAAATAATTTCAACTAGTTTCCAGCACAAATGAGACAACCAAAATACTGGTTACAAATTAAAAACAGACCTTGTAGTCATGAGCTGAAGAGAAAAATCAAATCACAGATCAGTAGGCCTGTGTGTCAACCAGGCTAGGAGTCTCTTATTCTTTTATGTTCTCAAGCAGCCAACTCCCAATGGACCATAAACCATCCATGCTGTTCAGAAGGGTAAGGTAGGCCTATAACTTGATTGGCTGTTCGTTCAAATATGTCACCTTCCTTAGAATGGTGGACAAGACATGAGATGTTCATGTTTTGTTGAGGGCTGTAAAAACAAATTTCTGCTATAGCTTCAGAGAGCTGACTTTTCTAAGGACTTAGCCATCTGTTCTCTCTTGGCAGGGCATCTTCAGAGTTCAGTATCAGGTGCATCTACTCACTGAGATATGATAACCACTCAGATGTTTGTGTGGAGCTGCTCCTGTAGACCTATGTACCTATAGACTGAAAAATGTATGGCCAACAGCAGGGATCTGGACAGTGTCACAGGTTTAACACAATGCACACTTGCATGAAGTGTGTGTGGTGTGTGTGTGTATGTGTGTGTGTGTATTCAGTTTCAGGAACAGATCATATTTCTCCTACTGACTACTGACCTATAGACAGGAGTTGACATTCAAATGTCTATACAGGAAATGTGGAATGTGGAAATGATGGACTGATGTGTCTTTTCAAAAGCTCGTGGTATTTAAATACAAGTGAATAATGAATATTTACAAGTTAAATAATGACTCCCATTTTTGAGCTTGAAGTTGAAGTTGAACTGAACCATGAGCACCAGGGGTTACCATGGAGGACAGCTGTATCGTAGCCCAGATGATGCAGGTTTCTTTGCTTGTGAGTTGTTATTCGTGCCATACTGATAATTCAGTGGCATCTGCCTCTTTGCAGCAGAATAGAAGGCAAACCATTCAGCTTTGTAAGACGTTGTTATTTACTACATGGGTAACTTTTAGGCATTTGCAGAGATTTTTTTTTTCATTCACAGTGACTGGGGTGTGACACACCTTTACTCAAACCATAAGGTCGAGGAACCGTTTGGACAAAATTTCATTCTTATATCATACCCAAATAAAGCCCTACCCAAAGGCTAAAAGACTACACCCAAAAAGCATCATAGTTTCTCTATCCCTCTTTACAATTCCGAGAAAGAGACTGATTGATAGTGGTGGCTGAGACGTTGGCCTATATGGTTCAAAAGCCATTTGTAGTACTCATATCCACAAAACATTAGAATATTAACCTGTCAGACACCTTGAAGAGTAGTCTACGCCTATAAAAAATTCACCACAAGTACTAGTGGCAAGGTACCCTATCTGAAGGTCTGTGTGACCACCAAGAGGCCTGCCATTTGGTTTCAGGCAACGACGCCGCTAGAAATTTTGGGCCCTCTGACAGAAAATTATTTTGGACCTCCCAAGCATTGATTCTAATATTGAAATGTTCTCTAGGGCCCCCTATCAGTGCCAGGCCCTTGGAATCATCCTAACTTTACCCCCCCTGGCGGCACCCCTGGTTTCAGGTGGGACTGAGGATTGAGTGGTCCTCTGCCTCCAATCGGTCTGGTAGGCATTGGCCTACTGAGGCCTACGCCTCAAGCTGTTCTTGGGACACGTTGGTGTAAGCTGAATTGGACTTGACAACTCCCATCCATCTCTCAAATTAGCCTATATCTCTACGAATGGCAAGCGGTGCCACCAGAACCAGGGCATCCCCTGGTGCCCGTGGTTGGGTCCAACCACGACCCAGAAATGGAAAATTAGAATGTTGACATTTTTTTATTTTATTTTAAAATCGGCATCTACTATTTCAAACATCAGACAGCTAAACAAACAGCGATTTAAGCTAAAAATTCCATCAATTATCTGTTTGTAGACTAGTGAGTAGTCTGAAAAAAATTGGATAATTGAAGTTTTAAGTCTTTTTTCATTTTTTCATGTGAATTCAATCTGCAACTAGGACAAGCACTACAAAGCATTACATGGACCTAAAACATAAGATGAAACATAAACGCCCCCCCCCCCCCCAACACACACACACCCGCGCACACCACACAGAGAGAGAGAGCGTGACCTCTGAACACACAAGGCTACATAGGCGTATGTGTTAGCATTTGATAATAGAGCTTATAGCCTTTGATCAAATCATACTTGTCAAAACCAAGGCCAAACCAAGAATCCTTTATGCATAGGACTATACGTATGAAACTGTCAAAAAGCTCATCAGGGAATGAAAAGCAAAGAAATCTCGTGAACTGCTGTACATGATGCTATCTGATCACACTATATCTGAGCGCCCATACTGTAAGGGGGAGGAGCAACTATAGAAATGTTGTTGCATTTCCCTGTCGGAGCAGCAGGCAGTTCTACATGAAGAAGAGCACATTTTTTCCTCAGACTTCTCAAATCATAAAACTGAAGACGTCTTCTGCAAAATATAGCAATCTATGCATGACTTTTGCTTCTGCGGCATTTTCACGAAGCTTTTCAGTATAGGCTACGTTGGCAGAACACAGACTGTAGCCTACTTATTGTAGCTTAATCAAAAGGGAGCAGCGAGAACCACTTGCCAGGAGTCCCATGCGCCCGGTTGGGTTTGTTGAGAAGAATCATTTATTATTCGGCTAAGGTAAGTAAATATATTTTATTCATGATTGATTTTCCCACGAATGTCCTCAAACTTGTTGTTACTGTCTGATTGTTTGAAACATGTACCGCTAATGTACAGCTAACTCTCAACATTAACCTTCGCCACATCCGAACGACAGTTTTGTGAAATCAATACGTGGTCCGTCGAACATTAACATAACGTTATATGCGACCAATGCACTGGACATGCAAAGTCCACGAACAAGTAAACCAGTGATTTATGCTATGTTGTTTGATGTTGAATCAGGCCTTGGGTTGTAGTGGATTGGATGTGAGATTGATACTACATTAATGTTTAGCCGACTGTTAAAATGCGTATTTGAGCTAATTAGACCAGACTCAAGGTAATTTACACTGCCTTCTGGACACGTGGAGAAAGGCATGGTTATTAAATGGCAACGTTAGTGTTATCCTAACTTAAAACTCGCGAGTCAGTTGAGGTTAAACTACGCAATTAACTAAGCCCACCCTTCTTTACGATGAGATATTTTGAGGGGTCAAGCTGTTGGATGTCTGTTTGGGAAGGGTATCTGATGTTAAATGACAGTTCGTTGATCGAACTTCAGGCTGAAATGACAGCAGGTGTAAGCTATGTTGAAAGATATTTTTTTGAATGTGAATCCTTACCATCCATGGGAATTGTCATTGGACGGATTAAAGCTTTACAATGCTAATTCATTTGGTCGGGTCTAAACCTTGGTCAAACCATGGGCCCTGCATAGTCTATATGGATAAGTCGTGCTCGAAAGAAACGAACGCGTTTAGTGAAACCGGCATGATAAAAAGGCACACTCCCAGTGACGTCCTCACTTGATTGTAGTAAAAATTCAGCGTTAATTTCACCGCCCCGACACAAGTGATAGTCTATCGGTGTAACTTGTTCCTTTAGCGCGTGCGTGACCTCACATGGCGCTTACCGGCGACTCGTCTATGTCCTGGCTCGGCTTCAGAGGTGATAGCTGTTAGCTGTTGGGTGGTTACCAGGAGGACGACACACACTCTCTCTCTCTCTCTCCGTGTGTGTGTGTATGTGTGTGTGGGATGGGGATGGGAATGGGGTGGGGGTGGATAGTTACATAACCCAGTTGTGCAGCTGATGTCCTGATTTGAATCCCCTGTACGTCATCGTGCGCCGTGGGCAATCATCAGGGGCTGACCCACCGAAGTACAAACCGTAGTAAACTCTGTTTTGGTGACATCGAAACCTCTCCGAGCTGATCCTAACTAATGCAAAGCTAACATATCGTATCTCACCTTAGGATATCAAAGACAGGAATTTACTCAAGAGGAAAGCTAAATTAAAAGTAGGCTATTAGTGGTCAACTTGGCGATCAAAATTCTTGTCACTAAAACACCCCCAATTTCCCTCCCTTTTTCACACTATGCCTCATGCTGGAAGCGGCTGTTATGAACTGATTAAGATCTCACATCCTGAGATCAGCAATCCCCTCCCAAGTGTGTATAGGATATAGGGCAAGACAAGCAGTCAAGACGAACAGTTTCACGGAGATGGCGTCTCAGTGCGGTCCAGTCTGCAACAGAATTAACCATGATAGCAAAATAAAATAAAATTAATTTATAAGCTGCTCTGTAACACTAGTTGGCTTTTGGCAAATACATTTACTTGACAAATAAATTTCGCTCTGTTCTTTGGGCTACTTAGAGGGTTGTTAATTTACATCAGATTGACCTTTGTGTCTTTCTTTTTACTCTGCTCCAGAGACAAGCAATTCTGTGTAAGATTTATATTCTCGGTTGAAGTGGATATTATGGGACTGTTTGTGGTGTAATACGTTAGCACACACTCATTTTATGGTTGTGATTTATCCATTCAGTACATGAAGAATTTAAAGAGGTTGGTCGAAATTGTAATACAGAACAAGGATAAGGATAAGAAGAGTCTTTTGACATCTCGTGAGCTTGTGATGTCAGATGGTCCATGGTGTGTTTGGAACAGAGCACAGGTGTGATTGTCACTGAAGACTGCTTGACTGTCTTTTTCTAAAACACATTCTCTCAAAACCAACAAGAGAGATTTTTGAGAATAAAAACACCTGTTCAATACGGTGGACTGGATCACCTAGATGTTAATCAACTCCCCTGATAGTTTTACCTGCTTGCTGCAATGTGTCATGTCAACTGCAGTTCCAGGTGTACAGAGACAGGTGGTCTCAGTTTTTTGATGGGAGCATGCCACACTCAGTTTCAGTCACAGGCAAGGGTATATATTTTCATGTGTAACTGGCTCTTTGACAGTTAATTTGGTAATAAGCCTGTGTTTAACATAAAAAGACACATTAGCAAAATTATGTTCAAAGCAGTGAATTGCTTAGCCCTAAGTGTCGTTAAATCACTGTGAAAGTGTTTCAACCTGTTGGCCTAAGTGTTTTACTTTTGTTGTTTTACTTTAATGTTGAGTGAAGCACTGCTCATCGTGTTTTTAAGGATTCTGGTTGACAATATTTATCAACGCTTAATGTTTGTACAATTCCATTGATTCCAGTGTAACTGAGCAGTTCTCTCTCTGTAGTCAACCATCCATAAAGTCAGTGGAGCAAAACTTACAAGCTGAAGTGTAGGGTTAATGGCTCTGTAAAATTTGCTCCATACCTCGGTGGTTTACAAATGTGCTACGCAGCCCCTCAACACAACATTACAGTATTACCTGGGGATGTAATTATTTTTACAACATTCTTTTTATTTTTTTATTTTTTTCTTGTCAGATTTGGGCTCTCCTTTTTCAGCTTGAGTAGGCTAAATGTAATTGTTCTATGTTGTGCAAATGAAGCCTCATTTGTTCACTTTTAGTGTCACTAAAAGTGTTAAGCTGTTCTAGGCTATTTCAAGAAATTTTAACAGGATTTATCTGCTTTGGGGAATTGTTCTGTTCATTACCGTTTATCTGAAGCAAGAGATGTTTTTATTTGCTCAATATCTTGCACTGCCACTTAGGCTACTACTACTTAGATACTTGGATATCTGCTGGAGTTATCTCTGGCATCTCTTTTGTTGTTGACTGCTATGAATTAGAGCCTGTATTAAATGTAATTAAATTTTAAAAGTGATGTGAACTTAATGGACTGTTTCTCTCAAACATGAAAATCATTGTTATTGGCTGTATAAAATCATTGGCTTACTATATGAGGTAGCCTGCTTTTTATATCACATGCTTGACTCTGTATGAATAGTTCTGACATCTGTTGATGTGCAAGTCTGTCAGTGATTTAAATTTGACAGATGCCTCAGTGAAATGATTCACTGCATTTTCATTGCTGTGTATGTCAATGTGACAAAAACTGGTAAGTGTTTAAGTTCTGCTAAGCACTGCTCTCTGTTCAGAGTGAAGCAAATTTTATTGAGCAGTGCACTCTTGAATCTATGGTTTGGTATAGGCTAGGCCTAACCCACCTATTACTACTGGAGCAGGATTTATTTCATTTTTTTTCTTTGGTTTGTTCATTTGTTGAATAAGCGGGCGTGGTAAGAGTCCATGTCCACTCTCACAGGGGTGAAACTCGCAAATGACCGGGTTAATGGATTGGCTTCCGGCTCAGGAAGAGGAAATGTGTTGTTTAGCCTCTCCAGCGAGGTCTGCTTCTGTAGAGTTCACTTCATGTAGACCTATCACTATAAGCCTGACCCAGGGAGCTGTGAGGACAGTGGCCAGCACATTTAAAGGCAGAGTCCTCAATTCTGCTGGAAGGTTGTTGATAATTGAGCTAAACTACTGTTGAGCATTCACAATCCTCCATTTTTTTTCCTTAAGCATGTTGATTGTTTAATGGCTTAGTCTAAGCCACTATTTTTTTAGAGACTAGTTTTGTGTACAAACACCCCACTGAGCACACATACTGATCAGCTGAACAGCTTAGGAAATGATAGGAGTAGTTTGCAGAATTTCACAAAAGTGCTTTTTTCCCCCTCACCATCATCACACGTAACGCTTCTCAGATGGATGGAGTCAGTTGAATTTGAAAGGGAATGAAGACAAACGAGAATAATGTCATGTGAAGATTAAGGGTAATGCTTAGCCGATAAGGCTATATGCTACATGGTGTCTTTTTCATGGGAGCAGAGAACGGATGAGATCATTGCCATACACAGACACTGTTCCAAAACCAACAGCTACAGTTCTCCTAGATGTCAGATAGCTACTGGATGTGCGCCAGGTCAGAGCCAGATCTGATGTAGAGACAGTGGGCATCTGGGTTATGGTAGACATTTACCATGACATTCATGGGAATGGCCACAACAGTTCAGTCTGCTAGCTACAATCATATAGCCAAGAACTGTGGGAACGAAAGCAAGCTTTTGATTAAAGAGAAAAAGTGAAGGGGAAAAAAGTAAAGTCAGCAAACACAAGCTTTTAACAAATAGGCCAACTTAAACTGGGAAGGACAGGGAGTCTAGAACTCAGATATGTTTTCATTAATGATCTCAAGATGCTTGGAAGGAAACTGAATTGTTCTGTTTTCAGAGCAAAGACAATTTTAGACTGACAGACTGCAGCTCTGTCACTCAATACATGTCTGTTTAAATGTTTTTATCCGGAGAGATTTTAGCTTTAATATTACTTAGGTTTAAAGATTTTGCCTCTTACCACATATGATTAAGATATGAAGGCTAGGCCTATTGCTTATCAAGTTATAGCCTAATTTGTGTAATGGCATACAGTACGCTTAAATGTGTTGTCACCAGAATAGAGAGATAGCAACTGTATATCCTATTGTTATGATCTGGGATCAGGCCTATTTCATCCTAGCCTTATTTGGAATGTTGAAAGTGTGATCACAACCCATTAGGTAATGTATTAGGTCCATGTTTATGTGAATGGTCTATCACAGCACGATATCAAATAGGCCTATTATCTGGAGGCCCAGCCATGTGAGTGTTAGTGGGTAGTCTGTTGGGTGAGCTGATGGTCACAGGGAAGCATTACTGTTAATTGTATTGGGTTAGACCAGTGGTGTAGTTGTAGCCTAAGTGGTGTGTGTGTGTGTGTGTGGGGGGGGGGGGCGTGATGTTTGTCATTCGTAGTGACAGACATGATTGCATTTAGGCTTGTCAGTCAGACTGGCCTGGGGACCTTTCTGTACAGAGAAGAATATCCACATGTTGTATAGGCCTGAGTGTTTTCTTTAGCATTAGCTTACTCAGCTTTACTGTACCCTTTTTGCAACTACAGTATGGGTTTACAAGATTTGCAGATGATCACATCCTGTTTTTATTCCCATTATATTTCTAATCTTTGTGAAAGTTTTTTGAATTGCAGTTGTAGACTAAATTATAGCATGTAACCCTAAAGCCTTTTGAAAATGCAGTATAGAAACCAAATGACTCTTTGGCTCTTTGTGAAACAACCACTGCCTGGCATTGCAGGTCCGTAAGACCCAAAATGGGTTACCAGCTCAGTATAGTCAGGGTCGCTGACCTTTTAACTCAGCCCCAGTTATTCCAGTTTGGACAGCTTCAGTACCAGTCATCTGCACTGACCTGTAGTTTCCCCATGTGTTAATTTCACAGTTTTCTTATTTTGTTTAAATGTTAATTTTGACGTTTGTAAGTTTTATAGTATGCAGCTGTATAGCTGTATAGTATGCAGTCATTTCAAACCTCTGGTATGTGACATTTTTGTAAGGTTGCTAGCACGAGGCTTAGCGTTAAATGGGGTCATAAATGTAGGAATTTGAAAATGTCCTGCAAGTATTTTGTCAAAAGTGACTTGCCAGCACAGCAGAACATATTCTTGAACTATTAGGCTAGTTTAAATCAGAACAGCACAGCAGAACAAATTTTTGGACTATTAGGCTAGTTTAAATCAGAACAGCACAGCGGAACAGATTCTTGGACTATTAGGCTAGTTTAAATCAGAACAGCACAGCGGAACAGATTCTTGGACTATTAGGCTAGTTTAAATCAGAACAGCACAGCGGAACAGATTCTTGGACTATTAGGCTAGTTTAAATCAGAACAGCACAGCAGAACAGATTCTTGGACTATTAGGCTAGTTTAAATCCTGACAGGTAGAGCTTGAAAGGAAAGAGGAAACTAAACATGACACATCACATCAGCTGCTGTATGCTCAGCTCACTATGCACTGATGAATTAAAAGGATAAACAGTGGAAAAGGATGCCTTGATATACCCCCCCCCACATCTAAACATTGTAGACTGTGTTAGACAATTTGTTAAACCAGTCAAGAACCCAGGATTTTAACACTTAGTCTGAAGCCAGGGAGGACTGCCCAGGTGCCATGTGAAAGCAGTGTTGTATAGATTGAGATTAAATATTACCTGTTTCATATCAGACTCTAAGTTATACATTTGCCACAGTGTTTGGATTTCAGTGCAGAGAGCATTTATCAGCTGCTTCGTATGGGAACATTGTTTAAATATTCACTGAGCTATATGAATAGCATGGCTTTAAATATCCACACCGAGGGGTCAAGTTTGTCCAAGGCCCTGGCTCGTCTTGGCCTCTGTTCAAGATGCTGTCCATACCGTCAGGGTTGTCTCTGAAGCTGAGGTCTGGTCTCACCAGTCACAATCACTGAATGTTTTTCTTTCTTTTAAGGTCATGTTTGTGTCTAGTCTGGGTATTGTTTAGGTTTGGGGTCTATCTCAAGACCTGCTGCTGATGGCATGTTCCATTGATAATACCACTGGTAGGCCTACAT
Organism: Tenualosa ilisha; assembly: GCA_015244755.2. Taxonomy (NCBI): domain Eukaryota; kingdom Metazoa; phylum Chordata; class Actinopteri; order Clupeiformes; family Clupeidae; genus Tenualosa; species Tenualosa ilisha. The sequence goes on from PYXC01000584.1 coordinate 4,577,987, forward strand.
GTGGAAGAAAATGGTTTGGTTTTGATTTGACCAGCTTTGTAATATGGCTGTGTATCTGGCATCCTACAACCCATTTTCAAGACATTTTCAAGTGAGCTGTGAAAACACTGCACATTTACTCACTGATTAGAATAAAAATATACTCTGTCCACTTTTTACAGCATTGCACAGCACCATACTATATCATGCTATATCACTCAATGCTACCGTATGGCATATCATACAGGAATGAGTTTCCTGATCAGAGACATTGTGGTAACACTTTCTATGAACCCAGTATTCATAAAGCATTATAAACACAATCATAAAGGGTTATAATGCATACATAAAGCCTTATGACTAATGTCCTTTACAGGTGTCACAAAGCATTATTTTCAATTTGTCAGTCGTCCTTTTATATGATGAAGAGTTACAGGTGTTTAATGCATACTTTAAGTAAAGTGAGATGCACTCATAACTTAATAGAAAATCAGTAAGACCCAAGTATCAAAAGGCCAAAGAAGCTTATAAGGCTGTGACACCCTTTAATGCCTTATGAGTACAGTCATGAAAATGTATGTGTGCGTGTATATGTAAACAATTAGGAATACTAATGTCATTAGCTATAAAGCATTAAGAATGTATTGTAATATTTTTATAATGCTTTATGAGCACTTGGTTCGTAGAAAGTGTTACCAACATTGTTTTAGTGTTGTTTGTGTTGAGTTGTGTTGGTGACATTGCTTGTATAGCATATTTACTCTTTTGATCCTGTGAGGGAAATTTGGTCTCTGCATTTATCCCAAACGTAAATTAGTGACACACCTATAGCACACAGTGAGGTGAAGCACAGGTGAGGCTGCCTGTTACAGCGGTGCCTAGGCACTAGTGAGAGGTCAAGTGTCTTGCTCAAAGGCACTTCAGCCATGGATATGAGCACAACCACTTCCCCTGCCCACAGTTTTCTACTGATCGGGGATCGAACCGGTAGGCCATGGCTGCCCCCATACTTAGCCTTGCCCTTTGGCTGAGACTGAACTGCTTTTTAAGTTATGGTAGCTAAGTAATAGTTTCAGCTAGATGCTCCTTTTCTACACTAGCCTGTAGTGTCATTTATTTGCTGATTTGTATCTGAATGGTAACATATTGCTCTTGCTAGATGGTGATATATTGAAAGACAATGGAGAAGTCAGCTGAGGCAGCAGAGAGCACGGAAAGTGAAATGGCACAAATGTCAATGGGCTGTTGTCAAAACGCGTCCCATATAATGTATGCAGTATACATTAGCTCTGTAGTCTATAGCAACTTTCAGATAGGACTATGGCTTGAATGTTACTGTCTATGGACTCTGATATATTTACTTATCAGGAAAGACACACAGAAATGATTAAGAATGATGTTTTAATTAAAGAAGGATGTCATGAAAACACCTAAAGGTTTAGGATTATGAAATAGAAAACATTTTAGCATAAGTGTGAAGGTAACGCAACATGAAATCCTCTATTAAGCTCTAAGCTCTATTAATCTCAGATAATAAGAAGACACGTTAACCCTCTACCAAAGACACACGTGATCCATATTAGCATCTGTACTTTACTACTGTTTGAGCAATGCATCAAAGTGCCATTTCATGACATCAAAATAGCTCCTATTAATACAAAACAGTATTAGTCTGACAAATGCCTCACTAAAAGCAAATTTGCCTATGTGTGATTAATGAAAGCACTGAAGAGCAGTGATTCCCATACACAGTACTGACTTTTCTGTGATTACCCGCCACAACATCAACAACTCTCCCAAGAAATGCAGTCTAAAAGTAGGCTAATTAATGCCGTTTTAAAATACTGATCTCCAGAGGGAGAGAGGCAGCACACCCCTGAGTGGGGTGAGAACAAACACATCCTAAAGCTTGTAAGGACCCAAGTCAAACCCAAGCATGATGATTGGTGCTGGAAAAGAGAAATGAAGTCATTGGCTGTAAGTTATGGAGAATTTGCAGAAATTGTACTGGCAGGAAATTACAGCTTTATTTTTATTATTATTATTTATTTAATCATTTAGTGGAAAATGGGGTAAACAAATGGGAAAGCAATCAAAATAAATGTTCTGTTGAGTGCTTCTTGCTGTCAGATCATCTCTTCCAGCCCACAGCTATGCCGGTTTACCAGTGCACATATAAGTTTGACCTGAAAGGTTTGCCAAATTATGCACTGCATGTTCATCCCCCTTGGCTTCCAGCAGTATGTCATGGGACCGTGTGACTCCTTTATCATTTTATGGACAACTGCATGAAGCCATGAATGAAATGCATAGAACTTGAAGTGCCAGTTCTTGGCACAGCCTTTTTAAAACCTTTGCCCCTATAGCTCTGGGATCAGCGCTCTGAACACTGTCAGGTGGCAGCGTCACCTTATATGATCGGGATGGCTGTCTTAGGCAATTATATATGGTTGTACTGCACACACGCGCGCACACACACACACACACACACACACACATACACACACACTCAAACACACCAACACACTCCAATGTAGGCATTCCATTGAGGTTATGCTGGCAACACAATGCAAGGAATTACAGTGGAACAGTACCAGGAAGGCACACATCAGTAAAGCATGTTCTCTGAAAATGCAACTCAATTAAGAACAAACAGACAAAAGTGTTGACCTTTCTAAAGTCTAAAGGTCTAACATTTAAATGAGGAACAAGATGTACAAAATTGTATTTGTTCAGCCAAAATCTGATGTAATTGAGTAAGCAAGAATTGAAGTAATATATTGGTATCTAATCTATATTGATATACTAAACCCACAAACTATAGATATGTTACAAAGCTTTTATGGTAAAGCATTATATTACATTGCAAGAAGCTGTAAAAACAGACTATTATTTTCAACCTTTCACTTTGCTTATTGTACCCCAGTAAGATTTTGGGCCAGAATCCACAATGCACAAGGACTTATTTGCTCCCATCCAAGGTCACGACCATCAGGTCATATGTGAACACTTTTCTTATTTGCAGTTATGAGCAGCCCATGGTTTTATGGGTTTGCGTTGTCAGAAGACATTTTTTCTCTGATTCCATGCCGCTTGCCAGCGTTCAGGCATCCTCACAAAGTGACAGTGGCACCACGCTGCGTGGCATGGCTGTGTGGCCACATTGTCAGACCTCAAGTGGCATGTCTGGGAGGAGCGATTGTGCAGAATTGAAATGTATGTCTTTTCTGCGAATGCTAAGCCATGCATTGTTCCAGTTTGAAGCAGAATGGCTGCTCCGTTAAACATGGATATGGCCCATGCATAGTCCAGGAAGTGATTTCACAATAATGTCTTCTGTTCAAGGCCAATGGAAGGCTACATGAATCTCTCTTTTTTTTACTCTAGAATGGGCATGGGCTTTTGCTGTGGTAGCAGATCATGACATTCATTTGTTATGGAGACCAGAAAACAAAAACAGAAACTGACCTTGAGCCTTAAGCTTTTTCTCAGCCTTAGAATTACAGGCATGATTGTCTGTGTTTGAATAACTGGGCATTCATTATATGAATATTCAGTCTTCTCTATTTTTCAGAGGTACCCAACTGGAGAACTAGCCAGCTAGTTGTAGCTACTGTATGTAGACAGTTGTAGCTACTGTAGCTGTTGTATGTAACAGGTACACATGAAACTGAGACCATGGGACATGTAGTGCGTGTGTACTGTTTGTGTGTATGTGTGTGTTTGTGTGTTTGTGCGCATCCAGTCATATGTGTGCATGTATCTGTGTGTGTGTGTGTATGTGTGTGTGTGTGTGTGTGTGTGTTTGTGTGTGTATTTGTGTGTATTTGTGTGATAGTTGCGTCTCCCTGCTAAGGCAGGGGACTTTTTTCAGCGTGGTGATAACGGCATTGTTGCTCCCCTCTCTCTGGTGTCCATGGGCTGATAATGATTTGCACGTATGAGGACATGCAGTCTAGCACTTAACACAAGGCCACACACGCACACACACACACACACACACACACACACACACACATACATGCACACATATGACTGGATACGCACAAACACACACAGACACACACACACGTACACAGATTAATGAGTAACAACTCATCACCCTACTGTTGGACTCCAGCTTGTTTCTGGGTCATTTGGCTGCAGGAAAACAATACAGGAATTGCTGGCATTTGTGTGGCTCTGTATGTGTGTATGTTTGTGAGTGTGTGTGTGTGTGAGAGAATGAGACAGAGAAAGAGATCAAATGCAAAGCTGGGTTGTTCAATGTGTGCTGTCTCCACAGTCTTAGGGTACAATTTCTCCACACATTCATCTCCATGGTGGGCATCTGTGTCATATCTAGTCTGTTACGGCACTAATGAGTTGAGGTGGTATCCTGCAGAAGAGCTAAAAAGGAGGGTGTGCTTCCACCGCGATGCTCTTGTCACATATAGCACACACTGCCCACACTCTGTCTCATTCACTGCAAAGGAAAACCACCTACCACTGAGGAACTCAACGTCACAATTAAATCCAATTTCAAGGGCAAGTCTTGCCTCGCTTCCTTTTTCAGCCTCCCCTTGCTCTTTCCCTCTTCACTTTCCCTCTCTCTACCTCTCTCTCTCTCTTTCTCTCTCTGTACATTCTCCCACTGCCTCTATCATGCTCTGTCATCAGCTATATGGGCTGTGTGATATGGCTATCAGTGTTGTGCAACATGCACGGGAGGGCAGGTCATTGGAGGGCACGGGGGTGGGGGTGGGTGCTGGGGTGTACTCTTGCACCTACACTATAAAAAAGTTGACAGAAACAGTCTGCCTTTCCCCGTCTGCAAGCCTCCTCTGTTGGAACATGTCCAAACTGACTGACTGACTGATTGAGAGGTTCTGTCAGAGTGAGAACTCCCTGTGCTTTAGACTAATTCTGTGCACGATGGGAGCTTCACCAGGAGGTCAACTGCATGCACACACACACACACACACACACACACACACACACAGGCATACAGTCATACAGGCATGCAGTATCTTTTCCACAGCTGTGATCACTATACACACACACATTTTTTTTTTTTTTAAAACTCTCTTGACCTTTGGCCACAGTCAACCCATGCATTGGGTGTCTCTGACTCCCACCCCTAAGGGAGAACATTCCATTCCGACACACACACACACACACACACACGCATAAACACACGTACACACACATACTCCCAGCCCCTGTGACATTACAGAAGGTACAGTGGCAACACAACCCACCATTTCAATCACGCTCTGACACACAGAGACTTGTGCAAAGCAAGCATGGTCTGGTCTAGCATGTTGCAGTACGTTTAAGAGCTCTGCTGCGCTCCTCTGCTCGTCTCTCAGAAAGCACATCATGTTCTCAGGTGCTCTGTGACTTAAGACAAAGACAGAGAGGAAGCCTTCAGGTCTCTCTCTCCGTGCAGCGAAATCAACCAAAATCAGACGCACGCCCTTCTGTCTGACTTAGCACAAGTATGTCTTTTGCAGTGCCTGTGGAAATCTCCGTTGATTAAGAGAATTAGTCAATAAGTTGTTGCCTTGTGTGTAAGTCAAACAGAGGTGTATTTACTTCAGCACATAGCCAACACATGGTCCAGACAAAGATGCTCTTTTAATAAATCATATTAGGCATAACTAGTGGACTAAATGACTTTACTGTGGATTTACTTCACTGGCCGCGGTGAATGGTGTCTTTAACATGAGTGAGGACAACATGCTTTGCAATGTAAACTGAAGGGGGGAAAAACTATTTTGCAAATGTCATTAACGACACAGCCATCCACGGCAGGGCAATGCATGACCCAAAGCTCGTCGTCAAGACAGTGCACTTGTTTTTCCACTTCCTGTGTTGGAGGGAAATGATTTAGACAAAGATACTATTGCCTTTTCCCCCCTGCAAATGCAGTGCAGAGTCCTGGAGGAGAGAGGGGTTGTGTCACCAAGGGAGATCTAGGGGTGCATGGTTTACCCTGTCCTGACTATGTTCCATCAGCATCAATACACATAGTGCTCAGACTTGTGCACAATTCAGAAGTTTACCATTAGCTTTCATTCAGCTCAGGAATTGCAAGTGGAATCAAATTCTATAAGATTTCTTTTACATTCCCTAAATTCAATTCTGTTTTCTACCTCAGTTCAAATTCAACTGAAATTCAAGAGTCATTTGCAATTCAGTTGTGAATTTTGCAAAACTCAGACCTAAGCAGCAAGAATTTTTCGATAGATGAAGGAAGTACTGTATTGGTTCCGTGGGCTCATGGCTGTAATTCCTTAGAGTTGTTTATTGTGCCACTCAGAACCTCTGACTTCCGCAAGTTAAGTTAATGGAGTTAAGTTAATATCAAGCTTGGTTATTGACACTGTAGATCTGAGGTTAAAGACACTGTAGATCTGAAGCCTTGTCCACAGTCAGCGCTGCCTTGGGCCCCCTGTGCATGTGTGCAGTGACAGACTCTTGCGTATGTCACTTACGGCCTGAGAGAGACACACACAGGTTGTGTGTTGGCATGCAGCCCAAGGCTCTGAGGCCCCCCTGTGTCCCTGTTTCCTGTGGCAGCTAGATTAGCACTTTCACCATATATCCTCTCAGGAATCCCTGGAGGCTGCCAGTGAAGGTGGTGGGGTTGAGGGGACCTGGGCATCTATATACTGCTCTCATTCCTGTTCCAGATCTTCCCTGAACTTTTGGGGGAGGAGGATTTGGACCTGGGACTCATGCACAGTGCGGGTCTTAGCCTCGTTTCACCCCTGAAGCCTGCCCTTATTTAATGGCTCCAGAGTTGACCTCGCTGAGTTGAACTAGTGTAAATCTGCCCCTGGTTCAGGACACTACGTCATCAGCAAAACTAGGACACCTACAGCTCCAGCAGGCAGCAAGCTTAAAGCCAGATAGAGTCCACTTACAACAGATTTGTAAAGCCAAACCGCGTGTTCGGTGACTTCACTCCTTCAGGAAACTTGTGTGTGGCTGGGTCGGCTGGGTCAATTTGTTTTTTGTTTGTTTGTTTGTTTGTATCTCAGGTGGTCATGGCTTTCCAATACTGACAGGAATGGGCCTTCATGAAAGCTCACATCATAGTGGAGGCTTTCATTTATAGGAGTTCATAGTGCACTGCTAACGGGGGAGAACATTTCTAATTAATAGGCACTTTAAATAGCTGTGCTGAAATTATCTTCAGGGCTTTCATCATTAAAGCCGCTGCATATTTCACTGCAAGTGCTGCAGTGAATCCCCAGATGGGGTTTGCCCCTATAGCAATGTTGTAAATAAAAATGTTTCTTTTGTGAACTTCCCCAAATCCCCAAAGTTTTCACTACGCACTTGACACATCATGGCGTCCTTGCGTTTGCGTATGTTTGCGTTGACTATGAATTGGCCCTTCCACTCTTTCTGCTCTCGATGATCCCCCTCTCTATTCTCCTCTTCGTCCTTTCTTTTTTTCCCTCTCTCTCTCTCTCTCTCTCTCTCCTTCGCTCCTTCTTACTCTTTCAGAGAAAAGGCAGAGGCCTTTTGCCGCTGTTTCATGCCTGTCACTCCAGCATTTCCTCCTTTGTGGATGTTGCTATGGCGATTGCTCGCTGTGCTGTGTCGGAGCCTTAGGCTTGGCGGTGGGAAAATCTTCCTGATCAGCTGCGGGGAGAGATGTCTACATGCGCACAGAACACCCACTCACAACATGCACACAAACACAGGCACACACACACACACACACACACTTCTCATCGTGGCACACACACAGTAGAGAATGACTGTTAGGAGTTTTATGCAACATGCAACATTCTTAGATTCAGTAACACAATGCTAAATAGAGCAGCCAGGTTTGAATCAAGCCAGCTGATTGGTGTTTGTAAAACAGTATCTGTTGTCTGTACTAGTTAGTCAGCGGTTTCTCCACAGAAAGCCTTGGCATATTGTTTACCTGGAAAAGAAACAGGAAACATATTTTTATGCCCCAAGTGCCTCCTTACAGGAGACATATTTGTATGCCCCAAGTGCCCCCTTACAAGAATTACTAAATTGTGACAAAGTAGGATGATTCACAAATGCAGAAAAGTTCAACCTGTCGTGTCAGCGAGATCTCGGTGGATCTGTTCAGTACAACAGATGACTCTGTGGTATAGCAGAGTTTACAGTCATTAAACCGTCTGATGGCCGATTAGATACTGGAGTGTTTCATTTCAAAGCTGCTGGACTGAGCCGTGGGCCCGCTACACCGTCAGCCTGCCAAGCACCGCACTCCTCAAACAGCATCTGCATACTGGAGTCACATGAAATGCCTTCGTTGTACTCGTACTCGTACTCGTACTCCAGCCACAGACTAGTTGCCAAGAAAGGGCAGTGGGTCAGACACTTACACACACTCACACACACACACACACACACACACACACACACACACCTGACTGATCTTTCCCCCTCTGATCCATGACCAGCTGTTACTCCAGGTTACTTCTGCAATGACAGGTTCAGTATATGCACACACACACACACACACACACACACACAGTGACACAGTGGCATGTCACATATGTTATCAAGTGCTATCTGATACCGTAAAAGTTAAAAGTCTAAAACAGCTTTGTAACTTTTGTAAGCTTAGCAGGTTAGCTTTTTCAAATGCTGAACTGCTGAAATACTGTCGCTTCCAATTTAGCGTCAAGATTACCCAGAGACAGGGAAGTACCTATTATTTTGTAACTAAAATGTCTATGCATTGCCCTTACAGTTACAGTTAAACTTTTTTTCAGTTTTAGTGGTATTGATACTTAGGTATTGCCAAAATATTGGCTTGTAGCATCATGAGGGCACTCCTTGTGCCCTAAGTCAGTGATGCCAGCTTGAGCATCAAGGCCAAGATCAGGTAGAATACAGTAAGGCTGCCCCTGTGCCGCGGCACCACTCATGAGGCTAACCACATGGACTGGACTCTTTCACTTTGTTTGGCTTTGGGCAAAGAGTGGTGGATACTTTCAATTAACATACGTTTACTTTGCGCTAGGTTGCCACTTTTTTTACCTTTAAACCTATTGGTTCAGTCTTCATTTTCTGTTCCCTGAAAAAGATTAGTTGGAGGAGCCAAAGTCTTAGTAGAGTGTCCTGACGTGGTGCTGTAGCAAAATACAACCTTGAGTTGGGAAGTACTGTGGCAGTGCTAGCCTGGCTACCACGACACCACAGTAGCAGCTTGCTAATGCCAATGGTTGGGTGATGTTCTCGTGTGGGTGGAGGATTTACATTTGTACGTTTAGCAGATGCTTTTATCTAAAGTGACTTACATGTGTCAACTATCAGTTACATCAGGCCAAGTCTACTCTAGAGCAACCTAGAGTTAAGTGCCTTACTCAAGGGCACAGCAGTGGTAGCCAGGCTTCAAACCCGCAATTTCCAGGCTACTAGCATACTAGCCAGGCACACCCCCACTGCCCCAATAGGGTTAGGCCCTGACCCTCCCACCCCCCTGCACATTTGCACTGAAGCAGGAGATGGGCATGATAGATGCCTTCTCATGTGGCTACCTGTTACGTTGAGGAAGTGTGTGTGTGTGGATCAGAAACAGGAGTGGAGACAGAGACAGAACCACAGAACATTCCTTTGAAGTCAAACGCTCCACACATGACCCTCTGCATGGCTGTTGCATGGGGTTAGTGGCCACTACAAATCTGATGCAAACCTGTTGCTGCCGCCAGACTGTTCTCATAAATATCAAATAAAGTTCAGTCGTATGAGAGTACTGTGACACCCATTGGGTCCTTAGAGTTCAGACGTATGAGAGTATTGTGACATCCATTGGGTCCTTAGAGTTCAGACGTATGAGAGTATTGTGACATCCATTGGGTCCTTAGAGTTCAGACGTATGAGAGTATTGTGACATCCATTGGGTCCTTAGAGTTCAGTCGTATGAGAGTACTGTGACACCCATTGGGTCCTTAGAGTTCAGTCGTATGAGAGTACTGTGACACCCATTGGGTCCTCAGAGTTCAGTCGTATGAGAGTACTGTGACACCCATTGGGTCCTTAGAGTTCAGTCGTGTGAGAGTACTGTGACACCCATTGGGTCCTTAGAGTTCAGTCGTATGAGAGTACTGTGACACCCATTGGGTCCTTAGAGTTCAGTCGTGTGAGAGTATTGTGATACCCATTGGGTCCTTAGAGTTCAGTCGTGTGAGAGTACTGTGACACCCATTGGGTCCTTATTTTGCGTAATACAGGCAAACACATAGAGAGCTAGGACAAGAGAATAGAGATACGCACTATCATACTTATGCAATTAGTTGTTTTCACATCAGGGGCCAAGTGCTACACTTGTTCTACACTTTTTCTCATATCTCATAGGCATCCATCACCCAGTGAGGATTGGGGAAGATTTTAGAGAAAACAGCACGGTTACAGAGAAGTTGCCTTGTTTTTTCCTCTGCTAACCACTAACCTCATTTGTGGCTTCAAGCAATAGCTGGGCCCCAGGATGTTGGTCAGTTACCATCAGCGTTTAAGTTGCCAGAACAGAAGAACAGAGAAGACAGATGAAGCCTGCTCTCTCCTTTTTTGTCTCACTCCCTCACACACACACAAACACACACTTGGCCAACCACACACATACACGCACACTTTTTCACGGTCTGTCTCTCTAGTTTGTTAGTTTTCTGTCTTCCCCTTGTCTTTCTCTCATTCACTGACAGTGACAGTGTTGTCACATGATGCTGCCGCTCATCTGTGTCTTTGCCACTGTTAGCCCAGATGCTTCTCTCTGCCTGTCTCAACAGCCACCATTGTTATCTCAGTGTCTGGGAGCTTTGTTTCTCCTCACAGGACTTTGAATTTGCAACAGGCCTGTCAGATCAAGTGTGCCAGTCTGTGAGCACACAAACGCACACACACACACACACACACACACACACACACTTATAGACACACACATACACACAGACACACACAGATACGCACACACTCATACACATACACATAGAGGTTTGTGAGGTTTTGTCTCTGATCCCCTCACCAGGAACATTTTAATGAGCACTGATGGTAATAGGCCTGATGTGATCACCCAGTAGTGCGTTTGGAGGTTGGGAATGGGGTGAAGAGGAGTATCACTCATGCCTTTGTGCTTAGTGTGCCGTTTTAAATGAAAGAGGGAAACTCCAATTGCAGCTGCCCTTGAACATTTCAATCACACCAAAGTGAAACAGACTTGAGTTGGAGTGTTTTGAATTGTAAAAACTCCCCAATGACACAGATCGAATTACGTAAGTGGCTATGGATCTAATCTGGGATCAGTCTGTCAAGATCACTTTGATCTCTTTGACGCTTACATGGCCAGCATACATTGATGTGGAGTATCACTTGAGCATGTTTACAAAGGGCACCTTTAAGTTTCCCCACGTCTTTTTGAAAAGGTTTACTTCAGAGAAAATCAGAAGCAAATCTGACCTTTGCCATTCTTACCTTTGTGGTGTCGCTTCACGTAGTGCCATGTGATCAGCATATAGCAATCATGACACAAACATCAGAATCAGAATCAACTTTATTAGCCAAGTACATTTACATATACAAGGAATTTGACTCCGGTAGATGTTAGCTCTCTGTACACCTAACATATAAACATGTAGTAATATGCATATAATACAATATACAACACAATAAATACAATAGACAAATCAAATATATATAAAAATATCAAAAATATCTGCCACTGCAAGCACTCTGGCCTGGCCCCTAATAGTCATGTGTTAATTCATCATCAGGCAGTGTGGAGGTGGCATAGTGGTTGAGGAACCTGGCTAGCATGCTAGTAGCCTCGAAATTGTGCATTTGAATCCCAGCTGCCACTGTTGTGCCCTTGAGCAAGGCACACAACCCTGAGTTGCTCTAGGGGAAACCGGCCCTGATGGAATTGATAGTTGAAAAAAAGTGTCTGCTAAACGCATAGATTTAAATCATCAGGACTACTCATATTATTTTTCTATTCACACACACACACACACACACATTCATGCAAACACACTAGCAGTATCCAGTCTGACATAGTGAGATGCCATGCTAAAATGTAAATAAGTGTCCTGGAGTAATAGTATCAGTACTGTGATAACTAATTCACAAGACAGAAAAGGGTGCCATCCACTTATTAATAAGAGGCGTTGCCCTTTTAATACTTAGGTACCAATCAGCATGCCTCTTGGTCTCTCTTCCCCGCCCCTCCCTGTCTGGCAGCCAGCAGGGGTCTTTTTTGGAGGAGGAGGAAATGTGCGAAGGTGTCTGGATTGGCACAGTGGACGAGAGCCAAGGAGTGGCCGGCTTGCAGATGCAGCTCGCCCAAGGCCTGGAGCTCACTGCCTGCCTCGCTTTTCATTTGTGAACTAACAACAAGAACAGCGGGGGTGGGGGGGCTTTGAGTGGTTTTCTCGGGTGGTGGTGGGGGTGGGGACAGAAGGCAAGCGGGCGGGTGGGACAGACAGACAGACGGACAGGCGTTAGGGTTGGGCCAGGCAGAGCAAGGGAGTACAGCTGAGCTGGCATGCTGATCGCAGGCAGCAAGCATTCCTGACACTTCATAAATCGTGCCATGTGGTGTGTGTGTGTGTGTGGTGCGTGCGTGTGTGTGTGTTAGGTTGAATGGGGTGGGGTGTGGTTGGGTTGGGGGCTTACGACATCCTGTTGGCATGGTGGTTACTCTGATACTTGCTCAGATTTCTCTGTCTCAGTCAGAAGGCTCTCTTTCTTTTTTAGATATCGCTCTCTTTCTCTTTCAAATTTCGTTCTCTTTCAGATTTCTTCCTCGCTTTTGTTTATTTCTGTTCTTCTCTTTTTGCCCTTGCATCTCTCTTCTATCCCTCTCCCTCTCTACCACTTTCTCTCTCTCTCTCTCTCCCTCCTTCTCTCTCTCTCTCTCTCTCTGTTTTTTCTCTGTGTGTGTCCATATGTCAGTGGACTCCCCTCTACACCCATGTCTGCTACACCAGCCCGGTTTTTCCAGTGTCTGTGCACTTACTGAGATTTTTCCCTTCATGCCATTTGTGCATGTGTGTGTGTGTGTTTGTGTATGCATGTGTGTGTGTGTGTGTGTACGCGTGTGTGTGTGTATGTGTTTGTGTATGCGTATGTGTGTGTGTGCGCGCGCGTACACGTGTGTGTGTGTACGTGTGTGTGTACGTGTGTGTGTGTGTGTGTGTGTGTGTGTGTGTGTGTGTGTGTGTGTGTGTGTGTGTATTACTTAATGTTGCACAACCACCCACACCTCCCCACAAGCGCTCGCCAAGCACAGATCAGATGTATGTGAAGCATGTGCGTATGATGTGTGGTGTGGTGTGGTATGGATCGAGCAACACTTACACACACAGACACACACACACACACGCACACAGACCACTCAGAGACCAGACTCCCACAGCTGGGTGTTTATGGAAACCAGCTTCCCTCTGCCAAAACGTCCAGCCCAGCTCACAAGCGGTTTGCTTGAAAAGCTTACAGTAGCTTGAGTTTCTCTAGTTGTCACATGCTGGAGAGTCTTAAAGCTGTTTTATTAGATTCACTAGTTCATCAAGGAATTTTTTTACCAGTACATTTTCCCCATGTGGGCTGCTAGGCCTCAATCGGAGTCTTTTGAACTCAACCCAAACTGTGTCTTGTGGCACACTGACACGCCTATTGAATGTCTGTCAGGAGCACTGGCTTTAAGCGTGTGAGGGCATGCTATCTCCCACCTTGCATATAGCAGATATGTGTTATTTTTGTGATCGTTAAGCATAACAAAGTATGCGGAAGAATACAGCCCTGTTGGATATGGATTGAATTTTGAAAAATTAAATTGACCGTTGTGTTGGACCTGCACTTAAACAATAGTATTTCCAGTGATGTTTTAGAAAGCATTTAGATTTGCAAGTTAAGTAGTCTGATATATTATTTAGAATGTTGTTAAACATGTATTATTTTGTAGATACTTTGTGTTTAGCCACTCATAGCTGGATGAATTGTGTTGCTAAATCTTTGTCTTAAGGATACCCCCAGTTTTCTATTGGGTAGAACTTAGTGCGTGCATGTGTGTGTGTTTGTGTGTGTGTGTATTCACATCCTTTGTTCTTTCAAGGTCTTTGATTTTTTTTTTTTTCAAAATCCCATATTTTGAGGTACACAGATATGTGTTTAATGTCAGACATTTTTAATGATAACAATCCCCATGCACTCACGCTGGTAGTCCAGACCAGGTTATGGTGGACATGCTGGACTCCATCAGAGCCATCAGAGCTGAACAAATCTCTCTTGATCTCATCTGACTAAAGATTGTGCTCCCACTACCCCCCCTCACCCTCACCTTTTCTACAGGCTACTTATATTCTTAGGAATGTTTAATCTTGCAGTTTTGTGCCAAAGAGCATACAAGTTTTTTTGTCTTGGATACCATTCATAGGGTGTTATGCAATAGACTAATAATGCAAAGTTGATTGCATGGATTACCCCTGTGTGTATCTGTAGACACTGATAGATGATAGATGATAGTGAAAGTGCACAAGGGTGTATCCACTAAGTTGAAAATTCATACACTTCCCCTTTTGCCATATTGGTGTCAAATACGTGGTTTGCTTTGATAGGTGTTATATGTGTATGGGATGGTCAGACATCATGTAATAGGTGGGGAGGCCATACTCCCATGCAGTAGGTCTCTATTGTGGTTACTAAATAACTACATTTCCCAGCAATCATATGTTGCGCATGTAAGACTTAAGTGCTTCTTTTCCTCATGTGTTTGTGTGGCACAGGAAGACAGGCCCCATGGGAGAATGTGCTGCACTTGGGTGCATAAACATTTTGCAAGATGTAATTAGAAACCAGCATGGAGACAGAGCGTTCCCCATCCAAGATGTGTACATACACACACACACACACACACACACACCACACACACACACACACACACACACACACACACACACACACACACACACACACCACACACACACACACACATACACCACACACACCACACACACAATAAAGCAGCAAAGACACAAAAGACACTTACAAGACACAAAGTTTCTCATGCACACACGAACACACGCACACACACAGACACACACACACACACACATATCACACACACACTCACACACACACACACACACACTAAAGCAGCAAAGACACAAAAGACACTTACAAGACATGTTTCTCATGCAGACACAAACATACACACACACAGACACACACACACACACACACACACACATACGTATGTGTGTGCAAACAGACTGTCCTTACTTGGCAGGAACTGTGCTCTGCGCCCCAGTCTGGACTGTGTCTTTGTCCCCCTGCACAGGATGGGACAGGGTGGGGAAGGCCCGGCAGAGATGGGGGTCTGAGGGGAAAGGATATGAAATGAAAACAAGCAGTGGGAAAATAAATCAGTGACTCGCTTTCCTCCGCAGGGCACCCAGCCAGAGCTGAGGTCCGACCCTCTACAGACCCCGCTAGTGTCTCGACTGCTCCGTCACTCTAGTCGTTATTTCAGTCCTTTTTTAATTATTTTGTTATAAGAAGTCGCTCTCCTGTAATGTAATGTACCTCATGACTCTGTGTGTGTGTGTGTGTGTGTGTGTGTGTGTGTGCATTGGTACGTGCATTGGTGTTTTGTACATTGGTGTGTATTTGTCCGTACAAGAGGGTTTGTTTCTGTGTATCCATGTCAGTCAGCGTGTGTGTTTAGTTGTTCTGTTCCCTGTATTTACACAGGTAACCTACACTACCGTTTCCCATTAAGACTGAACATGAACGCCATATATTGATCCCAGTGTTCTGCGGTGAAGACTCTGTGGCCTCTTGCATCCGCCATGCTATCATAGAGCCCGCCCACGTTTGGGCCAGTCGGATCCGAGCCTTATAATCACCAGCCGGACCACACAGGCGCTCAAAAGTCCAGTTAGAACCTCTGCCAAAACAATCTTCGCCTGGCGCCAGAGAACCCCCCCCCCCAATCTCTACCCCACCACTAACCCCAACCCACCCAACACCCCAAACCACCCAACACCATCACCTCCACCACACATACACACACACATACACACGCACATGCACACACGCGTACGTCTCTCAATCAGGGTGCTTAACTCATGACCTCTGGAGGGGAAAATGACCAGATTTGGACAGCTGTCTAGTGGTAACATTGTGTGCCAGAGCCTCCTTGACCCACCTAGACACACACCCCCCATCCAAAAACCAAACATTTGCCCGCTGCTGGGCGGCAGTTACACTCAGAAGGAGTCGCTGACGTTTCCGTGCGGCGCGTAGGTGGGGTGTTGACTGACAAGTTATTTGGTTTGATTTGGTGGGGGTTGATGGGGGGGGGGGGGGGGGGTTGTCTAGTGTCCTGATTGGATGGTAGATTGCTCATCGCTGGTCGTACTGGTCAAATTTGCATTTTGGGATGTTTGGCCTGAAACACTGGTGGTGTTTTCCAACCATCAGAAGTCAGTTTGTGTATCACCAGTGCAAGGACTACAGATCGTTTACTCTTTTATGAATGAGCCCTGGAAGTGGATCAAGGCTATTCGTTATGCCCCTAGTGAGACACACACACAGACACACACACACACACACACACACACACACAAACTGTTTTGGTGTATCGGGGCTTGCCAAGAGGGTGCACTTGAATTGTGCTTGTAGGCGGAGTCTCACTCACACGCTAACCAGGCTGTAGTTTTTCTTCACTCCACAGCTCCAAATGTTTTTTTTCATTCATTCATTCATTCATTGTTTATTCAGAGACTATTGACTGAGCTCTTTTACAGCAATGCTCTGAGTTTATGAAAACACCTGGAAAGACATTTTAGTGTCTTTAATACATCGCCACATTTTGCATAGTGTAGACAACGTATGTCATTTCTTTTGGATATAGTACATACTTGATTTAGACAGGAAAGTTGGAAATGTTTTTCCAAACAAAAGTGTCCATTCTTGTGACATGCAGGAAATTCCCCACAGAAAAGTAGATGTTGGTCTGTGACATACTGTATAATAAGGGTCCTTAGCTGCCTGTATCTGCGGTACATGGTTGGTTAGGACTTTTATCCTTTCGTTTGCCTTGCCCCATTCTCTGCCTGTTTTCCTTTTTCTCTCTCTCTCTCTCTCTCTCTCTCTCTCTCTCTCTCTCCCTTTCTCCTTTCTCTTTCTCTCTCACATATTTCCTTTACAAAGTTGCAATTTAGAACGTGCAAAACACACTCACATAAACGCACACACACACACACACACCACACACACACCACACACACACACATTATGTAAAGATAGATCTTTTGTTTGTTTGTGGGCTTTGTATTCTCCACATAATGCCATATATGCTCTGATGCTCTATCCTGCTGCTGCCCTTAGATCGCGCTGCACCACATGGAGAGCGGCCGCCTCTGCTAAGAGCCGCGGAAAAAAAGGCAACATAAAAGTCCGACTGCTACTCTTTTATAGAGTGTTGATGAGTTATGATGAATACTTCCTGCAACCCACCCCTGCTGACTCCAGGTTATTCAGGTTCCTTTTTTCCCCGCCTCTCTTTTCTCCTTTCTTGTTTCCGAACTGAAGGCTGGAGGGGTTTTTAATATGAGTGAAGGAGCAGAGAGGGTTTGATGGAATCGGTGCCCGGAGAGATTTGGCTCAGGAGCCACGCGACGCATTCGATGGACCTCCTGCGCGGCTCTGCTCTGGGACCCTGTGGTAATTACATGAGGAAGTACAGCCGCGGGTCAGGCACAGGAAAAAGTGTCAGGAACACAGTGTCCTTGTGGATGTTCTCGCTTCGATCGCCTCGGCCGCACAAGCGACACCCTTGCCTGCGTCTTTTCCTCCTGCAGCTTGAGTTAGTCTGGCTGTGGGGAACCATTGCGTGTGTGTGTGTGTGTGTGTGTGCGTGCGTGCGTGTGTGTGTGTGTGTGTGTGTGAGAGAGAGAGAGAGAGCATGGTAGTGTGGATGAACCGTCCCACCTTGAATCGCATCAGAGCAAGGAGAGTGAAAAGGGTAGGGGAGGGGAGAATAGAGGAGGTCAGTGTTGTTTTTCTCACATTCTTGGCAGCTATTGAAAACAGTGCTGCCAAAGGTTGTCCAAGGGAGACCAGTGTGTGTGTCTGTGTGTGTGTGTTTGAGAGAGGGAGACAGAGAGAGAAGGAAATGTTTTCAAATAGTTTTCCTGATATGTTGTTCTTCACTCAAATGTTCAGATCCATTTTTGTAATCACATATAACAACGGACGTGTCCGTGTGTGTGTTTATGTGTGTGTGCTTACAGCTTCACGTGTAAGGGAGGCTTGAGACACATTTTGCACATAACTACTTTGACCTGAATGTTTTTCCTTCTTTCAGAAGTTCAAATCAATTTCTGTAATTTCTTGTTTCTGTGATTTCTTGAGAGATGTATAGTTTTTGTGACCTCTTCCATGCAGCCAGTTGTCTTGTCAGTAATGGACCTGCATGTGTGTGTGTGTGTGTGTGTGTAGTGTGTATAATGCGTCCGTGGGACAACCCACCACACCTCCCCATAAACGCAAAAATGTAATCAGTGATGCACAATATTGACATCAAACCTCAAAAGCTCTGTGTGTGTGTGTGTGTGTGTGCGTGTGTGCGTGTGTGTGTTTGGCAAAGCCAGCACTGGCATGGAGATTAATGAAACTTTTCACAAGATTAAGATGAGATTACGTCAGAGAAAGCACAAAAGATCACGTCAGAGACAAGACTGTGATTATGGGGTCAAACCAATCACATACGTGTTCCCACACAGGAAATAGCATTGCATGGTGGTGGCAGTGAGACATATACTGTATATGTTGAGCTACATGTAATCATGTCATAGAAGCTTCATACCTCAAAGAATCTTCCTTAAAGCTGTGTGTGTGTCCAGCACACTGGATTGCTCTGTTGTCGCTGTTGCAGGACACTTCTATGGGGTGTCCTCCAGTGCATGTGGATGGAAGAGGTCATTATCAACATAGAACAGCACAGATCAGGTCAAGGGTGAGGTTGATTTTGGAAAGACCCATTCGTGTGTGCCACCTAGTGTTCAAAACAAAACAAAAAAAAGAAATGACAGGTCAGGTCACTGCACTCACTCAGGATTTGTCAAGATTTACCAGGAAACACAATCACAAACACAAAGATTTTATCATTGAACACTTTCAAGCAGCTTCTTGTAGAAATCAATCAGTGTGCATGAAAGTTTGTAAAAGAACGCAGTGGGACGTCAAAACGAAATACACAAAAAACGTTCATAGATCATAAAGTAAACATTTCACGACCATGAAAAAGCTGGGCATGGTGAGCGTGCACCTTTCTTTGACAGTCAAATCTGTCTGAATTGTCAGTGCCGTATAAAGAATATGACTGACTGCTTATTGTGTCTTACAGGTTCCTTAAAACAAGTGACCCAAACCTTTGCGGACTGACTGCATAGTGAAGTTGAGGACATCTCCCACGGATGTGCCACCAGTGATCCTTCAATGGCTGTGGACTAACTGAGTGGCGAATGCCAGACGAAAGGGAAAGGGTGGGGACCACCTCAGTCTCGCATGGTTGCCTGCTGAATGGAACACATGCCCAAAGAGCAGGACTCTAATCTCTCAGAGGGAGATGAGAAGGGGTGAGTGTGTGGTCAGTTGTTATTGTTGTTCACAGTGGTGTGTGTGTGTGTGTATGTGTGTGTGTGTGTGTCTGTTTCAGAAAAGGTCTGAGTGTAGAGCCCTGTGGAACCCAGTGATGCTATACTCTTTTTATGAGCATTTTGTAGTTGATGCTCAAGGTTAGAACAGTCTGCAGGTCTACATTGGCTGGTTACACTCATTAAGTGTTAGTTATAATCAGGTAATAGTTCAATGATTCTGTTTTTATATATTGATTCTTTTACTTCCACGGCCTTATTTGTCATGCAATTCAAGGCCTCCACTTGATATTGTCCAATCACACACTGAGAATTGTTTGTCTTGATGCACAGTATTAATTGTCTTGATCCTAGAGTTCCCTATTTACATACACATGAGCTGGCCTGCTTGAGTGGGATTATGGGGACAGAGAGAGTGGGGAAGGATTAGTGAGAGAGGGGAGCTGGAGGAGTGTGTCACAGTGTGTGTGTGTGTGTGTGTGTGTGTGTGTGTGTGTGTGCGTGTGTGTGTGTCTGTCGGCCAAATACCTCACCACCAGTGTATTTTTAACTGTCGTTGTTTCACCATTTTATTGGCAATTAAATCTGTCCTGGCATACAGGTGCATGGGTCAGCAAGAGTTTTTGGGCTACTAAAGGTCAGCGAAGTGCAGAGGTGAAAGGTCAGATGATCAGTCAGATTATGCCAATTAGTGCCACATCCCTGGAGGGAGAGAGAGAAAGGGAGAGTGCACTGTAAGCCTATCTGGGCCGTGGCCTATTACTGAATTATAACTGTGGTTGTTACGATGATGATCCTGGTGATGAAGATGTCCTCCTTATCTGTGAGAATCTCAGCATCCACCTGGCTATGTAATTGCTGTGGAGTACAGTTGCAATCAGCAAAGTGAGCATTAGCAAAGTGAACATAGAGGAACAAGTGAATAAACAATGGTTCAGAGAAACTAGACCCTAGGACATGCAAATGGACAACTGGGTTGTTTATACGTTTCCATTTATCTCTTCTTCTGCCTCTTTGCCTCCCTTGTTTCATGTTTGGTAGAGCACACGGTAAAAACCTGTCTTTTCCCCTCCAGCACATAGGTTAGAGGCAATAATCTAGCTGTGATAAACTATATTTTGAAGCATCTCACAACTTAATAATAATAATCATCATCATCATCATTATAATTTTTCGTGGCTTCTACCACTGTGAAGGTGATTCTTATTTTTTGTTTGTTTGTTGGTTTATGGCTGTTATGAAATGGAATGCAAATGCATTTGTGTGATTATTTTATAAGGCCTATTTAAAAGCATAAAACAATGGCAATTAAGTGCTACTTCTTCAATTGCCTGTAAAAAAAAAATGTAGTCATTAATTTATAGTTGAAAACATAGCACCGTGAAAACACACTAAATGCAGAAAACAATTGAGTCTAAACATGATAGCTGCACTCTAGTTAATTAAGAGATGAACGCTTTGTGTGTGCAGTCAAGTGCTCCTGTTTGACCTGAGCACAAAACTGAAAAGAATGGCATGCTTGTCAAAACGTGTCAGCAGTTACAGTAACAATTTTTGAGACTGGGACAATTTTTTTTTGGGGGGGGGGGGGGGGGGGGTTTGGGGAGTTGGGGGTTGATAGAAAAGTAGAAGATTGTAGTATTGTATGCAGGTAGTGCTATAATGCTGTGCTGTGAGTTTACTTTATTCCCTGACAGTAGCCTACTGGTTACACATAACTAGAACATACAGAATGCTGAACTGTGGGATCAAAAATAAAATAGTGCTATTTTAATAGCCATAGTGATGAAAGATAAAGGGAGAGATGGAGAGGGGGAGACTGAATGAAGGAGAGGAGGAGGGGCTGAGAAGAGGACGCATGTGTGTGTGTGTGTGTGTGTGTGTGTGTGTGTGTGTGCATGTGTGATGTAGGCCTCTTCCTAAATGGTAGAAGGAGAAGAGAAATGCAGGTTTTAGACTCACTTTACATTTAGTGTGCAGAGACGCTCTGGTAGTGAGTGACACAGTGCCTCAACAGGTCAGTTTTCTCTGTATTAGTCTTAGATCTTTACATTGGCTTGTGTTTGATAATCTGTGTGTGTGTGTGTGTGTGTGCGTGTGTGTGCATGTGTGTGCGTGTTGTGTGCCCACTCAGAATTGAAATTATGTAGATGTGTGCCAATAACATACTGTGTGAAGTAGCAGGTCAGATTGCTGGAAGATTGCTACTACACTGTTGTTATTTATTGTCAATGTAGACAGCTGTTTGGGCTGCTCACGCTGCCTTGCTTCCCTTGCCTAGCTACCATGAAATGAAATGCTCCACTTTGACTGGTGTTGTTGACAGAGGTTTTATAGCCACATATGGATCAGCTCTTTCATTTGTACAAAACCTGAAAGTGAAAAGAACACCTTTGGACAGTTACAGTGTTTTGGCACTGTGTGTGTGTGTGTGTGTGTGTGTAGACAAGAATTATTCGCAAGCATCAGTGTTGAGTGTGGTGTTGAGGCTAAACGATCTAAAACCAGGAAGTAAATGCAAATTCTTATGCTGGGGGACTGTTTTCTACAGTGAAGTCACCAGGAACATTCTTAACAAATGTGCAGTTTTCAAATGTTCAGTGTGAGGATATTTTATGTGTCATTACTCAGCTCCCCCCATTTATCCCTGTAAAGGTGTTTGAATGGTGTGAAGAGGAAAAGAAAGAACAGCCAATGTTCGGTCAAGAGTATGTCTGGTAAGTACCTGACAAAATATATATGTGTGTGTCTATGTGTGTGTGTCTGTGTGTGTGTTTCTGAGATAACCCTGCTCCCTCTTCCCCCTTCTCTAGTGCTGAGCGTCTCTGTTCCAGGGTACATTCCCAGCTACCTGGAGAAAGATGAGCCATGTGTTGTGTGTGGGGACAAAGCCACTGGCTACCATTACCGCTGCATCACCTGTGAGGGCTGCAAGGTGTGTACACGCTCACCAGCACACACACTGCACATAAACATGAAGACACACACACACACATACACACACCGCTCAAACATGAACATTAACAGAGTGGTGTTTCACAGAGAGACACTCTCTCAGATTCTCTCTCTCTCTTTCTCTGTTTGTCATACACACACACACACACTAACCCTAGCTCAGTGGTGAACAGGTAGAAAAAAACAGCTCTTTATCATTCCCTGGGGTTGTAGGAAGAAAGCAGGAACATAGCTGGTTTGCTTGAGCATCTCTAAAATTTCAAGAGTGTTCTTGTAGATAAATTTAGATGATTAGGTCAGATATATGTCACAAGCTACTACTGTACATTTTACATGGCAGACTTACATAACCAGCTGAAGCTTGTGTACGCCTCAGTAAAATGGATTAAATTAAATTAAGAAATGGATCAAATTTAATTCTGAAACTCGGAAGTGAGACAAGGCACGTTTATTTATTTATTATTTATTTATTTTGTACCCAAAGGTAGTTCAATGTGCCCGTACAAAAAAAAGTTCAGTAAATAATCAATTTGATGATCAATTTAAATAACAAGAATAAAATAAGTAAATGTGTAAAATGATTCATATAGAAGTGAAAGTGCACAGAATGTAAAAGAAAAATTATAAGACCCATAATGGGAACTGTTAGTGGAGAGCGTGTCAGAACATCTTGGTCTGAAGTCTAGAGTAGACACTGTCAGCAGTAGGGACATTTTTGATGTCTTCTGGAATTGGGTCTAAAGCTGAACTGCATAGCATCTTAATACTGCTTCATACACCTTACTTTTGTTGAGAGCATGCAGCACTCTTACAATGTTATCTCATTGTTTTTAGTTGCATGGACTACTTGTAAGTACTACTGACTGGCTTTAAGCCCTGTCTCATTTCTACCACTTCCACTTGCTTTTAGCCCTACCACTCAGGTTTTGCGCGTTTACTTGGAGGGTTAGGGTGCTCCAGTACTTTTAAGACCAAGGGGAAGTGTTTTTCAGCCCTTAAAATCACCCCTTAAAACGGAGGGAGGTCAGGTGCAGACTTCAAACGAAGTGTAGAGATGATTACCCAGGATACCTTGTGTATTTACACAGTGAGAGCCAGGAAAACAGTCAAGAAAGATGATGGCCTGCTAGGGAAAAATTCTAAATATGTTGGGAACAGGGTTGATGTCGTGATGTTGAAAATGTTGAGTCAGAACGTGAGCATTAGAAAATCGGTCTGGATAGACATAAAAGTATCTGTTGAGAGTGTTTTGAGAGGCCAACAAATAGTAACAGAGGTCTAAAACTTTTTTCAAAACTTTGTCCCAATGGGCTGCCTATATGCTTGCGTCTACGTGATCAAAGGGATCCCAGTGGGGCTTCCGATAGGCTATAGATCAATTCCGGGATGTGGCGTTTACAAACGCGGAGAAATCTGATCAATCCTGTAGACATGAGTTGGCATTTTCAAACAGAGGGAAGTGTAGGCCTACCATCGGTAGCCCATGTCGTCTCGATGCGTTACGGAGGTGACGACGCCAGTCACGCAGATTTGCATGAAGTGGTGTCTCATTTCACAGATACATATTTATACCCGTAATGCTTCTCACCTCGTCGTCGAGGGGTATCTTCTTTTGGAGGGTGCTCGAAATCAAGTGCCAGTGAGAAATGGGTCTGGGCCTACCTCTGCTGTTCTGCCTACTTGCTGCTCATGTACAGAAATCATGATTATATAATGGTTCATGTCATGTTAGTTTAGTACATTAGGTTGCCCGTTCACACACACACACACACACACACACACCACACACACACACACACACACACACACACACACACACGTGTGCTCAGTCCTTGTTACCTTTGTCACCTGCTGTAGGGTTTTTTCCGGCGCACCATTCAGAAGAACCTGCACCCGGCGTACTCCTGCAAGTATGACAGCTGCTGCATCATCGATAAGATCACCCGCAACCAGTGCCAGCTGTGCCGCTTCAAGAAGTGCATCTCTGTGGGCATGGCCATGGACTGTGAGTGCAAATCACACACACACAGACACTAACACACACTGATGTGCTAGGGATCTCCTCTGCTTCATACAGTGCCATTTTGCCATTTTTGACTTTGTTGAATATGAATATTCAAATTGAATATAAAGGTTAATATAATAGATAGCTATTGAAGGAATAATATGATAAATTTATGGCTAAAATAAGGGTTGTTATCAGCATTAGAGTGAGTTATAGTTACAGTGTATTGAGACACATGGAAAAAAGTAAAAATCTTCATGACTTTCTATACAAGAAAGTAGTTTTTTAGAAAGTAATGATACAGCATTTTGCAAAGAATTGACCTGGTGGCTTGTTTTGATGTGATGTATTTTCCCGTCTCTGCTTCTGTTATTGTTTGCTCCATTACTCTTACACTAAGAGATTCTGTCCCTGCTAATGCTGAGCGCAGATCAACCTTTTTTTTTGTTGTTTATTTGCATGCGCGTGTGAATCATTTGCACAGTATGACTCCATGCTCTGGAGCAAAATATTGTTTTTTAAATGAAGTCCACTCTGCATCTACAGTGAGAGTGAAACAAAAGGCTGAACCAAGTACCATCATTAACTTCTTTGAATACAGAGAGAGTTCAAAACAAAGCTGCTGCATAGCAAAGTAGCAAAACCAATGAATGGTGCTGCATTTGTCCTGACTTCTGTTGTCTGTCTCTTCTCTATTGACACATCATTGACACAGTCCAAATGCAAGCAGTGTTTTGGTGACTACAAATAATTACACTGACCTAATCATGTGTGTGTCCATCTCCATCCCCTTTATCTCTCTCTCTCTCTCTCTCTCCTCTACATTTTCTCCACTTCTCCCTCTTCCCCATCCCAACTTTCCTACCGTTTTCCTCCCTGATCAGTGGTGCTGGACGACTCCAAGCGGGTGGCCAAGCGGCGTCTGATTGAGGAGAACCGTGAGCGGCGGCGGAAGGAGGAGCTGGTGCGGACGCTGCAGAACCGGCCGGAGCCCACCAGCTCAGAGTGGGAGCTCATTCAGCTGGTGACGGAGGCCCATCGGCACACCAACGCCCAGGGCTCCCACTGGAAGCAGAAGAGGAAGTTCTTGGTGAGGAGGAGGAGGAAGAGAAGGAAGAGCTCAATGCGTTTGTGACCCTGAGCATCCCTTATCTAGGGCCCAGCAGCTGCATTTGTGCTTGTGTACTGTTAATGTGGGTACAGATTGTAGGGTTTACCTCTCCAGTCAGTGGCTCCAGGAACGATATTCATAAAACTGTTGTGTCCATCAGCGCTTGTTGATATGGAGAATAGAGTCAAAGCAAAGCAAGCTGAATGAACATGGCTCTGTGGGGGATGGGATGCCGCACCATAAGGTCGGTTTCCACTGTAGCAACTGAGCTCATTACCCAGGCAACAGGCCCAGGACCAGCTGCTTGAGCTCTCTGTCTTCTGTATGACGATCTGTATGAGGTGCCGTGGCTGAAGGCCAAAAGTCTTGCCCAGGCTATACAACAGAGATCTAAAGCTGTTGATGTATTGCATTTGTAAGCTTTTATTGGCAGCACCTTATAATAAGGGTCCACAATAAATAGCAATGTAGTCGGTAGCCAGCGGTTTCTTAACTGATTGGTAATAGTTCTTATGCAGGGTATTGATGCTACTAAATAATCTCATTTTCATGTATGATGAAATGAATACAGACTTGCAAGCATCGCAGTATTATGGCATTAACACATAGAGTGTTAACTTTTTGTTTCACCTAGCTGTGTATGAGCTAATACTTTTATCAACAATATGTCAGATAAATCAATATGCCTGCAAATGGTTTATTGAATTTTAATAAAATTAGGACTCTGTTTATTAATACTAGTAAAGTACATAAACATTTGGTGCTGGGTACTTTAATGGAACCATTTTTTGTATAAGGTTACCTATCCATTCTTTTAGCAGACAACACAAAGCTAATCTGCTGAATTAAACTGCAAAATTACTGACCAGTATTAACCACTCTGAAATGGTTGCTGTGGATTCTAGCGTCACAGGAAATCTTCTTTCTCTCTCTCCCTCCAGCCTGATGACATTGGCCAGTCTCCAATGACCACCACATCAGATGGGGACAAAGTGGACCTGGAGGCCTTCAGTGAGTTTACCAAGATCATCACACCTGCCATCACCCGAGTGGTGGACTTTGCCAAAAAGCTGCCCATGTTCTCAGAGGTGAGTCTAAGCCTTCACTGCCAGGCTTAGGGTTCACTAATAGGGTGACCAATAGGGTGAGATGAACACCAGTCACTCTACATTACTCAGTACTGTACAAATGTATGAACAATTAACAGAATAGACAATAGTGTTGGTGACCATATCGTTCTCACTGATATTGAGGATTGATCTGTGATTGATCTGTGATTCTCACTCAATTTGCTAACTGTGATCTCTGATCGATCACACCCCACCTGATATTTTATCTTTGATTAGGTCCATGTAAGTGTCTGGTGGGTGGTCGTTTAATCACTAGCCCTAACCAAAAAATCAAAGCAGAGATGCACTAAGGCTGTTGGATGCACAGCGTTACTGTTGTGAGCCTTGAGATGGATGTGGACCTAAACATGTAATCGGCACCTTCTTATCACCAGCTTTAAGAGTGCTTTTAGAGATGAGGCCATTTGTTGAAGAATGTATGTTGAGTCTGAATAGAGCCCCAGCCAGTGATAGCTTTCTCCACATGAAGAGCAAATCACACAGTCTGGCATCCTATGTGACGCAGGAGGCAGTGTAATGGTGAGAAATAACAGCGCTCTCTGCATGAACACACAAGAAAAGCCTGCCAACAGGGAAGTTTTAGATGTGCCGCAATTATTTCCAATCTTTTCAGATGCCAGTTTCTCTCTCCTTCTCTCTCTCTCTCTCTCTCTCTGTCTCTCTCTTTCTCTCTCTGCGTGTGTGCGTGTGTGTGTGTTGGTGCAACAAAGAATGTGTGTGTATTTGTGTGTCCAGAATGACTGAGTCAGAATCATTATTTGCAGTCTCCAGACTCTGAATTAATGGACTCATTTTCATCAAGCAAGCAAAACTACAGTCTCAGGAGCTTTCAGTATTGCAAGAGAAAGCTCTGTGTGGCCAGTTGTATGATTCAGTGCTATGGACTTCATGCTTTCCCTCAAATCATTTTCAAATCATTTATTCATGTATGCATGGCTTATATGTGCACAGTTCTGTTCGAAATCTCCAGGACCATTTCAGCTCTTAGTGCAGTTCTGAGATCAGTCAGTATAGAAACCAATAGTTGGACCATTGTTGTGTGAATTGGGAGAAGACTGAGATGCCTTAACACCACTTGATTTGACTGATCTGTTTCTTTGCTTTGTTTTGTTTAGAAGCATTGGCTGCAACAGTGTGAGCACATGTGTAACGCGTGTGCCTGTTTGTGCGTGTGTGTGTGTGTGTGTGCTTGTTTCTCTTGGGTCATAGTTATCTGTTAGTCAACACATCTGATTAATCACTGCAGTTAGCATGTGTGTGTGTGTATTTGTGTGTGTGTGTGTAGGGAGTGGGGTTTCAGGATGTTGGGTGCATGTTGGAGTGAATGTCACTCTGATTTCTCCTGTTAGCTCATGAATCATGCAGTGCACGCCTTGCGTGCGTGTTTGTGTGTGTGTGTGTGAGGACAGAGGCCAGAAGGCTGTTCACAGAGCAGTATGAACTCCAGTCAGGAGGAACTAGGTGTAACGGCTTATGACTGAGTGGTTTCAGTCACATCAAATGATGTGTGTGTGTGTGTTTAGCCTCTATCGTTCTCTCAGATTCTCCACTTTCTCCTCTCTTGGCTCTCTCCCCTCCTCGTGTTGCTGTGTGGATATCTGGCTATGAAACTCCTCTCAGTCTCTTTGATACATCTTGAGCATATCACAGTGCCACCTGTGCTACAGCATGTGTGTGTGTGTGTGTGTGTGTGTGTGTATATCTGTTGTGATCTGTGTGTGTGTGTGTGTGTGTGTGTGTGTGTGTGTGCCTGGGTTTGTGCGTGTTACTCCCTGTTCCTCCGTCTGCCAGCTGTCTTGTCAGACTCAGAACTCCCCTAACATCTGCTATGTAGCCCCTTGTGTGGGTGTCTATGTATTATTATTATTACTAGGATTACTATTATAATTATTATTTCAGTGTAGTTTTTCTTTTTGATCATTCCTTTTCTCTTTGGATCAGGTCTAATCAATTGTGTGTGTGCGTCTGTGTGTGTGCGCATATACTGTACGTGGAAGATAATGTATGTTTGTGTTTGTTTGTTTTGTGAGCACAAATTTGTAGTTGAAAATATGTATGTGCTTGTGTGTGTGTGTGTATGTGTTGTGATCTGTGTGTGTGTGTGTGTGTGTGTGTGTGTGACAGAGAGTCTAACTGTCTCTCTGTGCCCCTCAGCTACCATGTGAGGACCAAATCATTCTGCTGAAAGGCTGCTGCATGGAGATCATGTCCCTGCGGGCGGCCGTGCGCTACGACCCCGAGAGCGAGACGCTGACGCTGAGCGGCGAGATGGCCGTCAAACGCGAGCAGCTCAAGAATGGTGGCCTCGGTGTGGTGTCGGACGCCATCTTCGACCTGGGCAAGAGCTTAGCACAGTTCAACCTGGACGACTCCGAGGTGGCCCTGCTCCAGGCCGTCCTGCTCATGAGCTCAGGTGAGAGAGGCCAGGGGTGCAGTAAATCTACTGTGGCTACCCAGTGAGGTCAGACGTGTGTTGAATTTCACAAACATGCTGTAGGTGAACATCCGCAGACGTTTTTAAGCAGAATTCTGTCTGCCATGAGTTTTCCTTGAGATTTTTGCAAACGCTCGCAAACACTTTATGGAGGTAGTCCTCGGCGAATATATCTGTGGAGCTGGATGGACTTTTACCACTGATATGCAACGTTTACACAAATTTCGTTCAGATTCTTGCAGGCTTCCAGTTCCATGTCCCCACAACTGCTTGCCACTGTTTACTGACTTTGAACGCAACTCAGGTCTTATCTGACATTAACCCAGAATCCAAAAATCCAAAATTTGATCAAAACCGAGGTAAACTCTACAATGTGGCTAAGCCAGACATAGAGCAAGCCTAACTAAAGCCAATTCATAATTTGCTAATTTAACACCATGAGCAAGACCTCAGTTGCTCACCTCATATTCGTAATGCAGATAAAATGCCATGCATTGAGGTTTTCTCTGTACTCAGACATAGAGGCTACCAAAAAATGTATACAAAATAACTAAATCGCATGCACGTTCTGACGTTTGTCAGTTGTCAAACCCATAATACTGGAGATGCCCAACATAACTGTTATCTCTGACTCACAAAACTGTTAGATGACCACCAGATCAGACACAGATCTGGTTTGAGTTGGCCATTATGTGATCTGATGTACCTGTTGAGTTTCCTGTTGTAGTTTAGGACAGTAGTAATGAGCACCTTGGCATCCCTCACTGACATGGCCCTATTAACCTGTCTGAAACATTTACAAGCTTGTCTGACAAATTTAGAGGGCTATCTTGATGATTCATTCACCAGCCTTACCATGTTTATAAGCTCGTGTGAGGCTGTGATATGTCAGGTTTATGCCCTGATAAATTCATACAATGACACTTTTGACTTAACATACAATTACCTCAATGTCTCTCCTCCTCCTCCTCTTCTGTGTACTTCCACACCATTCCAATGTTAACACCCTACTTACCTCTCCTATTTTCCTCCTGTTCTTTTATCCTCCTCTTTGCTTTTGCCATCCGTCTTTCCTCTTCTGCCTTTGCTTTTACTGTCCATCTTTTCGTCTTTTTACTCTTCAACTCTTTCTCTTGTCTTTTACCCCACTCTGTCCTCCTCTTCCGCACTCCCCCCTCTGCACCCGCACTCCCGTCCCTCCAGACCGCACGGGCCTGACGTGTGTGGAGAAGATCGAGAAGTGCCAGGAGATGTACCTGCTGGCGTTTGAGCACTACATCAACCACCGCAAGCACGACATGGCCCACTACTGGGCCAAGCTGCTGATGAAGGTGACGGACCTGCGCATGATCGGGGCCTGCCACGCCAGCCGCTTCCTCCACATGAAGGTGGAGTGCCCCAACGAGCTCTTCCCCCCACTCTTCCTGGAGGTCTTCGAGGACCAGGATGTGTGACCCAGAGTAGAGGAGGAGGAGGAGGAGGAGGAAGATTGATGAAGAGGACAGATGGATAGGGTGGGTTGGTTGGGGGAAAGGGTCAATGGAGGAGCGGAGAATTCGGGGGTGATTTTTTTTTCGTTTTTTGATACACTCACCCTGTTTTTTCTCTCCACATAGTCAAATGAGACTGGTAACATCAAATGTGGTGTCTTTGCTGGCCAAAGCCTTTGGCCATAATTTGTACAGCTCTGTGTCACCTCCCAGACCTTTCTCTCTTTCTCTCTCTCTCTCTCCATCACTCTCTTCTCTCTCTTTACTCTCTCGTCCCTCCCTTTCTCGTAGTCCGTTACCCCTGTTGGGAAAGCAGAGATTTCCATTAACCAGAGAAGCTAGCATCCGCAAACCTACCTCCCAGTTTTGCCAACTTACCTCCCACCATTACCTTACACTGGTGATTTAAAAGGTGCAAAAAAGAACACAACACACACACACACACACCTCAGTACATGGGTCAGTCTGTGAAATCTATGGTTTCTCAAATCCAACCCAACGAGTACAGCAAGCTACTTGGTTCTATAGGAATGTAGAATAACACAGCAGTCTGAGGGCTTACCGAAGCCAGAGCCCTCTCCTGTAGTGTCTGATCAAGTCAGCATTTCAACCTCTATTTTTTGCACTCTTTAAATGTACCTAGCTCATCTGTGTACGCGAGTCCTCCACTCTGTCTCTATACAGACATATCATCAAGAAAGCTCATTATTCTATAATACCTCATCGGCGTATCTGAGCGCAAGTACATTAACGTGCTTACATCTGTATACTTACACACACACAATAACACACACACACACACTCACACAAAGTACTACCAGTAGTTATCCTTCATCCTCATATATGGCCGTGTCAGTGTGCGACACCTACCCTCGTACCTCTTCACCTGTATAAATACATCGTAACTACCTGTATCCACACCGCTCTACCTGCAGACTTGTGTCTCCACGTGCGCCATTGTGTCGGTCGCTGACACTCATCAGTTCAAAAGTTTGCCGTGTCCTCGACCTCATCTCCTAATTAGGTCTCTTCGTGGAGAGGCAGTCTTTTCTGTTCGATGCACCACACAACCTAGACACCTCAGTCACCACCTTCTGTGGCACCTCTGAACCTGTGCAGCCTAATGCCCTCTCTAATGCCCTCTCTAATGCCCTCTCTGTGGCAGCGGGCACCTCAGTGCAGAGACACTGACAGACACCTCACTGGACCAGCTCAGGTTGTGACATGGCACTGGTAGGCACTGTTAATCCTTAATTCCCGAATGAATGGAATTGAAAATTGAAATGGGATTGGAAAATTGGAATGGACAAAATTTCACAACGTAGTCTAGATTGGATTTTCAATCTGTTGATGATTTTGTGTGTTTGGAGTGAGGGAATGATCTGAGAGACAGTGGATTGAGCCACTTGTAGATGTGCCCAAAGAGAAAGATACAAAAGAGGTTGTATACCTGATGGTTCACAGCATGTGATATCACTTTCACACTCTCTCACACACACATACACACACACACACACACACACACAGAGAGAAACCTCACTCCTTTGGGTTCGCAGAAAAAGTAGGGTGATGTTGACCTACCTCACTGTGGGCCCCCAGCTAACACATTCTACCTCAGCTGTAGTGTCTGCATGGCTGCCATTGTTACACACACACACACACATACACACACACGCATACACACATGCCAAAACAGAAAAACACACATACAAGCAACACTCCCCCATACAATCCTTGCCAAGTTCCAGATTAGCTGCCTGTACTTAACTGTAAGTGCACACCCAAGAAAAAATGACATGCATTGAACACACCCCTTTCACACTGTACTTGCCAGTACCCCATGGGGGGGGGGGGGGGTGCTAATATGTTTTTGGAATTTGTGTGTGTGTATGTATGTGTTTTATTTCTTACTCGGGACCAACATCATTTTTGATCCCGCTTCTGAAAGGCTAATACAGTCTATAGAGATGCCATCAGAAAATTCTGACAAGCGTTTACAACAGCAACACTAAACAACAACAACGACAAACAACGACAACAAGAGCCTCTGCCACCAGGTGGTGACACGTTCAGATCCAGTGTGATCTGACATCAGACAGATTGCCTTTTATTTTGTGCGTGGTGGTGATTTTCAGATGCTCTGGTCCAAACATGAGACAAAAAAAGAGGGAATGAAATGAACTTGAAGTCTTTTTACTTCTGGGTTTGAACCTCAGGATGGCCTGATCCTCAGGGCTACAGCTGTACTGAGCATGTGCGCACAGTGTGGTCGAGCCCCTTCAGCAACCACTAGCTAGCACCCACCACCGGCCCCCTCACCCACGGCAATGCTGACCAAAACTACCCACAATGCACTTTTAGTACCAGTCTCCAGGTGAGGAGCACCATCTTGACTCAAGTGTCGTTCGACGCACCACCCAGCCTCCACCAGCAGGGTTAGCCGTAGCTGTCCCCTCAGGCAAGATCAATCGCACCAGCACAGCCGAGCACTGCAGCTGCCATCAGACCATCAGACATCAGCCAGGTCCAGCACCAGCAGTGCCAAGCTTGGCACACTCAGAACCACAGGAAATAGCCATGTTGCTCTCGGGGAACATTTCAGGACACTAGGCAAATTCCCATGCTTCATAGCTGGTACCTCCTGCACATCCCTCTGGTCATACTCCACTTGTCTCCCATGATCATGAATGGACTTCATGAATGAACAGAATGTCTTTTTTTCCTATTCCAACAGTCCAGCTGCTGCCTTTGGGATGAGTCCGCATCGTGGTCAGAGGCTGTCTGAAAGTCGATCATTAGTTTATGCTCCCCACCTGTCGAACCCACCTCTCACCCACCCATATTCCCTGCTGTGATGTCAGAGTCCCAAAACATACTGACAAACAATCAAGTGCTGAGAACAATCACCCACGGCTCACATGCAGTCCCGCTCATCCGCCAAATATGATTCAGTAAAATGTTGGTGCGGGGATTTTTTTTTTTTTTTTTTGAACACCATGTGAACACCATGTGTCCACACACACACACACATACGCAAACACACGAGGAATGTAGAGGAGACATCAGACATTGAAAATGCCCTCCAGTGTTGCCCCTTTGTAAAGCAGATGCTTTTTTGTGGTGGGCAGAGAAAACAGAACATTTAATGTGAGCGCATAAAATGTTGGAACTAAGTTCATGCGGCGTAGACATCAGTTTTGTACAATTCTTTTGTGTCTTTGTTTTATATGTCATTTAATTGTACCTTTGGCTGTGATAAAAGTGCTTTGTGGCAACTGTGACTATTGCTTACCAGGTCAGCAATGGATACGGCTCCATTTTTGCTTTGTATGTTTGTATCTTTCCATAATTTTGTCCGTCCAGTATAGCTTATTATGAGCCTGTCATTGTCAGTGTAAGCAGAACATGTTTGTGTTTGATTTAAAAAAAGACAGAAAACAGAAAAGGAACAAATGATCTTTCAGAAACCTACTCATACCTCAATCACAGTTCTAGTTTATGGACTCTAAGAGAATAATCTGACAACCTCATTTTTTTTCAGTTTGTTTTCAGAAAATAAGAAAGCTATTTTGTTTTTAGCAACATTAACACTCTAAGCATTTGCCACCCCACTGTCTGTGAGCGTCCTATTGCGTGGTGCTGTGCCGTGTTTGGATGTGTTTGTTTGTGTTTTGTTCAGATGTACACAAGCTCCCAAAGTGAATGTACTTTATTCACAAAAAAAAAAAACAATTGCGAATGATCACGCAGCGAAGGTTTTTAACATATACACACAATGTCCATACAGCTGAACAGTGCGATAACTGCAAACGTACCTCACATTTATAGATTGATAAATGCATGCATGCATGCATGCACGACCAAGATAACCTGCTGAGTCAAATCCGTCCATCTGTGGAGGTTGGCCACAAAGAAGCTTACCTTCAGAAGCTTCAGTCGAAAAAAACGGCTCCATCAACTCAGCTTCTTTTGTTGTGTTGTGATTGGGTTAATGACAGATAGCTGATTATGATTGGATTTTGGATCTTTTTTATTGAAACCTTTTGATTGTACATTGTGGACTATACAGTACATAAGCAAGACACTGCAGATATTTGTCAGACACGAATTATTGTATGGTCTCAAGAATTTTCATTTGAAAAGGAAAAAAAATCTAACAGTGATAAAATGTCAGAACAGTAAGACTGTAAGGTGCAATATTTTTTTTTTTTTTCCTGGTGAAAATAATCCACAGAACGTTAACAGTATATCCTGGATCTTTCTTATTTTATTTTATTTTACATATAATGCATCTTGATGTTGGATATATATGGACACATACACAGAAAAAGGTTATTTACTAAAACAATTGACATTACAATATAAAGCTTGCACGCTCACAGCTTAAAGTGAGCACACTTGACAGGATCTACTGTCGGCTTCATGTTCTTAAAGTTCTAAACTTACACTTTTTTTTTCTGCACAGCTATCATGCTTGCGTGTATTTGTACACATTCACAAGCCTACTGTTTGATACCACTTAACATGACATTGAAGACAATTTAATACTGAACATGATGAATTGAGCATGTCACCTTGGTGTTGGACTCAGTAGGGCAAAAGTGCATGGAAGACAGTATCAAACTTGAAATTTTGAATTTGTATTCAATTCTTGGTTCGTTCCTCCATTATATTTCTAACATTCAGATTATTTACACAACTAAATGCAGGAGCATTTTGATACGCGTCTGCAGTGCTGCCCCTATGGGAGATCTATTGCTTGTTGCAGACTCTACATCTTACGGGTCGACTTTCCAGGCTTATTCATCACTATGTTATGTGTCACTTCTCAGTACGGTGGGGAAAAAAATAAGAAACTAATGTGCAAAAGCATACGCCCAACTGTCAGTAAGTAGAAAGAGATCGTCCTGAGGATTGACATTGCTCGTTTTGTTCTGATTTAAAAATTTATTTCAAGTGATCACTGACTTCCATGATTAGTTCGTTTGGCCCTCTTTATGTCCCAGTCAGTTGCCAAATTTTTCGATTTCTTCACTGGAAAATATCTATGCAAGTCCAGCTATATCTGTGAGGGATTATTACAACAGGCATAAAATAATTACAATATCACGTCGGTAATGCCTTCATTGCAAGGTTGAAAAAGGACTGTGTTGGCCCATCTGAGAGATAATCCTGAAAACTGTTCAGAAACGAGTGAGTAAGGAGAAATAAATGTGAAATAGTTGAGAAGTGTTACTTTTTGAAAGTGAATAAATGACAGCTCCTTGCACTGCTGAGCACTGTTTGGCCTTAGTTGGGATAACAGAAGTGGAGGAATCTGATGTGGATAGACTGAGGTGTATATAACAGTTCTGTAACAGTTGGCCACTGAGGTATATGCTCACATCTAAACATGCCTTTTATTTGTCATGTTCTTTATTCTGCATGTTTGCTTGTTTGCACCCATGAGTGTTTCAAGCTCCAGCTTCACAACACCATACAGTCAGAGAGACTTTGAAATAGATAGTCTCTTTGGTAAAACCTCAGAGGGCAGCGACACCCATCGAGCTTAAGTGTGGAGCCAGCTCTTACCCCCGTCTGTGGAGATGGACATACTATGCATAGCACTTTTTTTTCCTTCAGCCAAAGGTATGAATGAGACGTGGAGGTTCTGCCCAGTTAGGATTGCAGCATTTGGCCCAAATTGGGGCTTGTTCTGGTCTAGGGTCAGCTGCAGATAGTGAGGGAGTGAGCGATAATGTCAGGTGTTAACATCTGAAGCTGATCACAGAGCTGAATCAAAAGCTATGATGGAGCTTGAGAAGAGACGCTTGTATTTGCATCCATTTATTGTTAACCCATCGGGAAGACACACAAAATGCTTAGGGGTTTTAATCCGAAGGATGACTCAGGTATATAAGACCATAACTTTTTTTTTTTTTTTTTTCCATTTTAATAAATGATTATTGTCTAGACAACAGTTGTTCACTCATTCTTTGAGTCTGTGTTCTTGTTTCTTTGGCTTTCTGTTACACATTTTCAGCTGCATCCATGACCTACCGTAAGGATCATTTTGTCTACGTGTGTAGTTGTATGTCATTACATCACATGGCATCTAAAGTGTGACAATGAGAACATAGGCACTTTGCTAGACATGTCATGCTGCCATTCTAAGGTCTCTGCTGTCATTCAGTCAAATTCACCATACTTCAGTCTGTCTTTCAGTCCTCTCAAACAAATCTAAACTCAAGTTTAGAGGAAGCTTCAAAAGCGTGAAAATGTAGGGATATATAGGTGTCCTGTAAATCCAGCAGATCACTTCACTAGTCAACAGGACACTGTAAATGTGGGCTATGTATATTGTGCTGCAGTGTCACAGATGGTTGAAGAACTCCATCGACATAAAACTATTGCAAATGGTTCAGATATAAATCTGGACACAAAACTTGGTTACAAAACTGTTTATACTTTATCTCCAGGTCCTGACTTATTTTGAAAGGCCAGATAAAAGCAACTTTCACCTTTAATGCACATTTGCCGATTTGTTGAATCATTTCCTCTATCTGGCAGTGGTGAAATGCTTCTACAGCCAAGACAACAGCATCTCTAAAAGTTGAAATGATACAGCCATCCAGAGTGAGTGGCTCTACCTGAAAGCTTCACTTCAGGCGGCACATGTCATGGGGTTGTCTGGGGTTCCACTGCAATCCCACTCAGGTCAGGTGAGAGCAAGAGGAGGCCCAAGCCCTGGCTGACATTACCCAGTCTCATTCTGCAGGCACGCCAGAAGCTTACTGACTGACAAGCTGACACAACATTTTTGGCTGCTGCACAACTATGCAAGTTGTTTGAGGGTTTAATGGTAGACTGAAAGTCATCTGTTGGAGCTTTGGTGACTTAAGGAGAAAGTGAACTTATAGAAACAGTTAAAGAAACAGGTAAAGACATAAGTTGTGTGAAGGGGTAAATACTCATCTGAGCCCATGAGTTTTAATTCACAGTCACAAAGAATAATAAAGTGTAAAATGAGTTTCATTTGACATCTGTTCTTATCCTCTTGACTGCCTTGACCAGAAAAGGGTACTGTAATGGCCCACATGTGCTGACCTCTCTCTAAGGTCCGGCACCATAATGCTGCAGAAATGTCACGGGGAAGATGTGCAGTCTTAACCTTTACACACACAGATACCATCATGTCCAGGTTATTAACTGAAGTAATTTACTGATTTTGCACAATTTCTTCAATATGAGATTAATAAATGGGGGAAGGATATACAAGGGAATGCATTTCTTTCCTTTGTTCTATTCTCTCATTAAATCATCTGATTCAAGTAATGTTTAGGAAACTGCAGTTAATGCACAGGTGTGGTCAATGCATTGCTGTTTTTTTGTTAGTTTTAATACTTTGGTTTTCATACAACATTGACCTGAAGTTTATACATGGTGCAGCCTATATTTGGTGTACACACACACACACACACACACACACTTTAGGGATATACTGTGACCTTTCATGCAAAAACCACAGGGCAATATTCAGTTGGATCTCTGGTCTGGTGTAACCTTCTCATTTTAATTTTAAAAGGAAGATATTTTTGTTGTATTGTTGCCTGGTCTATTTTACTATTATATTTATGTAATAAATATGAAGTTATAATGGTACCAAAACAGTCGTCTTCTCTGTGGACTCCTAGTTTGAATACAGTTTACTTTCTTTATACTTTACTTCACTTTACTCTCTGCATTTCCAGACATAAATAGTGCACATATGCACCTACCCTCTAGAGTAACTGCAGAGGTGCATACATTTATGTATGAAATGCTTCTTCCATCTCCCTGGTCAGAAATATCAGGAGAGATATTTTCAGCACCAAAATCATAACCATTTTTCATCTAGAGGACTTACAGTAGGTACACTATACATAGTGTACATTCTGGAACACATACCAAGCAGAGCTTGGACCACTTTGATTCTGTGTATACTTAAAGATTATACCTAATGACACACAAAGCCAGGGTTGCTACCACCCGAGAGTTTGTTATCCTCTACAGGCTATGTGATAGTGCAACCTTGATGTTTTCTCCTCCTTTTTGAACAGTCAAACGTTTGCAGAGCTTCGGGAGTTGCTATAGATACAGGGTTTTACAGTCCCCTGTTTGACAAGCTAAGCACGCCTCCTTCCAGCTCCTCTGTTGAGGAGAGGATGATGTCATTAAGGCAGCTTTCCGATCCACCTATCCAATCCAGTCTCTCCTGGTGTGGCTCCGCCTAGCCCCTTACTGGAATATTTGCAGCCAAGTGCCTTCAGCCAGAGAAGGTACACAATGTGAACATTATGGCTTCTAGCATACTCAAGCATACAGCCTTTCCCAGAAGCAAACAGTCTCTAATCTCTGTGAACTGTTCATACTGTAGAAGCAGTCCTCTTTACCTCCCTCTCTCACACAAAGAAAGAGACAGAGATACAGAAACAGACACAAACAGATGAACACAAGTGGGACTATGCGCCATATTTGCCACTAGGGGTTAATCAGCAACACCATATCTTATACAAAAACAGATGAATGGTGCCGTGTGCACACACAAGGACATTCACATACTGTGAGTATTAAACATGCAATCTCAAGCTCGTCTAAGCTAAATCAGTGTTATATAAGAGCCCACCGACGTTGCCCCATACCCCCCCCCCCCCCTCCTTTCTCTCTTTCACACAACACTGCAGCGGGATGTATCCTCAGCTAAACTTGTGAGTGGAGGGGAGAGGTCACGCGAGGACAAGAGAGAGAGAGAGAGGCAAACTGGGCGCTCAGAGCGTGAGAGGGGCCACGTCGCCCACCGTCTGTCAGTGGAAACTGCAGATTGAACGCAGAGCTACTTGGAGCTTTACCCGCATCAAGAGGCTTGTAAAAGAGAAAGAACAACAGAGAGAAAGAAAGGAGGGGGGGGGGGGATTTGTGGATAGAGCAGGGCAAGGGTTGAGGGTTTTACAGATGGTGTGGAGGATGGAAAAGAGGAAAGAAGAGATGAAAAACACCCAGAAATAGTTTCTGAAATAGAGAGCGCAGGAGTGATATGACCGGTCACATAAACACTACCAGTGCCATGTTGAATCCAGAGATGTTCAAAGATAATTGATGGCACAATGAATTGCTAAAGTGGGTTATTTTTTGTCTTTCTCTCAATATATAATATCCTCAGTCATAACAAGATATCTTGTATTTTAAAGACAGTCAGACAGATGGTGCGGGTGAGTGACTATGAGACTATGATGCGCTCCATAAACTCACAAACTGTCCCATTGCTGACCCAAAACAGATCTTAAGGACAGTACTGATGGCTGAGAGGACTGCACTACACAGGTGAGCTTGTTTTACTCTCTCTTGTAATCTATACATCTCACATAGGTTTCTGTAACAACATGGACCCTGTGTTTTGTGTAAACTAAAGCACATCTTTTTGCTTTATTTACCCTTTGTGCTAATTCAAATAGTGCTGTAAATTAAGAATGTGCAGGCGGACACACAAGTGGGCACCACACTTACAAATGCCTAGCATGAATATTGTCTTATTAATTTAATAATTTATTAATAGAGGGTTATTCATATTGTGATTATAGTGGTTCACAATGCTTGTTAGCTACACAATCTCTGATGCTGTTGAACTGTCATGAACTGATGACTGTTAACTGTCAGTCATGACAAGATGAAAAGCAGTAAAGGAGAACTGAGTCAACAGGTTGCTAATGTTCATCAACTGTCTCTGCTAGTACCTTACCAGCAATATCATAAATAGTAGCAGTGCTGTTTACATGAACACACTGGGAAATCGTTGCTTCCCTCAGCAACAGATGCAGTGAAACCCAGCTGACACCTAGTGGCAAGATGATGTAATCACATATAAATTTTGTCAAGCAACGTTAATTAGTCGTCATTCCATTTCTTACAACTACATATTTTTTCATGAATTCATGCTAATGCATCGCATCCCCACAAAACAGAACTAAACACACCACCGATTGCCAAGGGGTCACCAAGGCTATTTGTTGGCTAAATAGTTTGCTCACTAGAACTCCAGAGTACCTCTTACAGATCTGTATAGCAACAAAATAGCGAGGTGAATGAAACAATATTAAAGACAATAAAAAAAGTTAAAAGTTAAAAAAAATATAATTAAAAAGGAACATCGGTGCACAGAGGACTTCCATCAGATAACTCTTAATGTGAAAGAGAAATATGTTATATTAAACTAATACAGGAAACATTAAAAATGCAAACAGTAATGCAACATCTTATGGATATAAAATTCATATGTAATTCTCAAAAAACATGTGGCAAAGACACACAATTGAACTTTTCCCCCTAAACACTTATGGTCAAACTAGCGACTGTTGTTGAGTAGATACACTTTTTAAACAAGACAATGACCACAAACTTCCCTTTAGTTCTCTCTCATTAAAACTAATTAATATTTACACTCGCACTAGTTAGCAACTATGGTGTTGGGGAAACAAACACAAAGTTGCTATATTACTGACCAGAGACATATGTCACACAAAGTTAGGTTGTCAAGCACTTCTCTCCTAGACCTAAAACATAACACACTGTACATCTTGGATGAGTTTTATGGTGGTCATCATTATAGGATCTCAGTCTCTGTACAAAAGTGTCACAGAGGCATTGCAACCATAGATATGAATAGGCTTCCACATTTAAATCCGTGGTTGCTGCACCATGAGGTTTATGTTAAGAGCACCATCACTGCTTCCCTTGGCAACAGGCTGCTTCTGTACCGTTAACTGGAAGTGGTCAATGTGACGGAATTCAACAGCGAAAGAGCCAAAGAGAATGAAGAAGACCATTACCATAGCCCACTCACTTATGGCAGCCAGAGACCTAAAGCCGGCAGGCAACAGAGTCATCACTGAGGAAGTGGGTTAAGGGACATGTCAAATGGAAAACTTCAGTATCCGTCAGCATGCTCCATCAGTTCATCAGTCATATTCATTCAGTGGTACACTTTAGACAACAATACTGTCATAAAAATGACACATTGTAGATACACTGACTAGATTGGATGCTGCTCAACAATGCTTAGGGAAATATACAACAGGCCAGGGAAAGAAAGCCAATAAGACACTAACAAACAGGTGGCGGGGGTTAGTAGGACTGTGAACCACTGAGGTAACGTCACTGGAACCCATTTTGGGACATGGGTGTAAGGATACTGCCGATAAGGAACAAGGTGCACAAGATGCAGAGACTGGCACGCAATGGTCCCACACAGCGTCGATCCTGAGACGGCTCAGCCTTATACGTGAGCCACAGCTGAAGCCAGAAGTAGGCCAGACCCACAAAGAAGGCCAGGTACGCACCGAAGTGATGCACCACCGGAGATTCCTTCAACTGCCAAGACAGGGTGTGTGAGGAGCAAACAAGCATACGCACACTCACACACATACGTACACACACATACATGAAAACATCAATCAAGCAGTTAATCAATTGATTTATGCGAAATCACCGCACAGCATGGTTTCAACAACATGTTATGTTTATGCAAACCTTACAATCACACAGGAAACGTGTTTGTTTCTCATGATATATGAGGACAAGAAGGGATGGGGAGCGGAAAAAAAGACTAGAAACTGACAGAAAGAGCGAGGGAGAGAGTGTACCGGAAAGGGAGAGGGAGAGAGCATATTGGAAAGAGAGAGGGAGAGTGTGTACTGGAAAGGAGGAACAAGTGAGAAGGAGAGAGCGTACCAAAAGGAGGGAACAAGAAAGGAGAGAGCGTACCGGAAAGAGAGAGGGAG
The DNA here is from genome assembly GCA_015244755.2 of Tenualosa ilisha. NCBI lineage: Eukaryota > Metazoa > Chordata > Actinopteri > Clupeiformes > Clupeidae > Tenualosa > Tenualosa ilisha. Next base: position 4,620,520 of record PYXC01000584.1, read on the forward strand.
AGAGTGTACGGAAAGAGAGAAGGAGAGAGCATACTGGAAAGAGAGAACAAAAGAGAAGGAAAGAAAGTGTTCCCGGAAAGGGAGAACAAGAGAGAAGGAGAGAGCATACCGGAAAGCTGCCGAGGATGGATACCCCAGAGGCAGCTATGAAGCAGAGCACCAAAGCAGTTAGGTTGGCACGGCGACACAGGTCACCCAGGTCACGCACCTGTTGATACCTCATCATCGCCACCCAGATTACTTAGAGAAAAGGACACACATATATCACAAAATCAACACCATACTACATAAAAAGTTTCATGACAGAATTAACACCACAACACCTCAACAATCAATACAGATCAATATCACTACTTTCTCACATATGCGTGCTTATGTTCAGCTCTAATCAACTCTGCATGCAGCACAACTCATCACAGAGATGCCACCAGAGTCCACTGTGCCAGAGGAACAGACACCTATATTGTGTTATAGTATTCACAGTTACAGTACCACAGACCAATCACCTATTTACTTTGATTACTTTGATAACTCATCATTCAGTTTTAAAATATAGCACAACACATTTTGAATGTGAGTGTGTGTGTATGTGTGTACTGCTGGCACTCACTTAGTAAAGTCCAAACATTGCAGATGAGACAGAACAAAGCACTCTGAGGCTGATAGGTGGCACACTGGCTGTTGACAAAAACACACTCCATTACTTCTAAACTTTTTCACTGACCATGAGCTAAATGAAATCAAAAATAACAATAGGATTGTGAAAGCAGAAAGGAGAGTAAGCTACACATTTAATTTACACGAGACATTGCCAACAAGCTGTAGGTTCAAAGTTCTAGTTTAAGTGAATTTCATGGTTTCATATCAAATTATGGATATGATCTGCTACACATTAATGACATGAGAACACGGTCTCAAACCGGCCTACTTACACATAGAGATATACATACAAACTCTCCACTTAGCTCACTGTTATTTAACAGTGTAACATCCATGTGTATTTATGCATTTGCTCAACTTCTACAAAACAGAAGCACACAAAACAGCCTATGTGATGGATGTGACGTAGGATAAAAATGTGACTCAACTGGCTCATCGCCAGTAGGTTTACACAATGCTACTAAAAAATGCAATTGTCAGTTCCATTCAGTGTGGATCTTATGCCAGGTTATCTTCCTACACTGTTCAATATGCTGAATCACACAGGCCCAGAAGACCCATTTCCAATGCTGTTCTCACCTGATAAAAGGGAATTTTGTAGTCACATTTACAGAGTTATTTGATACTGAAACACCATATCTGAAGTAAGAAAAGCAAAAATAAGTCAGTGAAATCAAAATGTGTTTGTTGTTTGTTATTCTCACACCTGCATAGCCTAAGACTACTCTCTCTTTCTTTCACACACACACACACACACACACACAGCAAAAATATAAATATGATTGTAAAGTACGAGATGACTGAATTTGTTCAAGTCATCAAATATTATAAAATATAAAATTATAAAAATAAAATTATAAATCCCACATGCAAGAACAAAAAACGTGGGTCCTGAACTTAAATTATTAATTCAGAAGTATAATCAGAGACGGTTGATAATGTAATTTTGGAGGGCCAAAAAGTAGCCTACATAAATTAAACATGTTCTCCTTTTCCTGCTAGCCGAAACTAGGAGTGCATAGGAGGCTACTTGAAATAATTTAACAGCTTGCGACACAGAGAAACAGAATGAGAAAGCCTTCTCTTCTCACACTGTCCATGTTCCCACGATGCCTCCTATAGCCAAGAAAACAGGAAGCAATGCCCATGTCCACATGCTAAACGTCGCCTCTCAGTCTTTACGTCAATAACCCACTGAGGAAAAAGTTTAAAAACTTAAGTGCAAGAATAAAAACAAAGACTGATGTTGCTATTTTCTAAGTTTAATATTACCTTCCTAAAGCAAAAATACAACCTATGTCCGAGCTGTAACCTAACTAATGGTTACACTTAAAAAGTTTCGTTTTCTTATAGATCGCTCTTGCCCAAACAATTTTGGGCGTGTACAACATAATCATCCATAAGTTAAAGGCACAGCTGCTTATTTATCCGTTTTTCATGTGTCAACATTCAGTCACTAATCGCACTTATCCAGTGTAAAATTTTGCAACGGCACTCTATGTAGTCGTGTAGGATATACAGTGTTCAGTGTTTAACATACCAGCACCAACTTTATCAGAAAACACAAGAGAATCCGAATAAAGTAATCAAAATTTATTAGGCCTAAATGAATAAATAACAGAAAAACAACGCCGTGTCTTCTTTTATTCATGCATTTCTGCGAACGTCTTTGAAATAATAATAATAAAAAAGATGGAGTGAAATTAGCAGGAGAGACACCAGTTCAGTTCTGACTTGTTCCCCCGTGCTTTTCATATTTTTGTATATTGACATTTATGAATGTGAAACTGGACAAAACTGGACAAATGCCCCTCACGTAAATCCCCCATTTAAGTACAATATTGCGACATCCATAGCACTGCACAATTAAGTCTTGGTTAACTCTGAAACCGGCACTCATAACCCAGTGGCTCCTTGTCATCCAATGACTGTGTATTGTTGTCATCACTCCAGAGGTGCTAAGCCATACACTCTATGCGTCAGGGCTCGTGCTGATGCTGTAGGTGCTAACGCTTTTTGCCGCCATCCGCTTGTGCACGGTAAGCTGATGGCATTCGATGAACCGGAACTCAGCAGCAAAGAGGCTGAAGAGGAGGAAGAAGTTCATGACCAGAGCCCATTCGCACATGGCCGCCTGAGACTTGAAGCCCGTGTTGTGTAGCACAACCACTAAGATATGTCAGTCAAGGAGTAGGCCAGCTGCTCTTGTGGTGCGACACCAAATTTCATTTGGGGTCAGTGAAATTACAACAGGATTATGAAACAGAGATGCAAGACTAACGGTGCTGAATTGGGGAACCTTGCATTATTTAATGTCGTGAGAAAAGATGCTGTCGCTTCTGTACAGTGGCCTGTAAATGATTGCAACTTTTTTTTTTACCCCAAAGTTCTTAAGAACAACAAAACTACCCTCTGATCAAGCTTGTAAATAGCAATTTACATCCACTGACTCTAAGATGATAACCTTTGACCCATTGGCCCATTTAAGGATACTGGTAATGAGGAAAACAGTGCAGAGGCTGCAGAGGAAGGCACGTAGTGGTCCTAGCCAGTGGCGATCCTGAGACGGTTCAGCTTTATATGTGAGCCACAGCTGAACCCAGAAGTAGGCCAGACCAAAACTGAAGGCCAAGAAAGCACCAAACAGGTGTATTCCCAAAGACAAAGACTGCTGTGGGAGAGGGACAGAAAGAAAGAGAGAAGCAAACAATTCATGTTATGTGTACAGATGCACCAGTATTAGCAGACAAATTGTCTTGTTGAGTATTTGAAGCCATGTTTGGCATCAGTGTGTACATCAATGAGGGTGAGAGAAAGAGAGAGAGGGAGAGAGAGATTAAGAAAAGAGAACATGTAAAAGAGAGTATTCATACCTGGAAATTGCCAAGGACAGATACTCCTATTGAGGATATGAAGCCGAGTACCAGGGCTGCAAGGTTGACACGGAGACACTGGTCACCCAGGTCACGCACCTGCTGATAGCGGACCACTACAATCCATATGACTGGACAAAAGAACACCACAGACACAGAACAGGACACAAGCACAAGAAAAGTAAGTAAAAAAACTGCAGTGTAAACAGAGAAGTTTCAAGAACTAATGAAGTCTCCTCAGCTGTTGTGATTAATTTTATTTTATCCACATTTTAATTTAGTACACAGGGGATTTCTTTTTTGGATTTGAATTGACACTCACTCAGAAAACTGCTCACATTGCAGATCTGTGAGAACCAGCAGCTCTGGGGATAGTAGGCACCACATGCACTATTGAACAAGGGAATTTCAGGGTTAGCACTCTCAGCCTGGAAGCAATGCTATGTGCAGTCGAGTGATTATGCTTTGCTGATTTGTTTCTTTGTGGGTTTTTCTACAAATGGGTCTAATGGGTAGCTAGTAGTAGCAGTTGTAGTAGCACCGAGATCTACTGAAGTTTATTACTCTATTAAGGAGATGAAGTGTATCCTGAAAAATATCCAGTGAATCCATCTATAAAATGAATCCAGTCAACAAGGCATTTGAATAAGAATCCCATTGCTAAACTAAAGCATTTTGCGAATGTTGTAATTAGACATTTGACCTCTATATAAACTAAATAAAGGTGGTTTCATTTTTTTCGTCTGTCATCAACGCAGATCACGCGAGAGTAATTTATAAACACTGATGAAATACTGAGAGTGACTGTGAAAAGCTTATTTATCAGCTTCAGAGTTTACCCTTCAGTTTCCGTCCTTTTAACACACACACAGATTTGGACATACACATACACACACCTCAGATGATTGCAATGCCTTTTCAGTGTAATACAAGGCACTGCTCTTATTCATGTTTGTAGTCAGAATTGGTGAGGGCTACACTGCAGATTGATAATAAAATCTCGACTATCTCGAGTGTGTTTACTTTACATAAATAAGCTAGTTTTATCAGACTTTTAGGTGTCAGCATAAGTTACTAAGAGTTGATCTTGCAGTGCTGTGTTTACCTGATGTATGGGAATCCTACAGTGAGATTAACAGATTCATTGGATACTGCAACTCCGTACCTTAGTAATCAAACAAAAAAACAAGAAAAAATTGGATTAGATATGGATAATGTTTCTTGTGGGTTATATAGCTGAAATCTTGAAGATGACACATTAAGTCAGAAAAGATATGTGTAACATGGTTTCCTAGGCGATGTGCATTACAGGGTTAGACAAAGGAACAGATGTAAGATAATGGGTAAAACCGATATGTATACTCACACAGCCCAGATGCCAGTTGTGCCCCCTACTGCCAAGATTACAGGAAGCAATGCCCATGCCCACATTATAGACAATCAGATTATCTGCATGTTATTCACATGAGAGGGATTACCAACTCAAGCATCACAGTGAGTCCTCATAATCAAGATAAGACCACAAACGTTCACCCTTTGTTTTAAAGCCAAATATTGAAGTGATGTAATAATGAAATATGGATGTATTATCTAAGCAACAATGCTATTACAACATAATAAGAGATATCTTTTGAGTAGGTAAGGATCAACCTACTTGAATCCACATGAATGAGCGTGTAAGACAACAGTAACTTTTCAGTTACTGTGGCTTGCAGTTTAAATGAAACATTTCTGAAAGCATACTCAGAGTTATTTAGTTAGTTAACAGTTAGTTAAGAGCAAGTGGTAAAATCATTACATACCAGTGTAAGCAGTCTTTAACGCCAATCCATGAGGCAACCTTGAAATGTAACACAGCAAGTCATTTGAAAGTCTAGTGTACACAAACTACAACAGCCTTGGTTTCCCCTTCAGCCCCTCCTTGCTCAGAGTAACAAACCATATTGCCTGGAGTAGACCAACCCCTTGTCTGAGTGCACTTTGGTCTCTGCGTCAATGTAGGGAGGTAAAACATTCGTATTTGTGACCAGTTGCTGTCAGATGTGTTTTTGATGAAATATATTTTAACTTCTTTTTATCACCATGCTAGAAAAAATCTCCTTGTATAATATAATAATAATAAAAAGTATCTTCTGCTCTTAATTAAACTGTCTTAGTAACGACCCGTGGACATTACTATTTATTACTAAACCCAGCTGTCAATGCCAGTACCTCCTCTCACAGAATGAAACCTGATTTAATGCACAGCACACTGCACTGTGGAGAGAATATCACTGGTCCATAAACATACAATAGTCCATAAAGGGGATGTAATGACAGCTTACTAAACTGACTAATATTAGACTGTAGGCCTTTCTTTAGAACCAGACAATAGGCAAGGGAAAATTTCTACGTATCCAACCACCTAGACATACATTAAAAAGTTGAAGCACTGACAACCCGGCAATTCAAGTGATAAGACCACAAAAGAGGCATTACATCAAGTTATGGGAGAGTCACAGAGTTGACATGGATTCTATAAAAAACCTATTGCTGTAGTAGTGACACCTCTAAATAATTTCAGTGACAAGCCAGTGAGAAAAGTTTCTTTCAGAGATCTATTCAAAGCACTGTGGCAAGGTTTGGCAACTTCCCCTTCATTCTGAGCGAACTTTGTGCTTGATAAATTTCAACCAAGTCACACTGGCAAACCACTACACTCAAACACTAAGACACACAATATCTAGATTACATCTCATAGAGAAATAAGATATACATGTAACCCTTTGATAAATGATATATATTCAATATCAATATTCAATATTTTGTACATGAAATGATTAACAACCTGTACCAAAAATGGGTACTTACCTCCTCCAAAAATATCTAAAGACTGTCAGGGTGACTAACCTGTCGTGGACATTATCAGATATAGAATATGAAGACGTAAACGTGGTAATAGACTGCTGATTCATCCTCTCTTTATCACCTTCAGCACAGCTAGCAATGGCATCATAAAAATTCACACCCAGTTCAATGGCTGACCAAAGCTAGGGGATCCTCAAGCAGAAATACCACAATAACTCAAAAACAAATAACAGGGTGGTTGGTTTCAGCATTTAATGGTTGAGGTTAGAGAATGTATTTGTTTACATGAGTGTGTGTATGTGTTGTGTGTGATCGTCTTCAGAGCTCTAGTTCAATCTTTACATCCATCTTGCTCTTGTATGGTTCAAGAATGGGGCGCACTTCTTCTGCCAGGAATCTGGTGACCTGAAAGAGTGGGGCACAGAGAAACACAGATATTTGCATCCATGTGTGTAAGTACATGTGACTGTATAGCATGTAGACACTTTTCTTTGTGCGTGTGTGTATGTATGAACCTGGCTAGCGTGTAAGTAGCCTGAAAAGTTGTGGGTTCGAATTCCGGCTGCCACCGTTGTGCCCTTGAGCAAGGCACTTAACTCTAAGTTGCTCTAGGGGAGACTGGCCCGGAACAATTGATAGTTGATGAGTTGTAAGTCGCTTTGGATAAAAGCGTCTGCTAAATGCATAAATGTAATGTAAATGTAAATGTATGTGTTTGTGTGTGTGTGTGTGTGTGTGTGTGTGTGTGTGTGTGTGTCCCTCCACACCTGTTGGGGTGCTCGGCCAATGAAGGTCTTGGGGTCCAGTAGGGCATCCAGCTGGCCGAGTATTGGGGCGAAGTAGGGGTCAGCCTTGACGCGTGCCAACAGGTCATTGTCGCCCCCTTCCTGTTTGACCACTGCTGCAGCCTGCTGCGACAGCACACGGATCTTCTCATGGCAGTCCTGTGTGTGTGTGTGTGTGTGTGTGTGTGTGTGTGCGTGTGCGTGTGCGTGTGATAAAGAAAGAGAGAGAAGCTTTACATTAGTATCAGTTACTGTTTATGATATACCAAGTAAATAACTAGGACCCCAAAACATGTAGCTTGGCAGGACAGCGAGCTGATACTGTAAAGAAGTGAACACGCGTGCGTGTGTGTGTGTGTGCGTGTGTGATTGTGTGTGTGCGATTGTGTGTGTGTGTGTGTGTTTCTCAAGAAATGAGCGTGGATCCTCTGTACCTGACGGTTTCCGCCTGCCTTTACCATGGCCATGATAATATTCTCTGTGGCCATGAAGGGAAGTTCATGACGGATGTGTCTCTCAATCACCTGCCACAGAGGAGGAGAAGGAAAGGAGGGATGGCCATTTCAACACCACCATTCAGCACTCTTAGAATTGAAGATCCATCATTACTAGTAATTTGTCAGTACCTTAGGATAGACCACCAGTCCCTCAGTGATGTTCTGCAGGGTGCTGAGGATGATGTCTGCAGTGAGGAAGGACTCAGGCAGTGAGATTCGCCTGAGATACAGAATATTAGAACATAGGGCAAGTACTGGTAAAAAGGTTACTTAGGCATATTTGCTTATGTGTGTATGTGTTTGTTTCTACCTGTTGGCACTGTCATCCAGTGTTCTCTCCAGCCACTGGACAGCACACGTCTGCAAAGGGTCAGACACTAGCGCCATCAGGTGGCGGGCCAAGCTACAGCAACGCTCAGCACGCATTGGGTTCCTCTTGTATGGCATTGCACTAGAGCCTGCAAAAGACAGAGGGAGTGAGCAAGAGAGAGAGAGAGAGAGAGAGACAGACAAACAGACAAAAGGAAGAAACAGAGAAAAGAGATGGCAGTCAAGCCAAGTAGTTAATTTTTGAAGTGCCATGACCTGACATCACACCAATTATCCTCACCGATTTGCTCCTTCTCAAAAGGCTCCTCGATCTCCTTCAAGTTTGCCAATAGACGAATGTCAGTGCAGATCTATGGAGGCCAAAACGTATCATCAGAAGTCATACTTACGAAAATGTATTTGTTGGTTGATTGTTTTTGGATTTATTTCTGTGTTGGGAGTTTACTGTAAAGAAAAAATGAAACCTATTGGTTGGCAGTGTGCTAAAATGCCTGGATTCCTCACGGTGAGCTCCGGTGAGTCAGAAAATGGGAAACCCTCTCCCTACTGCCATCTTGTGGTTGACAGATGAACTGCAAGTTCCAAAGACAACATTGAGCCAACAATCATGACGAGCTTACCTTGTGAACAGTCGCTCCGAGACTGGCCAGCACAACAAGGGAATCGATGTCCACCTTACGACTGTAGGTCTGCCCCGTCACCAGGTAGGCCCTGCACACACACGGACACACACGTTAGTTTGGACGAAAGTGAATACACCCAATATTCTCGGTGATATAGGCGATACTGATATGGCTGATTCCAGAATATTTTTTCCATAATTCTGGCAAGGTATTCCATGTGATTGCCTAATTCACTTTTGTGTGGTTTCCTAGAGTGAGTAAACCCAGACCGCACCTCAATCAAGATTAAAAGTATGAAATAAGGACCAGAATGAAATGTTAAGTTAAACTGAGGCATTCAACATTGACCAAAAGTGCAACAAATGCAATCAGTGTGTACAATTATATATATATGCCCCATGTCGATTTAGTGGTTGTGATTGATTACTGGGTTTTTGGCAACTTAGAAACAGTCTGCAATAGGCTTGACTCTAGCCTAGCTAGCTTGTTTGGGTTTACCTTGGCAACTGCATTAAATTAACAGAATTAAATCATTACAGAATTTGAATAAATTTGACCAAGAAATCCCCCACGCAAGCTCAAATGCAGTCAAAAGCAAGAATAGGACATTAAAAGTTAAAGAACTGCTGTTGAATATATAAAATGTACTACAAATACTGTATACTCAACAAGACATAACTTTTATTTCTGATATGCAAGTACTTACTTTTTAAAGCCAGCCATTTCTGTGACAAGTCTGTCCAGTTCCTCTACCTAGAAACAAAATACACAAAATGGCAACTTCATATAATATACTGTATGTGCAAGAACAAAGACATCAGGAAAAGCCCTAACCTTGTCATGGTCCCCCTGGAACAGCTGAAGGAAGCTGGCCTGTGTGCCCGTTGTACCCTTGACCCCCCGGAAACGAACATCATCACGAGCCCGCTGAAGGTTCCGCATGTCCATGGTGAGATCCTGCAACCACAGGCACGCCCGCTTCCCCACAGTGGTTAGCTGAGCAGGCCTGGAGGAGAAAGAGAAGAAAGCGAGGGATAACATCAAAGCAGGCACACAAAAGGAAAAAAGATACAGAGCATACACAGCAAGACAAGGAGAGAGGTGGACTAAATAACACAAATGACACAAACATGAGTAAATAAGTAAAAGTAAATGAGTAAATACTTACTGGTAGTGGGTAAAGCCCAGGGTGGGTAGATTGGCATACTTCTCTGCAAAGTTGGCCAGTCGATCAATGACACGAGCCAGCTAGCGGAAGCAGATGAGAGATATGGGAGGTAAGGTTTGGTAAACATCAAACAACTGTGCTGCAATCAGCTCATGGCAGATGTACTTACCTTGGGCAAGAGAATGTCAAAGCCATCCCTAAGCATGATGAGATCCTAAGAGAAAAAGCAAATAAAACAGAAAGAAATATTTTCATTTATTCATACACATTTCCTGATTTGCTCTGTCTTCTAATTCAAAGGGCAATTTCATGTTATGGATATGACAGAACCTAAGCAGGCAAAGTATTATTTAAATATTTCTTATTTTCTACATGTTACAGCAAATCAACAAATTTCATAATCATTCACATACAAATACCTGCCATTTTATTGCTTTTATGGACGTGACAAAAAAAGTCCACATTCCATGAAATTGCCAAAAGAAAGACATATTTCAGTCACAGTTTTATTTCTAAGCTCTCCAGCATATCTATTCTGTTCCAGTTCAAACTCAGGTGTGATTCTGTGCTCACCGTGTTGTCTCCGACGTAGCAAGAAGTGGCACCCAGGTGAATGATGGGAGCAGCGGCCGGGCAGCAGTGGGCGAAGGTGTGTACATGAGCCATGACGTCGTGACGGAGCCTCTTCTCCTCCTCAGCTGCCATGGCAAAGTCGATGTCTTCTGCATGGCTCTCCATCTCAGCCACCTGGGCATCTGTGATGGGCAGACCCAGAGCCTGTAGGAACGGAGGGGGAGAGGGGGAGGAGGGGGGGTAAGATGAATTATCAATGAAGGGAGAAGATAATGTGGTTATGAGGGGAAAAAAATAAGGATGCAGGAGTACTGGAATATTTGGATGGGGGTTGGCTGGGTGATGAGGAGAAGAGTGAAGACAGAGGACAGAAAAGGATAGGAGGAAAGAGAAGAAAAGACATGAGAAGGGAAAACAAGTATGGGAGAGAACAAATATGAGGAGTAAAGGCAAGGGGGGAGGGGGAAAAAATAGTGGAAGAGGACGAATCTCAGAAATGTCTTTTTGAGTAAGGGAGTGGACACAACTCTCCTTTGGCAGGCTCTTCGCCACAGACACTTAAAAGTGTTTGCAAGTGTCTTCTAAACAGTTTCTACACTTTAACACTTATACCACATTCAGCAGATATCTCTTCCACTTGCTGTCATGAGCTGGAAACCAACAAAATCATTCCTACTAGTCATTGAAAGGGGTGGGAGGTGGGGGAAATGAAATAAGTGTTTGAAGAGGAGACTGGCTTGCTCACTCTATGGTGCTCTGTTGGCATTTGGCTAAAATAATAACGCATATCTCTGAGTCTGAAACAAGTTGTGGCCTATTTTTGACGTCTTCAAGGCCACAAAAAAAGTTGCATAATTCATCCAAACCAACACAAATGAAACTAGAAAAGCACTCGGTAAGCGCAGACCTGTGCCAAGGCAATATGGGGTCACAAACGCAATACAAAGTCCCGACAGTGGTCTGGATCACCACCAAAAATCTATCATCTGTTTCTTGTCCTAATACCCACGTTGTCCGAAAATTTCATCCGAATCTGTGCAGTACTTTTTGGCTATTTCTTGGTGACAAGTATGTGTTATCTGATTCATGTGTACGCACTGGTATATTCTCCTCATCATATGGCAATCAGGTGATTGAATGTGTACTCAGAACCACAAGGGTCCATTATTAATGTGCACCATCCCTTCATCGTGATGCTATTTGATGCTAAGAAGACCAACATGATGCTATTTACGTTAAGGACAGCGATTGCTCTCATGTTGTATTGTGAACCTTGAATGTAACACAAAAAATGTGATGGGTCTTGGTTTTGACATCTATCTCTTTCTACTTCCCAGGCTTAACTCTGATCGTTCCTTCCCTATGACCATTAAGCCCAAACTTTTCCCAAGGCCCAAGCTGATTCCAAGATTGGTTTAGCTAGGGTTTGTTAGATTGGTTTAGCTAGGTTTCACCGGCATTTTATAACTGGGAATCCAAGGGCGGCCTCATACAGAGCAAGAACACTTAGAACACACATGGTGACAGAGAGATCCTAACTGGAGAACACAGGTGAAAATGAATGAAAGCATAAACATGAAATGACGGAGAGCAAGATCAACATGATGCTATATACTCATGAAAAGCCAGGAAACACTGGAACTAGGGGAAGCAGTCTGGCCGAGCCTTTATTTGGATCTTTATTTAAATAAAATACTGCCACGCTTTCGACTTGGATTTCCACTGAGTGAACAATACTGACTGACACAGTGAGTTTAATGACATCAAATGAGTGAAATTTTTCTCACCTGATTTATAATGCTTTTATTTGATATAGCCTACTTCTGGTAATCAAGAAGGATAGTCATCAACAGTGATTATAGACTGGATAATGGTAAGCAGCTACTAGTTATTTTAAGGGGAAGAAAGAATTCAATGATTAGCAAGCTCATGAGATAAGCAGACAGCAACACCAAAATATAGGCTAAGTAAATAAATCAACCCCAACCTTTCATCTGAGGTCTTCAGATAGCTATGTGGGGGAAAAGATGAACTGTCTTACAGACAGTGTTCAAGACCTTCCTTGTAGAGATATTAAATACAAAGTCCAAGGGAAACCCAAGCTTATGCCTTCAGTGCTACAAATGTACAACTCCAACTCCTGACTCCTCAGCAACAAATGTGACACTCTGGGCAGGGCTATATGGACCTGATTGTTCAGGTTTCAATCAATAGGAATAAGACACTTATTTATTTAGGCCTAGTCCTAACAAGGGTAGTTTCATCATGCTAAGGAACATAACTCCAAAGATTAAAGGTCGCGTCTCTGGGGTCACTCTCCAATTACACTGACATTTAGGCTCACTATTTTAAAACACACACACACACACACCACACAGAGAACTACGCAAACCTTCGATGGCTGTGTTGTGTGGTACTTTCAAACAGATACTCTCTCACACACGCACTCAATTACACTCTCACACAAAAACAGTGTTGTGAGTATTTTGAGATACCAATAGGAATGACCTTCTGATCTGAGCAGGACATGGTGTTGCCAATTAGGCCTTCTCACTATTCATTAAAAAGCATGAGGATGCGCATGTGACTGATAGGTCAACACCAATTAACTTTCAAGTCTTCATTGTCTTTAAGAATGGAAAACTCGGGGCACATGTGGTTACTGGTTTGTTCGCATAATGACAACCATAACCTTAGTCGTTTTGCTGTTCAATTTAATTTAACGTTAGCCTGATTGTTGAGAGAGAAGTTGCACATTGCTGAACTTTCTCAATTTCACCTACGTTATAGGCTAACGCTAAAATTAGGCTACACCATATCACCAGAATCAGGGTAGTGATAATAAATTGCAAACTTTTAGTTCTTTAATGCAACTATTTCTAAAAAAAAAAAAAACAGCGTGACCCTGCTCCAGCACTGTGACTTATTGTTAGGCATGTGAATCTCATAATACTCTTCCAGTGATCAAATATAAGTAAAGTGAGAAAACTGTAGACTAACATTACAGGTACCAAGCGCTTGCTATTAGTACTTGTTCCATGTGTTGCTTGCACCATAGACAACGATAATGGTACTCGTTTTAAAAAAGGCCTCCTTCAAGCTATTTTTAGAAGATGGGAACTTGAGATGAATTGTTCAAGGTCGAAAACTTTAGACACTTTCAACAGAGAAAGCAAACTGTCTCCCAAGACAGACTAATTGTAGCTATAGTGTTTATGTTGCAAATAAGGGGTATAGCACCGTGCACGCCAAGATCAGGAAAGCCAACAAGTTCAAACCTTTTCAGCTTTGGCGAGGTAGATCCAGAGCTTCCTCCAGGTAGTGAATTTCTTCCTGTCACTGAAATTATACGCCATTTCCTTGCTGGCATATCGTGACACCAGGGGCGACCGGTATTTCATAAATTCGTCTGCAATTGCATCCATGACTGCGAGGTTTAAGCCGTCAAAAATAATGGACCCAAGCAACACACACTGCTGCCCGTGCCTGCTGCAGCCTGCTTCTCTCGCAAAGTAGAAGGGACTTGCTCACATGGAAATGTGATTACGACAGTTCAAATATGCCACTACTCTACGGCACAAGGTCGTTTTGAGACAAATACGTCACTCAACGGCAGAAGGTCAATTTTGCTGCCAATTTTTAGGAGGACGAAATGCGCGAGGCTACTCCCATCCATCCTATGCCCCTATCTGGCAGAAATGCTTCTAAGCAAACAGCATGCGGCTTCAGCATTAATGGTACCGTCTTGTGCTGTGTCAAGTAGCCTACTCCTAAGAAAAGGCCAGCTTACTCCAGCCGCTATTGATGTCCTGCGATATTTTCCTGTGCCTTTGTAATTTACTTTACTGCGGCGGTCTGAATCTGGTAGTAGAAAAAAGAAAATCATTGGTGATGTTGTTAAAGTAATTGGGTGATAGTCAGAAGGCGAGTTATGCATACAAACTGATAAAACTGTCGATAATGGCTTTTGTGTCCATACCAACCGGGATTGCTATGAGAAAACGGTGTGTGCATTTCAAAACGTTGGTTAAAATACGGGTGTCGTGGCGGGAACATTCAATACGTCACATGCAGGACATCAATGATGCACAAGCAACACCAAACAACACATGCAAACAACAACGATGTGTATGCCCACAACCTTTTCCCTTTTCTTCTTTTCACCCTCTGTCTATCGGAAACAGAACTGTTGATATGAATCAGGGGCGTTTCCTGAAAGCTATTTTGATAAAAGTGATTTGCGAAATCATTTGTCATCTGTCCCACCAGGAAACTGCGCAAGTCCTTTTTTGCGATTTAGGCTATCAAACGGTCTCTGGACAAGGTGCTTTTTCATTAGTTTAGGCCTGACAAGGGCAATGACCTGGACAAACTAAAAATCGAGCAAGGGGGGAGTGAAGAGAAGGAGTCGAGCTTGCGAATGGGAAACAGAAATTAGAGGGATGCGTAGCTTTGAGAGTGGGGTACGTGAAAGAAGCAGCATGACGCGTTGTAAGTGAATGTGTAGATTTCATACGCTTTCAGACTAGCCAGGAGGATAAAACAGAACAGAAGAAAAGAAACGAAAGAGGAGGAGGGGGTGAGATAAAAACCAAAGACAGTAAAATAAGATCGTGGAGGAAACAAAGATGGCCGGTCACTACACTGGCACACTCACTGGTAAGTCAGCAGCAGAATACATCATGAATTCCTCATGCCAGTTGAACCCTTTTATTTCTTTCAGCTGCCAACCCATTATAATTCACAAATTTTACATTGGCACCCTGAGTCTGTTTTAATTTGCTTGAAATGCATTATAAGTTACAACAGGTACAAGCTATGTGCTGTGTAAATGTATTTTTTATTCTGGTCTTCTGGAGATACCTTGCCTACCCGACGTATTCTGCTGCTAGGCGTGCAGCAGACAGGGAAAAGTTCCACAGGCAACACCATTCTGGGGAAGCATGTTTTCCCAACAGAGGAAGTGACATCAGAGAGTGGGGCATTCCAAGGAAAAGTATTTGAGCGCATGGTAACTGTGGTGGATACCCCTCGGTTAGACTTGATTGAAGGTGAGGAAATGGACGGGGATCAGTCAAGGGAGTCTGCTGACCCCAACCTGAGTGCAGGTGTACTGCTCTGCTCTCCGGGGCCTCATGTCATTCTCTTGGTGGTGTCCATGTCCCAATCCTTCACTGAGAACCACAGGAAAACACTGGAGACTCACCTGGAGGGAATGGGAAGAGGTGTGTGAATCTTGAATGTCTCATGGGAGTCAAAATCTCATCCTGTATGCTGCTCATTAATTAATGATTATGCATCATTAATTCATATTTCCATCACTGTTGAGGTTACCATCTTTGCGTCTTCCTGTTTCTCATGCTTTATGTGGAATGTGTGAAATTAAGTTGTGATGGGGTTCCTCTTCATAGGTGTCTGGAGGTACACCATTGTGTTATTCACAGGTGTTGATGCACTTGGTGCTTATGGATACTTGGAAAGCTACATCATTGAGGGAGGAAAACCCCTTCAAGACCTTGTGGAGAGGTGTGGTAACAGGTAATGTTGGGACACTAAAGCTGTTTATTGAATCCTTGAATTGAATTCAAGGTTTTTTTTTTTTTTAACAATGATATATGTCTCAAATATTTGTACAGGTATCATGGCTTGGACAACACTCAGCTAAATGAGAGGACTCAGGTTCAGGAACTACTGATGAAAGTAGAAGAGGTGGTGGAGCAGAACCAAGGATGGTTCCTGGAAGTGGACAGTTCCTGGGGCCTCCTGCATAAGCACAGAACTGGGAACAACCTGATGTGGAATGAAGTGGTTGTGGGAGAAAGGAGAGCGATGGAGTCATGGAACCTCCAGGATTTTACACCTCCGAGAGGTTGGGAGGGTTATCCTTTGATGTCTTTTATCAAACAATTCTCAAGAAGTTAGGCTTTGGTTTGAGATGCTTTTCTAAAGCCATTTTTCCTGAATTACTTCATATCTTCTTCACATCCAGACTAATGGTAATTAATTGCTCTGACATCAAGGTAAAACATGTCAGTTACCTATGGAATGGGCTATAAAAACTTTATGCAATCATTGAGTGATCCCCATCTAACAGATGGCAGTGATAGGTCTATCAAACTTAGAACAATGTGAACAAGTAACACACATTCAGGCTTGGGAGGTCTGGAGGAATGAGATTTGTGTTTTTTGATCATGTGATTCAAAGCAAAAGATTTCATATCCATCATTTAATTGTATACTCTTATTAGGTACGTTTGTTGTCTTATTAGGAATGATTGTTGTCTATGATTGTTGTCTTATTAGGTACGATTGAACTCACTCAAATTCCTCAAAATATAGCAGCTCATCAGCCTACATGCTACTAGAGATGTTTTTTTATATGGAGGGATTTAACTCTCCACTTGATCATCTTTGGAAAATCGCAAAGTCAGTACAAGTCAGAGGCTACAGCCATTGTTTTGTACTTTAACAGACATCACTGGCATTATGGACAGTATGTTAAAGGGGAACGTGCACCCTATACAAATTCCTTAACACACTATTTTCTCTTTGAAATATGGAGTTTAGATACATGTAACATAAATACAACTCTGTTGGGAGCGCATGTTTGCATGACAACACTTAGTTGGCACCATAACACCTTTCTTCTGTTCTCTCTGCATGCATCTCAGAGCTCAGGATCATGCTGCTTGGCTGGAAGGGCGTGGGGAAGAGCAATGCAGGGAACACCATTCTGGGTTTCCAAGGTTTCGATGTGGGCAAGCAGACAGAGGTCAGCCTGAGGAGACAGTCACAGGTCTCAGGGCGTCGGATCATCCTGGTGGACACCCCGGGGTGGGACTGGTGGTCTGTGAAGAAAACATCCCAAAAGGCAAAGCACGAGGCACAGAGGGCCAACAATCTCCTTTGCCCGGGGCCGCACGCTTTGCTCCTTGTGATTCCTACCGTGTCTTCCCTCTGTTCTCGAAAGAGATTTGTTCTGGAGGACCACATGGAGAGTATCTTTGGCAAGGAGTGGTCCCAGTACACTATGGTGCTGTTTACCTGCGGAGACTGGCTCCAGGGCCTGGGCTACTCCATTGAGGAGCACATCCAGAGAAGTGGGAAGGAGCTGGTCAGGCTGCTGGAGACTTGTGGTAATTACTACCATGTCCTGAACAATAAGAGCCCAGAGGGCCACAGACAAGTCCCTGACCTGCTCAACAAAGTCGAGGAGATCGTTGCACATAATGCTGGAGCGCCTTACCTATACATGGAGGGTAAGTCTTTACTGATGGAAAGTTTTTATACTAATGTTTTGTATGTTTTTTTCATATAAGGTCTACAGCAAAAAATGTCAAATGTTCAGGGTTCATGTAATCACATCATACCATACCATCGCATTTTATTGGCATTATGGATGTGACAAAAAAGTTTATTTCCAGGGGAACTGCCTACCACAAATTGTGATCTATGAACACAAGATATTTAGAGCTTTTGACTTTTCCATGCTTATCCAGTGTTTCACATCACAATGCTACAAACTGTGGGTAAGTACCTTTAACAATGTCTGAATGCGATGCTCAGAAAGGGTGCATACAAGGCCTCACGCACCTTAGTGATCGCGACAGTGAGACACCCATGACCCCTCACAAACTTAATGTGAACACGCAAGTCTATGAGTCTGTAAAGGCATTAAACATAAACATCATATTTCTTTGTATTTTAGGGGATGATGAAGATTCTGTGGGAATGACGGAGTCCTCAGGATGTGGAACATGTAATGTGCAATGAGGACAAGGATGTACACCCTCTTGAGCTGGGACTTATCAACCCAACTGTTTTGAATGGCAGTATTGACAAAAGGCACTTAAATCACCTTTGGAGAGCAGTGTTTGTTCTTTTATGTATTCTTGTGTATATTACACCACAAAATTGTACACTATACATTTATTTTGTTGGCTTTCTTAAGGTATTTGGACTACCACTATAGAATTTCTGTCATTGCTTCCTTGTACTTTGCTATGAATATCAACATGACTGGACATGCTATTTAAGTGCATGGTTATAAGTTACTATTGGAATAGTGTCTGGGAAGCCCTGCCTTGTAACACCTATTAGAGGAGATGTATCCTCATCAACAATGGATATTTAAAACAAGCCTATATAGTAACACTGACAAGCTGATAAATTGGCATGAGTCGACATCATGATTAGCTGATTCATGCCAATAAAGTCTTTGAGGGTTCAGGGCTTAAAGGGTCAGGGAGGACATCGGGAATTTAGCCCTAAGACATCCATTTTCCTTGAACATCAAACTAAGCGTATTCCTGACAGGTTCAGGGGCATGAATATGCCTTTGAGTCCACTTACTAATTGGTACTCTTAGAAGTGTTTGGGCCTTTGCACAGATGTGGGTAGACATTAAAGATTTAAATATTTATCCATGCTCCTATCAGTCAATCAGTATGCACTCATGTGAGGATCGCACTCCCCTAAACCACAGTAGTTACAAAAGGATCCGTTCTGTCCTTCCTGATTAGGTGGGAGTACCTTGACGGTTAGTGCTGTATTATTTAGTAGCCACACTGTCCTTTTGTGAATGTGACAGTTTTGCTCACAATATTCAGGAATGTGTCTTGCAAAATTTGCACATTTGAATCACGGGCTTAATCCTGCATCATTTTAATTTAAGAATTGTTGACTCCTTCCCTTAAATGTTACTCACATTTTTTATATGGTTTGTGATTGCTTTCAAGTTTTATGTTGATTTTAGATGATTCTCTTAAAATCATATAAATAAATGATGCCTTTAAAATGAAACAGCATAGAAAGAATTGACATGTATAGCTGTTAAGTCTTGTGACACAAGAATTTTCTGTGTATGGGCTTCACTGCCAAATATGTGCCTAATTGTGGAATGTTTTGAATAGATTTGCACCTTAATATAAATTACAAAGTATCAATGTAGATCTGGTTGTCGACAGTTGAGTTCATGCAGTCTTTTTTTCACAGTGCTTCTTTTAGCAGACACCAAAATATGACATTGTAACAAATGATCCAACTCAGAAAATGACTTTGCAATATGGTGAACCACTCAATGAAAGGCTTCTTTGCGAAAGAAAAAAACAATCAAGTTAAAGCGATGAAGGAAGCTTTTTGTTTGCATTTGGTTAATTGGCTTTTGGAGTTTGCTTAGGCACTGGACAGCTTTGGCCATGTGCTTTACAATGGACCCCATTATGACAAGGGTTGAGCAGTAGGGCTGTGTAGATATCACTTGTTTTGCAGGAATAATCTCTGCTTGTATGTGTGTGTTGGCATTACTCATATGGGAGGCATAATACAGGGGAGACAGTAAAATAAAATAAGTTTAATACCAATTTTACAGGCATGAAATATGACAATTGGCATCTGCATGCATTTATAGTTGAGTGAATGCAATACTATAGGCAAGAATAGAATACATTAAATACTTGACGAGACAAGTTAAGAGAAGAGAGAAATACTTTGGTAGGTTAACTTAAATAATGACAATGAGTAAGTTATGAAACCATACAAATCACTATTGACATGCATTAGGGAATGGGATCTTCACAAAGCTTACTACAATAGTGTTTAACTACGCTACAGAATAGGACACGTTATAGAATAGGACACATTAGTCTACTTCCCAGTTTCCTCATCAGCGTCATCAAATCTTCGAAACCTTTCTGTTCTCAGTCTTTAGTTTCCACTGACACTGCCATCTTATGCCTACACTACACACCATACTAAAACTTGCCATCATTTCCATCAGCTAGGACCTTGCGTTGCTTGGCAACCCGCACCTCTTCTATGAGCTCCTTCAGATACTGGATCTCCTTAGTGATGGAATCTGCTTTTTCAACCAGCTCCCGGTTCCTCTCTTCAAGCTGTTCACACTCTGTGTGAAGAGACTCTTGTTGGGCCCGCTTCTTCAGCCGGTACCGTGTTGCTGCTGTCTTGTTCTGCTCCATCTTCCGCTGCTTCTTCTCCTGGACTCTGGACCGGCCCTTGGACCCTCCGGAGGCTGCAGGAACCACTGCAACCTCTGGGCTGAGTTTGGACCTGGTGGTGCGACCCGTGGCAGGGTAGGGCTGGGTTCGGCTGAAGTTGGCCTGGAAAGCTTTCGGGGATACAGATGTGCCACTGCCACTGTTTGGGAGGTCAACGGCGCAGGATGAGGACTGGGCAATGCCCACTTCCTGTTTTGGGGGTGTGAGTAGCAGAACAATACGAGTTGGGGAGAGGGACAACACAATCCTGGTCACCTGAGGTGTCTCCTTTGGAATAGACTTCTTCACTTCTGAGACGTCCACTTCACTGCCGAACTCCAGGGTTGAGGCTGGGGAGGCTGGGGGAAGGACAGATGGCGATGGAACCGGAGAAGGGGGCTCCGTCTTGATTTCCAACTCTGTTTGAACCTCTGGGACCACAGCGGTATGTGTGCTCGCATCAAGGGTTGGAGCAGGGGCATCAAGGACGGGACCAGGGGGCGGTTCAACCGAGTCTAAGGAAGAGACAAGGTCGTCAGGTGAGCTGGGAGTGTTTTCAGGGTCACAGGAGCTGATGAGGGAGTCCAAATCGAAATCACTCAGGTCCATCGTCTCGGCCATCCAGTCCATTCCAGAGAAGGCATCCTCTGTACATGCAGAACATTACATGAAATTAATTATGCTGGCAAAACAATAAAATATTCAACATGATTTCTTACAATGCAACGCAAAACAAAACACCTCACCTTTCACGTCACCTGAATTCATGTGGGCCTGGTTCAACGGGGTTGCAGCCACCCAGGGAAGAGGCAGCATATCCCCGCCCACCTTACTGTCAGGCAACGGAGGAGCAGGGGAGGATGGTGGGCAGAGGGACGAGAATTGAGAGGAAGGTGAAGAAAGAGAAGAAAGGGGCGAAGATGGTTCCTCTGATGGGGAGGCCATCATTTCATCTGGGTCCAAAAGGGATGGGAGTGGGTCAGCCGTCAGAATCGAAGGCCCCCAGAACAGGGCCTCCATATCGTCTGGGCCAAACTGTGAGCTCATTAGTGACATGGCTGTGGGTCACGCTTAGGATCAGAAGGTCTCGGATCTGGTGGAAGTCGAAGGTTTCCTCTATGCTGTCTGCTACAGCAGTTTTGGGTAATGTCACAAAGGACCTGCAACAGAGGGTTGGGAAGTGGTGAGTACTTCATGTTGCAACAGCAAAACAGGAGAATACAGTCTGACCATCAGCGTTAGACATTAAAGTCTGCACCACAATAAGTTTAAAACAAAGGTCTGAAACAAAAACTTCCGCCGTGCAAATAAGGAGGCGGAAACTCCACCCACTCCAGGTTCTGAGTCTCCTGAAATGGCAGAATGCTCCGTTCGCAGATCATGGAGGATATAAGCATAATTCCATTGCACTAACTCGATTTTTATAACAAAACAATGCACTTGGAGGGAATAGCTACTTTACAAATGCCTGTGTCAAGCGTTACATAACAAAACTACAAAACAATCCCATGTTGTCACCGTTCTGAGAAGACGACATAGTTTGTCGCCATTTTGTTGACCAGCACGAGCCAGGTTCTTTGTTCAAACAGAAGTCGCCATTTTGATGAAGCCAGGCGGTAACTTTAGAAGCTAGTCTGGTATGTATTAACAGGGCCAAACGCTTATACTCATCATAAAACGCCTGATAATATGTTGCACATTAAAATACTATTAATCGCACACAAAATCGTCAAGCGGATGCGATTATATTTGAGGCAATTCGCTCATGTCAGGCTTTGGCTAGGTTGACATTAGTCTGGCTAACCCCAATGCCCTCAAAAGGCCAAGTACCGTTACAAGTAACATTGTAGCGTTCTCGTTTATGGATACATTGGTTTTAGTTGATACATAATGTTAACATAGTAACAGTAGCTATTTCTACAATATACACATTTAACCTCTCTAAGGTGGGACCACTTCCAAATGAAAAGACGTATTCGTTTAGCGTAAAAATAGTGCTACTTACGCCATTTTTCTAGAAATAATGTTGGAAATCAGTGCACTGCGTTGATGCACTGCGGTGTTTGCTGCTGTTCGTCTGCTGCAAACAATTACACGGCCATCGTGGCTAAAGAGCGCAATCGCTCGGGCTTCCACAAAAGAACACAGCAGTACTGGACAAGAGAGCGATAAACACGAGGCGGAGGTCGATCGTGTGAATTTATGTGACCGCCTTACACTCGAACCTTTGTGTACACATCCGCATAGAGTTATCACATAGTCCCTCTTCGACAACGGAATCAGTGACACTAATCATGTATTTGTAGTTGTTAGTTACAAATATTTGAGGTCCAGAATCTTTATTTGGGTCAGGTTTACTTCACACTTAGATGAAACAATTAAAAACACTGATCTGATGCTTGCTTCCAAAGTCTAAATAATTATCTGGTGCCGGATAGCACATGTCGCCCTCCAGTGGAAGTGCCAAAACGCTACAGGCACTCAAGGGCAGTTTGGGGCCCAGTGTCTGTTTAAATCAGTCTCTGCATGTATTTGCATGGATGTATGGATGTATTTTATCCAAATAATGATTTTCACCTTTCCTGTTGACCACTACCAATAATCATAGTTTCTACACTGAGCTTACAGTTTTGTGAGTGACAAAAAAGTAACTTGTTAGAAAAGTATTGCACACGAGCATCTCATGACTAGTAAAGAAACTCTCCCAAGTCCTCTTATAGATCATAACAGCTGGTTGCTTGTCTTTTCCTGCCTTAGTATACTGCTCTTTTAGTGTGTTCAATGCGTTCCCCCTGTACCACTGCGCTTTATGATGCATACCCTTATTTCAGTCCTTTGATGTTTTGATTTCATTCCATATTTTTGGGTTAACAAGTCTGAACAGAAATGCATATCAATAGCAATTAGAAATATTTCTATATCTTTATTTCAACAGATTTTTTGTATGTCAGTATTCACAAAATACCGATTATTACAAATCAATTTACACATCGATCACAGAATGAAGACATGATGATCGAGCAGTCTGCAATCATAATCACATCCAATTGAGCACAGAGGCATTTTGATATTAAATCCACTGGAGCCGCCCCGTGGAGTCTATCAGTTGTGGTCAGACACAGATTTTTAGATGTGGGTCTGGATTTCCAGGCTATCAGTAGAGGAGATGAGGAGGTTAAGTAGAGAAATGTGTAGCAGACTGCTCCTATAAACAATCCCCAGTCTAGCTTATAGAACTATGTGCCTATTGAATATTACCTGGGGTGATACTAAATCATTATGAAAACTGATCTGTTTCTGCCGTCTTGGTCTCAACTCGGTCTTGCTTCCTCAAAGACTTGGTCTTGACTCGGTCTTGCTTCCTCAAAGACTTGGTCTTGAGTCGGTCTTGGCGACATTTAAAAACCTACGGTCTTGGTCTCGACTCGGTCTTGACCCTTCAAAGACCCAGTCTTGACTCGGTGTCGAGATAAGCAGTCTCGTCCCCATCACTACTTTGAAAATGTTTACTTGAAAACATTTGTAGAGGCTCCAAAATCTAATTTTAACACATTTATCATTTCATCATGACTGATTGAAGCCAAAGAAACTTTTGCTAGATAGTAGATAGTAGATAGTTTCTCAGATAGTAGCCAGTCAGAGGATTTTTCCTGGTTTCATAAAATGGCACTCACCAGTGGGCCTGCCAGACACAGACGATAATTAATTCAGTATTATAGATAGTTATAGACAGTATGTTTTTCAGAGGGTTTTGCTTGTTTTTATCCGTCCACCCTTCTGCAGTCATCCTGTTTTGAATAGATCTCATGGTCACATGTCGTGAATCTTCACATGCAGCATACAAGCTGCACCTTACAACATCAGTGGAAACAGGAAAGTGATACCCCGGCAACGTAAATTACCCTGTAACTTCTATTTGTGATCCTGCTTACATTTTGCTGTTTATTTTCTGTGTTTAAACCTGCGGAAATGCAGTTGGTTCATGGAAAGCACCAAGACAGAACAGGTTCAGCACCCGCATATGCTTGTCCAGTTGTTCTCTTTGTGAGGCACTATTGTGGTCAGGGAGAGTACAGAAATAAAAAGACTAAAAGACTTTCACCAGTAAGAATATTTCTGTATTCCTGGCTGTGGCTAGTTGAAATTTGCCTTTGATGTGTCAGAATCTGACGGTGGTCAGAATGGAAAATGTATCCCCAAAACTCAGACACATACTATGGCCAGCTGGAGTTGATACACACATATGATTTCCCCATCTCAAACACTGGCTGTGGCCAGTGAGAATGTTTCCCAGGCATTGTTCATGTCATCCAGTCCCTCCTGCAGTTGCCGGGCTGCTGTGCTGACCTTTGTGGCGAACTTATCCTCTGAGCCCTTCTTCTGTTTTTCTCCCTCAATGGTGGAGTAGTACCCTTCTGAGATAGCATCAAGGCCTTTCAGTATGTCATCAGTGCCTGAGAGTGCAGACTTGACACTGTCAGCCTTGCCATAGCGGCGTGCTGCTTCTGCCACACGTGCCACCCACACAGCCTCTTTGCTGGCCCCCGTGACAGTGTGCCGTCTGAGCTCCGCCATGCCAGTTCGCACTATCGCCAGACTGTTCTCCAAATCGATCGCTTGGTCTCGGTATGCCCTTATGATCTCCTCAACTCGCTTTTGGTCCACACTCTTAGATTTTTTCTTTTTCACTGCCGAATTGGCACCCATGCCGCCAGCAGCAACTGCCATTCCGGCCCCGACGGCGGTGGCAACCAGCGAGGCTCCCATGGTGAGGGGTGCCAAAGCTATGCCCACCACAGCCGCTACCCCTCCCACGGCGCCAGTGGTGCCTGCCCCGGTGCCCATAACCCGGTGGCGCTTTTTGTTCTTTTCCAGTTTATATGCAATGCCCTTGAGCTCTGAGATATAGTAACGAAGTGTGTCCCTGCGTCCAGGGAGCATGGACTGGAAATAGGTCAGAGCCTTGCGTACCCTCTGGGCTGTCTGGTTTATCCACCTGCAAGAATGCGCACAGCAACACAAATGCATGCTTAGAACAAACTAAGGCTCATCAGCGATATACAAACAGCACAGGAGAACACAGTCACTCAGACATCCTCATATTCACGGACATTCTCACATATAGTACAGCAGGAAAAATAAGTATCTAAGTGTATTTAAGTTTTTAAGTATTGATCTATTTTATATAGGGATTTTTCTTACTTGGTCTTCTCCTCCGCAGTAATCGGCCTGCTGTGGTGTGAGAAAGGTGCAGTGTCTAATACTGAAAGATAGGAATCACAAGTCATCGGAGATCAGAGAGACTTTTCTGTCCGTCAGAAACCATCTGTGTCTATATTATGTAGATATCACCTCAATAAAAAAGTATCAAGGTTTAAAAATAAAGAATTATCTGCAAGCAGTCAGTTCACAGGATATAACTCACATTCCATCGTCTTCTTCCATTTTGACAGGTGGCCTTGTTCTTGCTGTGAAGAAAGGGAACACGTGATGGTTTGTACAGATTTTTAAAAGACTTATGTAAGTCGGCATCAATTATTTTTAGACGCTTACCTCCATTTCTTCCTTATCAAGAAATGTCTCTGATCGGGATCTTGACAATGTCCCAGAGGGACTGTGAGAGTCACGCACAGGTCCATGTGTGCTGATCTGTGTGACAGCCAAGCAGAACAGTATATGTGAGAGAGCGGGGTTAGTTTTTTTCAACTAGAAAAGATTCGATATTGCAGCAGTTTGAATTTTTCCCTCCATCACACATCTTCAAATCATGACCTTACACAACTGCATGCAATGTTACTTAACTTTCAACCCTGCTTTAGCAGCACATTAGATCAGTCAGCAACACATTCATATCACTGCCCCATCGAAAGAATTAAACATCTGCATCCTGCCATACCATACCATAAACCATTGCATGTATTATGAGAAACTCAACATGTTTAGGTACATTCTACATTTGTGTCAGTTCATGCCAAATCACTTAAAATCCCACATGACCTCACAAAAAAATCATATTCTGATATTTCACATACAGGCACAGGCCAATTTCCAGAGGCTGGCCATAAAAATGAAATAATGGATACATGATTAAAAAAAAAAAAAAAAAAACAAGGGAGGGACTCTGTTGGTGACTATGGAATGAGATAGTTACAAGAGAGGTGATCTTGTTGTACCCTTGTTGGATGATAGCTGATGATCTGAGTTCAAGCCAAATACAATGTATGTGCAAGATGAGAATATGTTCTCTGTAAACGTATTTTGTAGTTGCCTGTACCTGATGGCCAGAGTCCCCTGGAAGCACCTGTAGATAGGCCCTGCTGTACTCTGGGTTCAGAGGTGAAAATGCTGGAGGTGGTGGGGGGGAGAAGGAGGGTGGTGGTGGACGGGGGGACAGCTAGTAGGGTTTAAAAGTAGAGATGATCACAATGTTAAATCAGACACAGCCTCTCACATTGTGCATTATGATTGCTATTATATATAAGCAGTTGTAGGTTACGTATTTTGTCTATACTGTAGCCCATACAATCACTCATTTACAGCGCACTTCCCTTTATGACTCATTTCACATATAATAGGCTACAGTAATACATATACCATATTGGCCCGAATATAAGATGATCCTGAATATCCTGAATATCTTGAATACCTGAATATACTGCATGTAGACTCATCTTTGGGGAAAAAAGACAACTTTTTTTTGTAGACCAAATTTTGCCTTATATAGTAAATTATTTTATTTTAAAGTGCAGGTGAAAAGTCATTGGAAAAGATTTTAATTGAGTTTAATCAAAACTTAATACAAAGTAGATCAATTTGTCACATTTATATTGAATGAATAGTAGGCTTCCCTATAAATGACATTTTTCCATGAAAGTGCAAACAATAGTCTACACTGTAGGCTATCCATAAAGCAGAAACCATGCATCACCCATTGAAGTCTGCATAGAGGCTACAGCCTTGCACGTCAAAGGGGCGAGTTGGCCTTGGCCGCGAGACGCTCAAACATAAGGCTGATTCGCTTCTCTCATTTCCACCGCACAGTGATTGATTTTCAACATTTCTTTGCAACGGTAACAGGTGTTAGCATGTCGAAAAACACTGCTCAGCATTGCCTACATGTATGAGCGAGTTTTTCTTGATCATAGACTTCCGCTGAAAAGACAGTTTCTCCTCAGTCTGTGCAGGCGCTGGGCAAGACTCACTTGTCACGCAGTGACAGTCCATTACGCTGTATCGAAGACTGTATTCCGAATGTGATCGGATGTGAAGTGCCGGCTTCGTGCGCTTTTAAACACCGTATCCTAAATATTATCAACACCGGGTCATGGAATACTGAAATCCATGTAAACTCAGCCATTCTTTTACATCACAGACAGGTCAGTGAGACACTGCAGGTTTATTTAGGACAAAATTATCGTCTTATATTCGGGCTAATGCATTAGAATATGTTTCTGTATGTCATTAACTGCATTTTACTAGTTTGTACTAACTGTACACTACACTACAACAATCAAGCTGAATGGAACCAAACCAAATCTAAATCTAACCATCTAAATCTTCTCTAATAGCCATTTGGGTCTGCTATTTTAGCGGACAACCCGCATGCAGGCGCTAAAGATTTTAATCTTCCTGCCCTCAGGCTGACATAAAGACGTCATGGTGACGTGAGACGGTTGTTTCGTTTGGTTTAACGTTAGGCATAAATGTCGTGTTGTCAGTTTGCTCCAGCAAGAAAAGCTTGATCTGTTCTTAGTCAATACCAGTTGTCCTCTGTGTGTCAACACATGTGATGGAGCATGAAGTCTAAATTGCTGGCGACAAAGCCTCACCTGTTCCACTGCTTGAGGCTCAAGCAGCAGTATTGAAGGTGGAGGCTCATAAATGACAGGTTCATGTGGTGAATAGAGTTCAGGTTTCAGATGAGGTGTCTGGAATACAAAATGTATGGGAGTTGTGAAAGACTGGACTTTTACGTTTTTATCATGCTGTCAAAGTGTTGTCATTGTGTTCAGGCTTTTAGGGAACCATTTCCTCCTTAGTACAGATATTCCCTTTCCACAATATTGCTCACAGCTTGCCATCAACAAACAAGAACTCTTAAAGCAACACTGTTTTTTGTGTAAAACTAGTTGACTAGTTCCCTAAAAGACACAACAATTCAAACTATTCAGAGCCTTACTGACATTGCAGAACGTGTTCATTGCTGATGATATCAATACAGTCTGCAATGTCACGCAGTTTGTTAAATGTCGTTAGGTTTGTTTCCTACCCTGCACTCAGAACGGCACTGTGCATATCTCGGATGGCTGGTGAAAACAGCATGTGTGTTTATCCACCCTTAATGTGACAAATACCACCCAAATTAATTTGAAGATGACCACAAAACAAATAATATGATATCATGATACTTGAAATACTTCAAATAGTGGGAATTTACGACATAGTGTTGCTTTAAGTCTTTAAAATAATGTATTAAAAGTGTTGTCATTTTGAAAGATTCAGAGCTCTGAGTTGAAATCCATTACCCGCTGTAAAGATGCTGATGGACTTGACCTGTCTGACCTGTAGCTGCTGCCATCTCTGGGGACTGGACTGGGGGGACTCAAGTAGCTGACAGCCCTGTCTCTATGGGCCTCAGAAGCAGGGGAGCCAGAGTTGGGGGCTTGATAGTCTCTGTCCTGAGCAACATGAGGGACAGGACAGGTACACATTTACAAATGGATACTGTGGTCCATTGATGGTAAGGCTATACTTTGTTTCAATCCAATGTCCAATGAAAGCAGTTAGATACTGTACCCCTGTAGGGTGAACATTAGTAGTGTCATCTAGTGAGCCGATGGGTGCTTGATAGTACTTGTCAGAATAAGAAGCAGGTCTGGATGGGGGCTAAAACACATAAAAAATATTATTAGCATGATGTTAATTTGGGATCTCTTTTCAGAATTGCAATAT
This sequence comes from Tenualosa ilisha, assembly GCA_015244755.2. NCBI lineage: Eukaryota > Metazoa > Chordata > Actinopteri > Clupeiformes > Clupeidae > Tenualosa > Tenualosa ilisha. The sequence goes on from PYXC01000584.1 coordinate 4,649,823, forward strand.
ATACTGTTAGCACTGCTAGTTCCAAATACTAGCACTGCTATTTGCTCTACTTTTGCACAAAACATAAGCTTATAGTGACAGCTGGGGTATTCCAAGAGGTCGGTTAAGTGGCAAACCCGAGTAAAGTAAGCCAGAGGTAGTGGTAAATCTGATAATAGAAGAGCCTTGAGTCCTCATTCTCTTAAAAGCCAGCAGGCTACACTATTAGTAGGTTTACCATGTTTTATAGGTTAACTAAGTTAGGTTTATCACTTAACCATCTTGGAATACCCCCCAGAGCATTAGCACATAAAGATAAGACCACCGGCAGGTCTTAAGTGTAAGCTGTTACTGTAGAATGTGATATTGAAAATATAATATGGATTAAGGCTACTGACATCTACAGTGAATACAGTGATCTCCACAATTACCTTTGGAAGTGTGGGTCTATCATATTGTTCAGAAGTTGTTGTTGTGAGTTGAGGTCTGTCCCGGGTTTTAGTTTTTGTGGGGACTGGAGGTGGAATAGTGGGGCCAGTGCTTGTCTGAATGTTTGATGGTGTGTTATATTCATCAGACTGTTAGGACAAATAAGGGCATATCCTTATTTGTATCTGTTTAGCCATTCACATTTTAACTAGTCACATGATCCACCGTCAGTCTCTCAAATTGTACTCAAATTTTCAACTTTACATAAATCATGCTACACACCTCTATATACTGCACCTTTTCCGATGTTTATGCACTTTTGCATTTATGCAAACATTACATGCAAAGTCTATCCTTGATACTTTTTGTTACATCATACTTAACTACTCCTAATCCTGTACTTCACAGGTCATAACATTTGGCATGCTACTGATTTTGTTGATGTTATTGTTGAAAGTTTTTTTTTCTGATAATACAAATGTGTTATGATTAGGTGACAAAATGGGTTTACTTTTTTTTGGCTAAGTTTACAAATACAGAGCTATCTATCAGCTATCTGTGCTGTGGGGTGGACATCCTCTTGCACTGGTGGACATACCTGTTGGGGCGTCACATGTATTCTTGGCACCTGCGCAGGTAAAGGTGTGTCCTCAGCAGGGGTGTGGTGAGTGGCTGAAGGAGCACTCTGTGTGACTTCAGCACTGCATGTAGAAATGTCCTTAGTGGTCTGGTAGATGCGTCTGGTTCTGGGGGCAGGAGTTGGAGGCTGTGGAGCCTGGGACCTTGGACTTTTCTCCACAGCAACAATTTCCTGAACGTAAACATAGGTGTTAGAATAAAGAGCTTTAAAGTATCTTAAAGTATGTGCTGCCTTAAAGATTTGCAGAATCAAGTGGGAGGAGTCAGGAGTATTACATAAATGAGGTCTTACATTCTTTCACATGAACAGTAGGATTTTTTTTTTTTTTTTAAATATCTTAATCCATGCTTGATCAAGAACCTCAATGCCATTTCAAAATAATTTCTAGTTAGAGAGGGAGTAACAAAGTAATAACATCCCATTTCAGAACAAATTTCATTCTTCTTGCTCGAGTGTCACTGTTTTTACGTACCCTCACTTCATACAATGCACAATAAGCATTTCATACTACATACCGTAAGCTTTGTACTGCCCAAATCACAAATTTTAACACCTGGCTCTGAAAGAGTTGATGTATCAGAACTGTGTATATTCAGACATTTTATTGATGCTCATCGGTTTCTCCTCTTACCTCGAAGTCCTGCTCGTGAGTCCTGTGTGGCCCAGGAGATCTTCTCTGTTCGGATGGTGAAGGTGGAGGCCTCAGTGCAGTCGGGGACGTGGACCTTAACTCATTCTCTGTGCTGGTGAATGAAACAGGAGAGGGATCTTGTCCGCCGTCGCTGGTGTCACTCAGGGTCAGGTAGACATAAGACTTTGTTTTGGGGGGCAGAGGAGGGCAACAGGCGAGACGAGGAGAGATGGGAGACTCCACCCCCCCGGAATCCTGAAAAAAATTGCATTTAGTGAATCTAGGTGAATACTGTACATGAATATGTAAGTTCTGTAATTAGGTCTAATTGCTCTAGCCTACTATCAACGTATGGTTCAGGCAACATGCTTTTTGCATCACGGTGTAATTTTAGCTTCACTCAGTGAATGGCTATGTGGGTGAATTAAAAAAAGGGGTTCTCAAACTTTATTGGACCAGGGAGCCCTTATGGAGCAGAAAGATTTCCAAGAACCCTCTTGTAATCACAACACAAGTTTGACCATAGAGGTGTATATCCATTAGGTCAGTTGAATGCTAGATGCTATTTTCTAGAAAAGTTTGTCATGGAGTCATTCTTCTAACTCCTGTAATCTGTGGTTATTTCTGTGTTACAGAAGGCTATCATTTTGTGGTGCCCATGCTAATCGGTTTCTCCTCTTACCTCAGAGTTCTGCGTCTGAGTCCTGTGTGGCCCAGGAGATCTCCTCTGTTTGGATGGTGAAGGTGGAGGCCTCAGTGCAGTTGGGCTTGTGGGTCTTAACTCACTCTTTGTGCTGGATAATGAGACAGGAGATGAAGTCTGTCTGGCATCGCAGGTGTCCGTAGAGGTCAGAACATTGGGGTGCAAGTAAACGCTGTTCTTTGTTTTGGGGGGCACAGGAGGGGGGCAGACAGGGCGAGGGGGCACACTGGTAACACTGGAATCCTGAAAGAATTCATGTAGTACATCTAGGTGAATAAAGAACAAGTTCACTGCAATGTTCTAGCCCAATACCAAAATCAACTGCAGTCTGGGCAAATTAAGGCATTGTGCTTTAGTAGCACCGCCCAAATACAACATCAGTAACTTTGTTGAGATCTTGATGACTAAATAGAAGATGAATAAGAGATCCTTAAGTCCATCAGTTCATTAGAACACTTACATCATCAGTACTGGGTAGCCCAAGAGAATTTCCTCGCTGTGGCGCCATATAATGTGGTGTGGGAGGTATCCTGGGTAATGTTGGTGACCGTGGAAAGGGCTGTTGAACACACACATACACAACATAAACACCCCCCCACACACACCACAGAGTGAATCATGATTTTTGAATGCTTTTGATGTCTTCTTCAAAGAATAAGAATAAAAACCACACATCACATTGGGTTTACCTTTGGACTGACAGTGGGGCTTCTGGGAGTTTCTGGCTCTCTAGGTCTCAGATAGGGAGAAGGGCCTTTTTGGGGAACTGCAGGCCTTGGAGCTTTTTGGAAAGCATCAACCACCTGTGTGGAAATAAAGAATGTGTGCATCAGCGTAGTCAGCAAGATTTGCATGTCAGCAAAGTTATAGTTAAAGACAGAAATCAGGTGGGAATCAGTCAATAGCCCTGTTGTTCAAGGTCGCTGAATGCTGTATGTAGGAAAAAGAACCAGAAAATGTATGTTATGCGTAGACCGAATAACGAACTGATAACAAATGTTAACTGAATGGGGAATAGCGAAATGAAACTGAAAGTATATTACAGTGCCCCATTCGCTTATTGTTAGTTGCTGGTTCACTCTTCGGTCTGGGTTGTATAAAAATTTCACACTGGATTTCTCCTTTAAGTTATAATGCAATCACATCAGCAGTGCAATCACAGCGTGGTTTGGTAACTGCACTGCTGCAGAAAGAAAGGCCCACAGAGGATTATGAGGACGTCTGAAAAGATCACAGGGACCTCCCTTCCCTCGCTCTCCGACATCTACAACACCCACCGTCTGTGCAAAGCCATGAGCATTGTTAAAGACAACACACCCATCCCATGGACTGTTCTCCCTAATGCCATCAGGGAAAAGGCACCACAGTATAACTGCCCACACCTCCAGAATGGAGAAGTGCTCTTTCTATGCTGCTAAATACTCTATATTCTACCGCCACCCCACTGTGAACCTTACAACATCAGTGCTCTGTTATAAGTCTACCTTTGCCTGTTGTTTGTTGTCAGATGCACTTTATGTATATTTATATGTATGTGCACTAAATGCAGCCAAATTGCACTAAATGTAGCCTAAGTGCACTAAATGTAGCCTGTCTCAAATGTCTTTCTATATATCTTAAATGTGGCACCACTTAAATCCGTGGTGAAACATTGTTTTGTCTCACTATAGTGTATTTGTCTCACTACAGTGTATTTGGCTGAAATGACAATAAAACCCACTTGACTTGACTTGAGGGGATTTATACTGCATGTGTAAAAAAATTATAAAGAAGTTGTTATTTCCCCCCACCAAATTGAACAATTGCTCAGCAAAATCCTTATGAGCTCATTCAACCCCTTCTGACGCAGGACTTGTAATGTTTGCAGGTCTTATCTCTGTCTAGCCAAATTCACCAGTATGGCCTGTCGAGTGACTTTCATGACAATGACATTGTGCTGTTGTCAACTGTGCCTTAAAGTTACTATCTGAGTTTGTAAAAGCAAGCTACAGTCACTTCACCCAAACAAAAAGGGAGATTTGTTGGCAAGTAAGTAAGGTGGCAAGGCTAGTGGTGTTGGCATGTACATTTTAAGGTGGGAGTGGGAGGGGGGTTTAAGGATTATGCAAGTGCTAGGCTAGTGTTGACTACAAATTTAAAAAAATTTTAAAGTTTTTATCACAAGCCAATCTGCAAAGCAAAACAAGACACTTGTGTGCCACAATCTGTTAAATTGACATGAGAAAGAAAAATGGAAGAACTTAAAGCAAAGATAAATGAGACTTACCATGTTCTCTCTCGTGCTGCACTCATCCATTCCATATTACATCCTCACTTGTGCCAAGAGAGCCAGTCAGTGGTGCTCTCGTGTTTCTGTCTCAGAGGAGTTGGTCAGACACCTGTACTGGATACTGTCTGGCTCTACAACTGTCAGTGGTGCTCTGGTGTTTCTGTCTCAAAGGAGCTGGTCAGATACTTGGACTGGGGACTGTCTGTTTCTATTGCTGCAAGTTGAAGAAGACCAAGATGTTACATAGGTGGAGCTTAACTGAAAGAGCCAATCAAGTCAAGGTGTCTTTCTTCTAGGTAGCTCCACTTCTGCTTCCTCTTCGTTGTACGTAGGGGAATTTCACAAGAGGAAAGTTTCTGTGATGTTATTTTAGACCATGAGTAGCATGACAAGAAATAAAAATGCACAATTCAGAAAGTTTACCAGTCCCGCTTAAAGCATCAATAAGATGAACATGACTTAGGGCTCTGAAGACTTTGGCATCATGCTGATTTTATTATAATAATACTTTATTGTGTTTTATTACTGTAAGACTATACGGCTTTTTGAAACTGGTGACAAAAGTTAACACTCAAGAGTCTGACGCACAACATTGACGTACAAAATTTTTTTGGCCAGACACACCCTTGAAGTACATGATGTACGGCATCATTCTTTGTGTTGATGACAGCTACTGTTAGGCTACTGTTCACACCCATTGTTGAGATGATCACATGGGTAATTATACTGCGATATTTCTACAACTCCACAACATGAAGAGGAAAGGTCCAAAATGTTAATGTTCTTTCACCCTTTGACTCAAATCTATAACAGTCTATAATGATTATTAGGATGTCATTTATCCTAATAGATGATCTATAATCTGATAAAGAATCTATAGCCTACTCATAATTTTAATTGTTCCAGTGAAAGAATGAATGCATGTTGGCGCAGGTGGCAAAGGTTCCGTTCAGCCAGTGTTGCAGGTTTGAGCCCTTTGAGCCCGCCTGACCCCAACAAAGTGCAAGATACTGAACCCCAAATTGCTCCTAGTGAACAGGTTGACACCTTGCATGGCAGCCTCTGCCACTGGTGTGTGAATGTGAGGCACACATTGTAAAGCCTAAATTATCAGCTATATTTGAAATATGGAAATACTGAGGAGTTATGAGGGTAACGACTATCATTTCCCATGAAAAGTAGATCATTTTCCTGCATCAAATTAGGCAAAGTACATAGGAGGCATTTTGTAGAAGTCATACATTTGATTAAGTATGTCTCTTTCTATTCAAAATAATCTGCTAATGTAAAATCGCTTGTCTTACGATAGTTTGTCAGCTGGACTCCTTCTTTTAGCCAATCAAACTGGAGACCTAACGGGGCTACTCTTCCTGATTGGTGAAAGAAACTGGGGGAAAGCCCATCGTATGTTCTCCTGAACATATAACTGAACACGGTTCCTCAAGCTTCTAGGATTTTCCGCCTGAATAGGAGGAAACGTGGGAGCAGTCTCACAATTGACCATGGCTCGACATCAGCTAGTCATCATCTCACTGCTTATCCTGCAGGCTACAGCAGTCATCAGGTAGGAGCAGAGCAGAGCAGAGTGGAGGGGATACCTGATTTCAACCTACAAAATAGAGAGACTTGTTATTAGACCTTGACTTCTTAACTTCCACAAGACAAGCTTACCAGTGATATTACCATACTTTAGTCCCAATACTGCTTGTTTTTACGGCATGTGGATATGAAGTTAATGCAAGCACAAAATTGGATTAAACAACCAATCCTTTGCTGATAATCCAAAGAAAATCCAGAGCACTTTTCCTGTTATTTAAGTTGTTTTTATTAATCTCTAGGGTCTATTGTTTTATCATTTCTTGCCATTATATAGTTATAGATTATGTAACTGTACAAAAATTATACTACTGGCTCACAAAATTAGCCTACCTTATTTTTTCTGTTGCAGGGTCCCTCTGAGGCGTGAGGTGCTCAGTATGGAGGTGAATGCTGACATGGATCTCCAGGAGCAGGGACTAGATGTGGAGAGCATACTTAAGGAGTTGGAGAAGGAGGAGACAGTCGCTGGTGTCTCTAACATGGCAGAGCTGGGAGAAATGCACCCAGATAACCCACCCGCGTCACCATTTAAGATGTACATCCTGCACCACAAGGAGGTAAATATTCAATTTTGCAGGCATTTTGTATTATGCAAAGTCATGTAGTAGGTCAGTCATGGACACAGCTATTTATAGAAGTTGGTCATGTATCATATAGCAAAGGTTAAGAAGTTCAAATGCATATCAGACATCTTGAACATGCCGAAGTCAGAGGGACTGGTTTTAATGAAAGCTCTACAGATAAAATCCACAGGTCAGAGACTGTAGCAGACAGACATTACAGCATTATCTAATACAGCTGAAGTTCTGTTGTCAGCGGAGTCAGAGAAGGTTCAGTTCAGCACCTAGCAAATGTCTATCATCACAACTGATAACATCATTGTCCTTCTGTCTTCCAGTAGATAATTATTGATTCTTGATCACTAAAGGACATTTCTTCTCTGCATTTTACCCATCCATGTCTTTTTTAAATGATAACATGCACAGCAGTCAGTAAGACTGTATAGACACTGCTGCAGTGCCTGCAAGTTGGTTTTAGGTGCTTTGCTCAAGGGAATCTCAGTGACTGATGTGGACAAGAGAGAATAATGTTCAACCACTCCCCATGCCCACTCTCTTCCTGCTGGTTAGTCAGGGATCAAACCTGCCGATCACAAGCCTAATCACACAACTTATTGGCCTTGGCAGCCCAATGACAGGAGACTCCATTTATTGCAGTCACCAGTTGAACCAAATGCCCATTTGGTCACTGGTTTGTGCTGGCACACCACCGTCTTGTTACGTTCATACATTTTCTTCTTAACCAGCCATTAATGTCATTTTTAGGTTAGCAATATGTAACATAATCTAAGTGTGTCGATTACTATGTTGTTATCAGTATTACTTGTGAAACAACAGGTTGGTTTCGGTCAGAGATGGGTAGAAACAGGAAGAGGATGAGACCTTGGAGGGCCAGTAAAGTGCTGAAAGCAAGTGGATCCAGTTTGATGAACTGGAAAAATCTAGAATGAAACAAATAGCAAAGCAATGCAGCAATACTCAAGGAAGTAGAAACGTACATGCAAAATTACTGACAAGAAGTCAGGTTAAAAACTCCACCATCTACAAGATCAAAAGGAAGGATAAAAGTCCTGTTATCAAAGACAAAGATGGTTATTTCCTTACACACAGGCCAGTGGTTCTGAATCAGATGAAGTCTGAACTTAACCCTGACTATAGCATACTTAACATACTTAACACACAAGCCAGTAGCCAGACCAACAGTGTCCTGCCTCATCTGACCTACTGAAGCTAAGTTGGTGTGGGCTCAGTTAGTCCTCGGATGTGAGACCTCCTGGTAAAACGGAGTTGCTGCCAGTAGTTGGTACTCTTCCCTTTGGCCCAAGATCAATCCCAATGCCCCATGCAATGATGGGGACACCGTGCTGTAGAGTAGAAGAGACCATCCTTCAGATGAGACACTAAACTGAAGTCCTGAGTCACTGTGGTGGTTATATGTAAACTTTGTTGTTTCTTTCATCTCTCATCCAGAATCTATATGGGCTGATAAGCATCGGCACACCGCAGCAGGTGTTCAAGGTGAAGTTAAGCACAGCCATGGCTGGCCTACAGATCCCATCAGCCCACTGCTCTCACAAAGGGCATGCCTGCCGTGAGTCCACAGAAACACACACACACACACACACAGACAGAGAGAGAGAGAGAGAGAGAGAGAGAGAGAGAGAGCACACAGACAGAAATACCCCTCTCCCAAAAGGTTTAATGAATTTAAGACAAACACACACACACACACACACACACACACACACACACTCACACTCACATACACACACACACACACACACACACACACACACACACACACACACACACTCACACACAGACAGATCCAGTATAAGTGAGTCACCTCACCTCCTAACACCTCCTTCTCCAGGGACCCACAGGAAATATGACTCATCCCAGTCCAGTACATATGTGTCCAATGGTACTGAGATCTCTGTCCAAATAGGCAACGCTACTGTGAAGGCCATCGTCAGCCAGGATGTTGTTCATGTAAGCAACATACCTATAGACATACAACTACATGCATACTTCAAGCTTTACATATTAAAACACAAATGTACAGTATACCTGTAAACACACACACTCACACAAAACCTCACATTTACACATTTATACATTTATGAATTTACATGCTAGTGAACACACACACACACACACACACACATTCTGTAAGGGCGGACAGTGAGACTGGGCCAAGGACAGAATGTTACAGAAACGTTTGCAAACGGCTTAGCACCCCTGACTGTACCTTTAACACTGAAACACCACACCACACCTACATGTAACCCATTTACCTTCTACATGACCCATTTAACTTCTGCTATGTACAGCTTGCAGGTGTGAAGGTGCCAGATCAACATTTTACAGAGGTTGTTGATGAACCCTTAGTGATGGCGCCGTATATTGATGGAGTTTTAGGTTTGGCCTACCCTTCCCTCTCTCACTTTGGGATCCTTCCAGTGTTTGATCACATCATGGACCTTAAGCTGCTGCCACTGAACATCATATCACATTACTTCAACAGGTCAAACTGCAGAAATAGTTGTACAATATGTACACTAATATAACTCAAACTGTATCTGTCACTGGAATTAAGTCACGAGCATGAGGATTACACATTTCATTATTTCATTCAAAGCTTGTGTGACTTGAGATGTGAATGTGTGTGTGTGTGTGTGTGTGCGTATGCGTGTGTGTGTTTCTGTGTACGTTAATGTTAACAGCCTTACTGGCATGGGTGAACTGATGCTAGGAGGAACGAATGAGAATCACTACAAAGGAGAGCTGCACTACGTGCCTGTAGCTCACAAGCTCAACTGGCAGATAGCAGTTGATGGGTGAGTACACAGACTGCAGCATTCCTCAGCCAGCCCCAGTCTTGTGTCCAGGACTATTCAGGGTCATGATAGTATCAGAGGCACTTTCAGCAGGCAAGCAAACCAACCAGGTCCAGAAAAAAAGGAGAAGACCAATATGGCCTCAACATGCCAGCCCATGTGTTTTTAGATTTGTTTGTCAAGCTTTCTGAAAGACTTTCTTAGTAAACAGAAATATACTTGGAATATTCCAAGTAGCACTCTGAGACATTTCCCTTTTTCCTAAAGCAAAATAAGTGCTTGGGTCAAACTATCAGAAGAATGCTGCTAGAGGTGCTTATCTTTTTTAGGTGACAGTCAGTCATGTCACTGTTACATAATGTCAAAGAGTGATGAATGACAGTGTGTTTCTCTGTGTGTCTGTGAAAGAATTGCTTTGGGGGAAGATCTCCACCTGTGCGCGGATGGGTGCAAAGCGGCGTTACACACTTGTGGGAAAGGGATCTTTGGGCCTGCCCATGACATCCACGCTCTTCACGCAGCCATCGGGGCCAAGCCTGTTGGTCAATATGGCATGGTAAGAAGTGTCTCTCATACTCATGTACAGTCAGTTTGATTAATCCACCTATTCCTGCTCAGAGTCCTCACCTACCTCTGATCAGAGTCCTCACCTACCTCTGATCAGAGTCCTCACCTACCCCTGCTGAGGACATTTATAATGCATAATCAATAATCAATTCTTCAGTCAGCTCTTAAATCTACTTTGTCAGCCTGGTCAAATATAACATTTTAGTATAAGTGTCTTTAGATGTTACATGTTTACAGAAATGTACTACCTCCTTCTATGACCATAACTTGGAATACAATTATTCTCTATTTTTCTAGCATGTTGTGCCGTGTCTTGGGATATCACTTCTGCCAAAAATGTCCTTTAACCTTGGAGGACAGGAGTTTGTTCTCTCTCCATTTGACTACATCAAAAGGGTAAACTATACATCTTTAATGGACTGTTTTTAACACACACTCTCACAGATGGACCCATGCGCATAAGCATACAAAAGGGTGTGTCTAGATGTGCACGTATTGATTTATATATCTGGGCTGCATTGATTACTTGATTGATGATTTAGTTGTTGGCTGTTAAAAGTACCAACAACTTTGGTAATTTTCTTTGTTAATTTGGTAAAAGAAAGTAAATTTCGAAATATATCTGCTCTACTTTGGTATGTGGACAAAACAAGGCATTTGAGGACACTATCTTGGCCTTCGGGAAACACAAATTGAGACTTTTTTCAAAATTTTCTTGTACTGTGTTGATCTAATCAAGAAAAGAACAGATTAATGAAAATTATTGTCATTTGAAACGTGTAGGTGTTTTTTTTTTTATCCTCACATGGAATGAAGTAGTCAAGATAATATCTCCTATCACTCTACTCTTCCTAATTGCCTGTGGATGTCATGACAATAAGTGTGAAAAAATAAGCAATTAAATAAGTTTAGCCATCAAGTGGAGTAATTAGCTTAATGACCCACTTGCAGCTAACAGATTTCGTGCTGGCATGAACCCTCAGTGTTCTATCTCCACAGCTGGAGTTCTCACCCAAAGAGATGCCCATGAACCAGAGGCACAAAAAGCACAAGCACTTGTGTGTGACGAGCTTTCACGCTCACGACCACAGCCAGCACGGGGAGGAGTGGATTTTGGGCGAGACTTTCCTGCACCGCTTCTACACCGTGTTCGACCGTGACCAGGACCGCGTGGGCTTTGCTCCTGTGAAGTGGTCTCATTTAGGACCCATGCCTGACCTGCAGCCTGCCAGTGCCACTGACAACCTACCTGAGGCACCGCTGGGGGTTTAAGGCCCTGGAAGAATGCACTTCAAGAGGGCCTGGTACAGAGATGACAACCTGTTGTTTTGGGCAGAGGCAGGCTACATTTTGTCAGTACAGAAATGTTAGCAATTTTATCAGTACAGACGCTGCTTGCAAACCTCTTGCTGGCTGTGACTGGATGATGCTTCAAAATTAATAAAGTAGACTAGATTGAATGCACAATGTGTTTATCTGTGTTTTTGCCTGCTCCACTGGAAAAAAGTGTCAGTGAAAAACTGAACAATTGTACATGAGTAAAAATATTACATGAACACTGCAAATAACACCATACTACTGAAATGTTTTGCACTCAGTAAGTCCCATGTATAAACTGATTCCCCCAGTCACTCCATAATTCACAGTCTGGTTACGTAGCGCCATCTTGTGACAGAGTCTTTAAGTACATTTTCAAAGAGTCCTTTTTCTTGCCTTTAACTGTTCTGCAGTGCAGCAGGCATATTTTACAAGCACCAAAAACATATACACTTACATTACTTACAATTTATACAATCTATAAAGACGAAATGGTTTCATTTTAGGGGACCACAAATCTTATACAAAAATCAGAGATGCCTGTAATCCTATGTGTACCAAAAATGACTGTGGACACGAGCAGCAAAATTGACCAGTACCAGCTTAACAGATGCAGAAGGTGGAAAGTACGAACACTGTGTGAGTGTGTGTCTGTAAGGACATCTTGGTCTATCTCTCACGGTGCTTTTTTTGGATGTTGACATGTTGCATGTGTGCAACAGAAATTTCAACAGCTTAACCACATGTAAACACAAACGGGCATCTGCCTTCGTGTTTGTCCTTTCCACTTGACTTCTTCTCTATCATAGTTGCTGTAACTGTAAGTGCAGCGCCACTTTATATACAAGCTCATAAATCCATATTACTAGTTCACTGCCATAAACAGCTGTAAACCATGGGATTATCATTTGGATGGGTTTTTGTTTGTTTGCTTGTTTGTTTTAATGGTTCTGATCAGAGTTTAAAGTAGACCTACATATAGATATGGTTCCTTCATTAACACCAACCAAACAAAATGAAGTCTGGATTTTTACTAAAGCCTCAAATTAACGTATTATATTACAATGAAAAATGTAACGAGTCCCTGACATCACATCACAAGTCCCTGACATTAACTCTGCTTCTTCCAGTTGCTTGATAGCCCTTGACATTATATAAAGATTTCAAAAAGAAATTGTGGGCATACATTCTACCTAGTAAGAAAACCTGAAGTCTATGGTTTCCTGAAGACCGTGCCTTACAACTCGTGACCAATAAATGTCTGCGCAATTGAGAATGATTGACGTTTTACACTGCAAATCAGAATGCCCCAATGGAGAGCTTTGACCAATCAAGACAGGGGAGAGCGAAGAAAACCGAGTTGATTCGTAAATACACGAGTGGCATTTTAGGGCTCGAAGCTGCTAAATGCGAGAAAGGGGGTGTTGATAATTTTATAATGCTGTGTTGAACACACGAGGCTGAGAAGTAAAAGTTACTGAAGGTGGATACTGTCTGGAGCCAAACGCCAAAATGTTTCGATCGAAAGAACTTTTCTTCGTGTTGTTCGTGTTAGTGGCGCAAAGTCATGCCATTATCAGGTACGCTTAAATATTTATAAATTATGACCAATTAGACTATGTCAGGTCTGCAAACATGGTTTTGGCTATATAATAATAGCTTCAAATATGTGTGGCTAACTGTCGGCCTATATGGCGGATTCATTTGGTGTTTGTGATACGTCATTATCGCAAACTAAATGCGTTGTTTGTTTCAATATTATCGTGTTTAATTTGCAGACATGACTAATTGACTTAACACTGGCATATACATTTTATTTGCTAATTTTCCTAAGGCTTCAGAAAACGTGCCACGGGGGCATCCCACGACATATCTTCACAAATTATTTGTTAGAGACCTTAAATGTTTCAATTAGCGTGGATGCTTATCCAGGAAGTGCTGTGTAATCTGGACCAAGCACATCAACTAAATGAAACTGTTATTGGTGGAATAAGCTTATGGTGTCTTTACACTTCGTTATACAGGGTTCATTTACACAAGATGCGCACCGCGAGGCGCACGATGAGTGACAACGGAATGACGGTAGAGCAACTTTTGGCACTGGGTAAAGCCAACAGTGATCTGGCGCAACAGGCACCCCAACAGCGGCACCTACCTCCTCTCCCCCGCCCGCAGAGAAGCTCACGAACTTTATGGATGTAAGAAATCTGCATTTATATGTCGTCTGCATGTGTGGTTAACTGAGAATGGGCTTAGCCCTGGCTACATGGTGTTGGTGTACAGAACGTGCTGTAGTCAAAGTGAGGTTTGCCTGGTATGTGTTTTGTATTTGGCTCGAAATGGAGACCTGACCAATCTCCAGTGGTACTGATAGGAAGTGAATGCCATGGGCTCAAAAACCAACTCGCACTCTCTTCCTCCCTCCTTTCTCCAGGCTCAGTACTTTGGAGAGATAAGCATTGGGACCCCACCTCAAGCATTCAAAGTGCTTTTTGACACTGGCTCGTCAAACCTCTGGGTTCCCTCTATTCACTGTTCCTTCCTGGATATTGCCTGCTGTAAGTAGATGCTTCAAGGCCTCCTTGAAAAGTAAAGTTGGTTACTTACAGTCTATGTGGCTGTTTGTTTCCATCTCAGGACTGCAACAGCACACCTAATAGAAATCAGTCAAATCAATCAGTCAGTCACTTGGAGAGTGACATTAGTTGATTAAAATGATTGGAATCAGGAGGATTTGTGTCTGTTAAACTTCAAACCTGTAGTCACATTGGTTCTCTACAGATAAGATTAGCTCCCTGTGACTTAAATCCTCAGTATATGTATATATGACTGATGGACAGTCTTGTGACCCAAACATGTGAACACACACTTGTGACATGCATAAGTTAAAATGATCCAACTTTCTCCAGGGATGCACCACCGCTACAACTCCAAGAAGTCCAGCACGTACGTGAAGAACGGCACTAAGTTTGCCATCAAGTATGGCCGAGGCAGCCTCTCTGGCTTCATCAGTGAGGATGTGGTCAATGTGAGTGACCAGCTACATACACACACACACACCGGAAGAAATAAGTGTTTTCTAAACATTTTGGTCAGTGACGTTATTCCAGTTTTACATGTCGCCTAGGAATAGTCTGGAATTGGGAGGGGGGGGTATATAATTCAGTTACTTGACCACTGCCCATTCTCTTCCAGTGCCACATAGCTACTCAAAAAAGCTTCATGTGAGTCAGTGTCAAGTCAGTGTAAAAAGTGCTGAGAGAGGGCCTGAGGCCTCTATAATGTAAAAGTGATGGGCCTGATCCTGAAGCAAAAGCAGGCCTATAGAATATTATAATGCACACTATAATGCACTTCTGAAGGGCAGCGTATCAATTTGGCACAAATAAATGGCACAATTTCAAACCAACAAGGCAATACCCTGCCATTTTCTTAACTTCAAGAGGTCAAATGAGATTGAGTTGACCCATGTGCAACACATTTAAGTGTGTTGCATAGCAGGTAAAACGCACACTAGGTTTTTGACCAGTGTGACAAGTTTCTAAAGTGTTAAATTATTTTTGATGTATTGATTCTGGATTATGGTCCTGTCATTATGCTCCCTTCACTTTTGGTGATGTGATATTGCACCTGAGGTGCTATTTTGTCAGCACTGACATGAATACAAATGTTGTGGCACAATTGTGTGTCCCAGTTGGCAGGTTTGAATGTGCCCGGTCAGCAGTTTGGAGAAGCGGTGCAGCAGCCTGGCATTACATTTGCCGTGGCACGCTTTGATGGCGTCTTTGGTATGGGTTATCCCACCATCTCTGTGGAGAAGGTCACCCCTGTATTTGACCTGATCATGGCCAAAAAGCTAATCCCTCAGAATGTCTTCTCCTTCTACTTGAACAGGTGAGCGTTATCACTAGTGTATGGGTGTTTATACGTACTGTATAATTATTTGCAGGTCTGGGTCAACAAAGGTGGCTAGGTATACACAGGAGTATCATTTGCCAATTTGTGCAGAACAAGAATTGCTCGGTTACATTGCATTACATAACTCCAATAGGAAAACTCGCTTGAAAACCAATAGGAAAAAATTAAATGATCTAAATGACAAGATCAGTGCAGAGTCAGTCGCTCGCCCCAGCTATAAAAGTTTAGTGCCATTTTTGGTGACCTTGCTTTTACAGTTATCCTACAAAGGTGAACAATTCACATGACTGGTCATGGTTCAATGGCACACTTCTGCAATGAATTTTGCATCCTCTCATTACAGACCTAACAGACAGTTGTGGTTTGCCTTCATTTCAAAAGGGTGTCCATGTTTTGAAGGATTACAGATAAGAGGTTTCATACTCCTTAGCCTAATGTAATAGTAGGAAGTTTGAAATGGGCAAACTTTGACTTTGCGTAAAAAAGGAAGTGGCATGTGGTTTACTGAGTTGTTCCTCTTGACTGTTGTTGTTTAGCACCGACAGTGACCAGAATGACTCAGCTGGTTTAACACTATGGCCATTAGTCAAATACAAGTGTAGCATCTCTTTGAGGTGTGGTTTTTTTTTTTTTTTTTTTTTTTTTTTGGAAACCTGTAGGAATCCCCAGGGACCGGTTGGAGGGGAGCTGATGCTGGGAGGCACAGACAAACAGTACTATGAGGGAGAGCTGCACTATGTCAACGTTACACGCAAAGCCTACTGGCAGATTAAGATGGATGCGTGAGTGCTGACAGTGACTCACACACACACACACACACACACACACACACACACACACTTTAAAACTAGAATGAAAATGAGTGTTTGCATGGCATAACTACTAACATGGATGTATGTGTATTTTCATCAGAGTTGAGATTGGCAGTCAACTCACACTGTGTAAGGATGGTTGCCAGGCAATTGTTGACACAGGAACGTCCCTGATGGTGGGGCCTACTCAGGAGGTCCGGGCCCTGCATAGGGCCATCGGGGCTCTGCCTCTGCTGATGGGAGAGGTAAGCAGGGGATAGAGGGAGGGAGGTTCTCATTGTCATTTGTCTCGTTTCAGAGTGCATATTAGTCGATCACTTGACCCACTAAGGCATCGTATAGATTGTTAATTGGGTTAGTGAGTGGGTCACAAGCGACTGTTCTCCTAGTCCACCCAACCATGACTTAAAGAAGAGATCCGGTGTGAATCAATAGCCTTGTTCAAGGTCAATGAGACAATTTGATACAACATCGAGCAAATAGTGCACTGGCAGCAAACACTAACTGAATGGGGCACAGAAACTTTCAGTTTAAGTTACCTATGTTCCATTCAGTTGATGCTAGCTGGCAGTTTGCTTTTAAGACTGCATTGTATCAAGTTTTCACATTCTTTTTCCTACTGAAAGGCACTTGGTGACCACAAAAAATGGGCTATGGCTTGAATCACATATAATGTGATTATGGTATAAACAGAATTCCTTTCCTAAAAAAGAAATAAATGGATAAGAAAGTTTCTTTTATTTTGTAGTACTGGATTGATTGTAGCAAGATCCCATCTCTACCGGTCATCTCTTTTAACCTGGGAGGAAAACTCTTCAATCTAACTGGAAAAGATTATGTCCTGCAGGTAACAAGCACTAGGTTTTTATCAAGGTCTATTGTGAAACTAGTTCACAATTTCCTTTTTACATTTTTTACCAACACAAGTAAATTACTCCTCTTGCAAGCTCTTTCAGCTCTGTATATATGTTTATTTTTTTTTGTTATATTCTCTTGACACATGCCTCTCTACCGCTGTCTGTCTCTGTCTCTGTCTCAGGAGTCTCAGATGGGTGCTAAGATCTGTCTGTCTGGCTTCATGGCCATGGATGTGCCGCCCCCTGCTGGCCCTCTGTGGATTCTCGGTGATGTGTTCATCGGCCGCTATTACAGCGTGTTTGATCGTGACCATGACCGCGTGGGCTTTGCTCCTGCTAAGTAACTTGGAAATGACCAGTCAATGAGTTCTGAAGGGGCACACCACACACAGTCTAGAACGGGTCTCTGCCCTCCACACACCCCTCAATCAAAGGAGCATAGCAGTCTCTAGAGGGGATTTGGTTATGTTCCTCTTGAATCAGTTCCAAATTTGTGTTGCGTCTTTACGTTACCAACTGTTTGGGAAAGTTTGATTAATGCTTTTAAAAGGAAGCATAGTGTTGCTTGGATTTACAGTTGTGTGATGACTGAGGGCCACAAGTTTAACCATAAAGATTTTAATAAGCTTGTTTGGATGAAGTTGTTTAATTGTTGTGTATGAACCAATTAGCAGGCACGGGTTGAAATAAAATCAGAAGGTAAAGCTTTATGTAATAAATCTTAACTTCCTGCACTGGCTGAGTCTGTCTATGAATGTGACTTGAATTGACCAAAGAGCACTGAGCAAATGTAGGTGAATAGACCAGTTTTCTTACAGCCATATTATCAGATTTGTGATTGTTTGTTTGAAGAATTCTCTTTGGGCTTTAATAAATAAATTCTTGCCAATTTGTTTGGCTGGCTGTTTTTGTTGCGTTTGTTTGAAAACTGTGGCAGGAACGGCTCCAGCTGCTTTGTACAACAACCTGCACTGTAGTAACCCATTTAAGCAGCATTGCTGAAATGTGATTTCTAATTTTGGATCAGATGCATATATGACCCTTTGAGACATAATTATAAAGTCAGTACAAGCAGACAGGTCTAGAGGAAAGACGCATTTTTCTCAGGTTTCTGTCATCTGCCATCCCATTTATTTGGACATACAAAGTGCTTGGTGTTTTATTCTATTCAGAAATGAGAAAAACAACAAAAAATGGATGTACAAATAAAACCACCAAAAACATCAGAAAGTAAGAAAACATTGCATGCAAGTCCATGGCCACGCTAAGTTGCACAGGGCAGAGGTAGATGCCTTGCTTTGGGCCAGATGAGAAAGAAAAATGAATGTTGGTGAAAGGTGCAGTTGGTGTCGCATTGGTGTTTGATGTGCAATCACACTGGAAATGTTTCTGCAGAGTAATGACAAATCTTTGAGGTGTGTTGAATAAGTTCTTATTGTCTTATTTCTTCATGTACTTTATTAGGCTTTGGATGGTCTGGAAGGGCAAAGAACAGAAGGGAACAGGCCTGGACCCTAAACAAAACATTAAAACTGAAGAGTATTCTTGAACACTTGTCATCGTGCTGTTGAAATTACTCCATGAGCCCTAAAGCATTTTCATTGTTGGTTGACAAAAACTACTCCCTGCACCTTTAAAATAGAGTAACCTGTACACAATACTGCAACATACTATAGTTTGCAAGAGACAAAAGGCTTCCTGTAGTTAAGCACACATACGCACATGGACACCCCTCTATCAACAGACAAAGCCCACTACGGCTAATTTGTTCCAGTGTAGAACAGAGGTTTATACTCTTTAGCACATTATAAAGTCATTATAGCATTCCTCACCAGAGGACCTCTTATTCTGTGAGCCATGGTTTTGGTTACAAGTCTACAATAAATACAAAAATATTCAAACTCCTCAGACACATCATGTTCACTGAAATGACAGCTTTTTGTTTTTGTTTTCCCCGTGGCAAAGAGCAGATCCCACACACATTGTCTGAAATGGCTGACTACTGGAGTAAACAGACAGAAATATCCCAGTACCCTGCACTAAGGCAACCCTTGATTGTTTGTTGATTAGTCTATCCAAAAACCTAACTACCACCCCTCTGTGCAACATCACCTTAACAGAAACCTGGTCCTGAAATATCACCATGAAAGGTCAATTTTGTTTGTTTCCATTCAAAAAAAAAAAAAAAAAAATAAAAATGCTTGTGGGCAAATGAGGCCATCAATGGAAGGCAATTGAGTTCTTTTGTTCTAAGCATAAGAGTAGAAACAGAAGGGCACCACCACGTGGGTTCTGTGCTGAATGCAAACGTTCTGCAAATGAACAAAGGCTAATAGCTAAAAAGGAACAAAGCAGCTGGTCTTGCGACCCTTATGAGCATGACAGATCAGAGCCTCTCAGGTCCATAGTTATCGTTTCCCATGCATAAATACAACAGGAAGACAAACACATAAACAGCAAGTTCTTTAGTGTCAAACCACAACATGTCTCCGACATACGCTCAACCAACAAAAAGTCACTGAAAAAAAAAATTCAGGCCTATCACAGGACAAAGCTATAGAAGAGATCTTCATTTGTTTGTTTTTACTCCCCAGCGACCTTTGCAGAGGTGAACAGGAAGCTAAAGACAGGCACCCTCCCCCATGTCTTGCGAATCACATGATTCTAATGATTCACGTCAAACTCACAAGGCATTATCATCACCCGACCCAAGGAAGAGTGCCAGTGTCACATTGTCATCTCACATTCTCAGCAAATTTGATTAGACAGACGGTCACTGAAAAAAAAAAAGACTTGCTGTTAAGCAATTACTGGATCTTGAGGCCATTCGCTCAATTTTCATGTTCAGTTTTGATGCCATAAAGGAGAAAGGGCTGTGTTTGCGGCCGCAAGTCTTTTGTCCTGTTGCAGGCAAAAGGAAAGACTTGCAATCTGTGTCGTCGTATACTGTCAAGTAACGACCGATATTAAAAGGAAGTTTTTTAACCAGCGGGTAATTCCGCACACCAGCGCAATCAAAGATTAAAAAGAGAAAGCCAAAGAATAAAAACAGCTACAGTGTCCTACGGGAGCTGCCTCTGCTCTCAAGAATGTCAAGAGTCTGGTGTGATCAACATCAGTTTATTCATTTAAGAGACACACTCCATAATGATGATATAAAAAAAAAAGGAGAAAAAAAAAATGTTGACAGACAGAAAAATCAAGTCATTAGACACCTGGGGAGGTTTAGACCGACACAGAGCCCAGGCAGCTGAACTGGATCGTGACCCAAAAGTCCAGTCACACTCCTAAACACTAGTCTCTTTCTGGATGCAAACAAGGGCCCGTCTCAGAGCTCGTAGACAAGCAAGTCCTCTCCTCCTGACCTCCCAAGCCTCCCGGGTTACCCAAAGGAATTTCACTAATCAAACGCCGTGGGGAAGAGGGAAGGCAACCCGTCACGGGGAACAAGTGATAGCGTAAGCTTTAGCCATGGAACTTCTATTGTCATCTCACATTGCTGTTCCCCTTGAAAAGAGCGGACTTAACACGGAGCAGTTTTTCTGTTTTAAAAGCATCTTCGACTAGTATAGGAGGATTTCTATTTCCATGCTGAACCAGAAACACATCCCAAAAGCATGGGCTTGTGTGGTCCCCTTTAGACCACTCTCTGACTGCAAGAACCCAAGATCCCCCATCCTACACCCAATGCAGAGAACCCACATCAATCAATCAATCAGTAAGAAAGTTGTCATAGATTAAATATTCAAAGACCTCTTATACATAGCATTTAACATTTTCAGTAGCTCTGCCAACACATGACAAAATCACAGTGTGTGTTTGTCTGTCTATACGTGTCTGTCTGTGTGTGTGTGTTACTGATATGAGGAGGCAAGGAAGTCGAGACTTCAAACTAATTAGGCAACATGTGCCTGCCCCAAAGCATCCCACTGCATGGTATAGCTGCGGCGGCATGTGCTGCAGATCTTTTACATCAGTAAAAAATACAGATGGTGACGCATGTACAAAAGTAAGAGTGAGAAGTCCATGATATTCTGATTAACCTCAGAAGTTTTCTGTGGACCTGCTGCTACTTTTTCAGTTGACTGAGGCGGGATTTTATTCTTTTTGTATGACTCAAGACAGTACGATTCTATTGCATTACCTTTAGAGTACACAAGAGGGCACTGTGATGGCGCCAATGGATACAGATGTGGGCAGTTCACAGCCTCGCTGTCACCACAGAAGGCTGCTTTTGAGTGAGCTGTACTAGGGCAAGAGCCAACCACAGTGAAAATTCATCCAAACGTTTCACAGTTTAAGGCTGGCACCATCACAGCCTGTTTTACATGGCAACAGACGCATGCAGCACCTCAAGCGCCATGCTATGGCTGGGGGTGTGTGTGTGTGTGTGTGTGATAGATGAGGGGGTGGGGGAAAGGGGAGTTGAGGGTGGCCTTTGGGTCTCATACAGTCCTCAGCAGGCTCTCTGGGTCAGAGAGGGCACAGTAGAGCGTGTAGCCCAGCTCGTCCACCTCCTGTGGCGTCAGCTCGCAGAAGAGGTTCACCCGGGGGTTGAGGGAGCAGGGCAGCCGGCCGGCCTCCAAGTGGCCCACCAGCGCGCGCAGGAGGCTGATGAAGCGGTCGGCCAGTGCCTCCTGCGTCCAGTCGCCCTCGTGCTCGCTCAGCAGCAGCAGGGCGTTGGTCAGCTGGCTGGCCGAGAGGCGGCCCAGCGCCGGGTTGAGCTTACACACGGCCTTGGCCACCTTGAGGCAGACGCAGCGGCAGCCGGCATCCTCCTGGTCGAGCGCGCGCAGCTTGGCCGTCTCCGCCACGCGGAAGCTCTGCCGCCACAGGTTCTCGTGGCGCTCGGCTGCCAACCGGTGCGGCTTAGCGATGAGTGACGCGCCGTCTTCCATCACCAACAGCGGCAGGAAGTCCACGTAGAGGCGCCGGTCGGCCTCATACTGGACCTCCAGCGTCAGTGTCTCCGACGGCACCACAGGTCGGATCACGTAGTCCAACACGCTGCCAATGGCGGGCCAGTTGATGGTGCCGGCCACCAGCTTCTCGAACACCTCCAGCACGCTCTTGGGAGACAGGTAGCCGCCCACCATGCAGCGGTCCCAGTAGCTGCTCCCGCGGGGGAAGTACTCCAGGTTCTCCCGCCGCACCAGCCAGAAGCCGGGGACGTTCATGATGGTGTCCTCACCCGGCACGGACGACCACAGGTTCTTCTCCAGAATCATGGGCACCATCAGCTGGGCGTGGTCCGCAGTCACCACCTGTGAAAGACACAGAGCGAGAGTTACTCAGGTGCTCCATGCACAGGTTTGGGCTGCATAGACAAACAGCTGAATGTGAAACTCAAACCAAACATGGTGATAGAAATACATTTGGAAACAGAACAGACATTGCTGGAAGCGCAGAGTTAAAGAGAAGCACTGAGTTCATAACAGTGTTATTTCAACTGGTGCATTTGAATCTGAATCTGGTCATTTTCCCTACAAGGTACCTTACCCTACCATACTGGAATGGTGACTTACCCTTAAGATGTCTGAGTGTAAATGTAAGTTTCATTAAAGCTACTAGATGAACTTTCCTCTGAGATTAATAAAGTATCTATCTATGTATCTACCTATCCATCTATTCATCAGCAATGGAAGGTGTTGCTGCTAAGGACTGAAGAATTACTTCTCAAACCCACTCCAAGTCACAAAGATTTTTTTATCAGAATTACACTTCCTCTTTCTATCTGGTCTCTGCCCCTCTACTGGCCCTCCAAAGGCTCACCTGTAGGTCGTCGTAAAGACTGCCGCTCAGGTACATCTCGCGGAGCGGCATGTCAGGCAGCTTGGCATGGAGGAAGACGCGGAGCTCAGAGCAGATGTCCAGCGCGGCGCGGCGAGCTACGGCCTGCTCCTCAGGAGGGATGGCCACGCGCTCGCGGAAGAATGCCCACAGGTGCTCCTGCAATGAGAGGCGCATGCGGGCCCGCGCCAGGTCTGCCTGCCCATGGGCACTGCGACCCGCAGCACGCCGCATCAGGTCTGGGGGCAGAGAGGCAGAGGGGAAGGAGACATGAAGGTGTGAAAGGATGGGAAGAAGAGAGGAAACTACATTGGTCCCTGGGAAACAGTGTACCATCAACAGCGCCACATGTTAACTTTGGGGTAGGAGGAAAGAGGAGAAAGAGGAAACACTGTGAAACAGTGATATTTCTGCCCTTCATTTCGGGCCTTTTACCATCAAACTTAGGAAACAGGTTGTTGTGTAATCATCATTTCGCAGCAGTGAAAAATACACTCACTCACTCTCTCTCACACTCACTCACTCACTCTCTCTCACACTCACTCACTCACTCACACACTCACTCACACACTCACTCACACACTCACTCACTCACACACTCACTCACACACTCACACACACACACACACACTCTCTTCCTCTTGGGATGTCATTAGCTACGTGCAGTGACACAGGCACATCAACAGCACAGGACTACAGTAGTGCTAAAAAGGTCTCAGCATTAGTAGGGTAGGCATTAACACTGGTCTAAGTCTCGTTAAAACAACTAATACATGTCTACTGGAACGGTGACTTACTAAGCTTAGACAACACAATTACAGGTAGTCCTGAAAACTCTGCTCTGCTCTGCTATTTACTCTACTCAATCTAAGACACTGCACAACCCAAACAAACTACACTTCACATGAGGACAACAAAACGGCTAAGCTATAATAAACAACCACAGGTGTTCAAACACAAGTTTGTGCTACTGTGGCTATTTGGATTTATAATTGTGAGGATACCACACTACACAACAAGGAGAGTCAACGCTTCACCCACCATAGAGATAGTCCAGCCATCCCCCTGTCAGTGACAAGACAGTCCCATTAAACCACCCATTCAGGTCAAGCCAAATACATATGAATAATACTATTATGTGGTGGCAATTCCACTCTGGTATGTCAAGAGGTTTGTCAGCCAATGACTGAATCTCAGCATCACCACAGCTCTAAGACCTGAACACTCTAACACTCAACTAGCACAAACTGGCCAGTCAAGACTTTGATTCATGTGATTTAAGCCCGTGTCCAAAACGGGAAGATAGTGACTTGCTGCCTTGCTGTCTTCACTGTCTAACAAGTTACCTGTTGTAGAAGGCATCAAGCACCGGCTAAAAGCTCTGTTTCAGACAAGTTACCTAGAACACTGTTGTTTTGTTTATGATAATGTTTATTGTTCAGTTGACTATATAATTCGAGAGAATGTTGGACATTAAAGGCAGCATGAAGGATACATCTATGATTCCTTCAAAACTGCGCAAAACTGAGGTACCTTCGAAGGCACAATTTTATGTATTTATCTGATTCAGACACGCTCTGATGCCTTGCTGCCACAAAATGTTCCTTGAAAGTCTTTGAGGGCTCAAGGCTGGGCTTTATGGGGAGCACTTGGATTTAGCCTTTATTTTTTCCCTTAGTTTACTGGTTTAAATCACCAGCAGTTCCACCTGATGACCTAGTCCATAACTAAACCACTCTTTTGGTTCGCCTGCCTGGCTGCTCACCTGGCTCAAAGGAGTTGGCGGCGCTGGGCAAGGTCTGCAGCGAGCGGCTGACAGTGACCTTCATGTCACGGTTGAGAGTGCGCGGAGAGGACCCCAGCCAGCTAGGCTCCTCCCAGCTGCGCTTCCCTGACGGCTCCATCTTAGTGGGGCTGGACGGGGCGCTGATGGCCCGGTCATACATCTGCAGGAGGAACGCCAGACAAAGATCTGAGGACAGGTTTTACAAAGCAAATAAAGAGATAGGGGGTGAAAGGGTCAATTTAGGGGGTGGGTCTCTATATGTTATAACTGTGATTCATTTGCAGAATAGAAGTAACTGGCATTTTGTCATTTCCTGCAAACTTACAGTCTATGAAAATCTACAAAATCTAATGACAATCTACAAAACCTAATAACAACTGCATGCACATGTGGTGCCAATAACACTGTCAGCCTTGCATGGCATTTAAGAATGTCATTCCATTTTTGTTTGTTGATGTTGTGTATACTGGTGCCAGTAAGGTGGCATGAGATGGCACTCACTCGTTTGACAGCCAGAGTAGCAATGCCCAGCATGGCTGCACCCCCCACCCCGAGCACCAGCTTGGCATTGGAGAGGACAAAATCGATGGCAGTGCCCAGGCCATTGTCGTCTTTCTTGCCTTTCCGATCACCGTTCACTCCTGCCATACCTTATTCACCCCGCTCTCTTGTGGAAGGAACGGTAGAGGAAAGGAAGAAACAAGAAAAAAAGAAGAGTGAGAGAGAGGCAGGAGCAAATGAAACAGTGAGGGGGAGCCAAAGAAAGATGATGGCAAAAGATTAAGAGAAAGACTAAGTCAGTGTTAGAGATTTGTCATCAATAGATGACATCATATCGTTAAGCCGGTCCACCAGATGAAATTAAGAGTGGTATGATGCAAAGAAGAAAGTTCATGAATACTCTGTCTACATTTCACTGATTCGATCATCTCGGACCAGCTCTGGGCAACACACTGTGCTTTAAGCTTCTTAGACTGAAATAAGTCGGTCGGAGTTGACTGACAATTAGTCTGGCAGGAGAGAACTTCTTCCGAAGGGTCTCAGCATGTCAGGGAATGTAACACTCTGTTCTTGGGTTCTCTCTGCTCTAACAACATCACAAGACACATCAGACAATCAACAGAGACAGTGCCCT
Organism: Tenualosa ilisha; assembly: GCA_015244755.2. NCBI lineage: Eukaryota > Metazoa > Chordata > Actinopteri > Clupeiformes > Clupeidae > Tenualosa > Tenualosa ilisha. The sequence goes on from PYXC01000584.1 coordinate 4,675,655, forward strand.
GATGACTCTGACTTGTATTAGAAATGTATTAGACTCTCCATAAGAAAAAAAACTACTTATGTTCAAATAAAAACAAATTTGCCAAGAAATTTTGTAAATTTTTGGATTGCTGAATTTCTATTTTATCTTAATGCTTACTTCATCCAAGAAAATTGTAAATAAGGGCAACTCTCTTACAAATTTGAAAAGTAAGCCTACCATTTGTAGGGTAGTAAATGCTGACTTGATACAATAACAACAAGATCTCACATCTACTATATCAACAAAATAGTCACCAACTACTGTTGCCATTCTAAACAGACTATACGCCAACACACTAAACTAAAACAATGGTTAAAAAGATTGTTAATTTGTTGTTTATTTGTCGTGATATCAATCAGTAACCATGATTATAGCTGATATGATTCAGCAACCCTTAGATAAGGGTTCACAAATGTGGTACATTGTCCCTAACCTGCTACAAGATCACCAGGCTCACTAACTCACTAACTGACAGAGGGATCAATTTCCATACAGCTCTTTTATGCATTACAAAATTGAATAGACTAGCTACAATCGAAGCGCAAGATGTCAGCATTCCATCTGCTGCCATAAAAACATGTTCGTTATGTTCTTTTTCCTTGGGATGGACAACATTCAGCATCGCTGTGATGCTGTCAGGCTATTTCCTGGTTCTTGCATCAGCACTACAGATAATCTAAAGTTGAACCATTCCATGGCTAAACAAAATGGAGATGAAAATGAAAATGATGCACTGACAATGAATAGCTCAACTTATAACTCCACCTATACATGAGTGCTATCAGCTCCAAGCTCTACTTGGAAAGGATGATACTGATGACAGTTGTGGCTTCACCAGCACAACCACATGTACACACTGTATTATACTGGAAGTTGTTTCGGACAAACTGCTTAATGAAGAGGACAAGGAATTAAGGTTAAATAGACTGTGCCTACCTGGCCAGCAGCAGTCACTCACTGGCCCCCTCCTCCCTCCTACACCAGCCCCCCCAGTCGACTGTTGAGGAAGAACTGGCCCCGCTTGAGCGCGTCCTCCTTCTCCTGTGGGGCGGACAGCGCTTGGCAGCGTCGGAACTCGCGGGCCACGGCGCGGCGGTAGTAGTTGCGGTCAGTGTACTGCAGGTGGCGCCCTGCACGGAGCAGCGCTCTGTACAGCTCCAGCACGGCACTGCGAGACCAGCCGCCCATCAGGGACACTGCTATGGCAGGGCCCAGAGACACATACACACGCACAGCACACACACAACAGGCACCTGATGCACACGGGGGGGGGGGGGGGGGGGGGGGGGAAGAGGTGCGGTCAGAACTGGAGAAAGATCATCTGAAGCAAATATATCTGGTATGTGGAAATCAAATTTTGATAAATTTGATAAAGGTCTAATCAAAGTCTACTTTAAAAGTCACTGGGTCATCCATTCCTTAGACTGAATTACATCTACATACATCCACCATGACAACTGACAGAATTAGTTTGATGTAACATAAGCACAGATCCAAAATGCCCTATCAAAATTGTGCCAGAAGAGCAAAGCACAGAAAGCATTTGGTTAATGACAACAAAAATTTTACAAGTCAGAAGACCGGAGGTGGATGGACAAACCACAAAATGCAACTATCAGTGGGCCAAGTATTGCAGCAGGCCTTACTTGGACATAGCTGTAGCTATCAGTGCTGAGAAATTAGTGACTTCACAATTTCGTCAGGAGCCCAACACTGCTGATGCTGATCAGCATGTCTATGTGAAGGGAAGTCTATAATGTTACAAATAGTTCCGTCCAGAAAGTCGTGACAGTCAGACAGACAGTCAAGACAGTAGACATTTTGAAACGAGTGTTTTTTTTCACCATGTCATAAATATGAAAGAAATACCTATGTGGAGCTCATATATCTCAAATAAATATTTGCTAGTAATCAGCAATAATCTTTGGACTTTGGACTTCTAGGCCCCCCAACTGGTTGAGTAAGAATAACGTCAAGATTAACAGAAAGCGGACGATACCAAAAATGAACTGATGTTAGACATTATACTGGTGGAACGCTATCTTGTGAATAAATTGATGGTCTCCTGTGGCTAACAGAACGTACAGGCAATGAGAGTAACTTGGGTTGCTTTCTGCAGTTCTGATGTCTCATACGCTCACAAACTGGGACTGCTTAAGACTTATTGTTTTCTACCGATAGTTTACCCACCAGCGATGATGTTAGAAACAGAAAAGATGGCTACATTTGGTTTGTCAAATCTGCCAATGTTCGATAGCAAACTAGCGTTGACGTTAGCTAGCTAACACATTGCAAGGTAACATTAGCTACATTCGTAGCATCATCAACAACCTCAAGTTTAAATTCATATGTACAACAACCTCCACATTTATGAAATAACAGTAGATGACATTGTGTAAATCTGAGTACGTACGTCTAAAACACAACTTCAAGAAAATGTCCTTGCACAATTGCTGGTCCACAAAATAAGGCTTTTCCTACACCGGGGTCAAAAGACGACACAGACCGGAAGACGACGGCGGCCTGATTTTCGGAGAGCACAGGTCACATCCGCCAGTTTTTTTTTTTAAATATCAGTTTATTTATTTGGTTGTCTACATGTTTCACAAAGATGGTGAATGGATCTATAATGTCATGTCATCTAATATAATGTCATGGATCTGTAATGAAATGTTGATGGTGCCATAGACTGGCATCTGCTACCTAAACAAAATTATTATATTAGTCAAGAGTTAACAGATCACTTGTTTAAATTATACATTTTGACCTGATTCACAAAACTGTGGCAGTTACAGTAGAACAAAAAAAATCCTCATTCTTAAATCTGTCTGATATCTTCCTGTGCCTTTGTCACAGGTAGGCTAGTTGACAACTTGCCACCACTTCAAAAAAAAAAAAAAAAAAAAGATCAACCTTGTAACAAGGCAATGACCATCACGCAGATAACCATTCACAAATCGTACGGCTTAACTGAAAGAAAAGTGGACTAAAATACCTCCTACCAAGATTATAGGATACAGATCTGATTCAGTTATCAGAAGCTCTGTCTTCTAGTTCTTTGTCTAATTTATTCCAGTGAAAGGAGTTTAGCATGTGATTAAGCTGAAGGTTCACTTACTTGTAGGGTTGCCAACTCCCTGAAAAATAAATATGGGACACCTCATTGACAGGGCCGTCTGGTCCAATTGCCTTCACCCTTCCTGACGTAGTGAATCTTGTTAGCCCTTTTTTGCATGTGTGAAGCAATGTTTTAACTATTTGACTCAAACCCAGAATTGAATTAGATGCATATTTGAGTGATATGAACACATGGAAAATACATAATTATCAGCCATTTATTTTTGATGCAAAATAACAAAATTAACAGAATAAAATAAAAAAAACATCTGTCCTGCTTAACTTAAAACTTTATAAATTAATATAAAACAATAAAAGGCAGAACGTAGGGCACAATTATTGCAGCAAGGAAAGTTCAAATATAAAGTGCAAAAATACAGTGCAAACACAGTCTGAGCAAAACTTGTAAACAAAAAACACTTGTGCCTCAAAGGCCATGACTGTAGCCTACAGTTGTAGTCAGCCTATTTATTTTTTCCATTTGTATCAAGGAGCTGTTTGCCTTTCAGTGCCACAGAGTAAAATTCTGAGCAAGACATTTCATAATTAAGACTGACAATGAGCTCTCCTTTAATTAATTCAGTGGAACATTTGTTCTGCACATCAGTCCACTTATTCTTCATGGAAGAGAAAATCCTCTCCACAAACCCAGTGGAAGATGGGATGCTGAGGAAAAGGATACAACAGCCTGGATGTTGGTAAGGTCAGCTGCCTAAAGGACTTGCATCCACTTCTCTGCTGTTCCCTTGGACTGCCATTTCTCCTTCTCCTGAGGTGCTGTTGTGAGGTGCTCCAGAAGGCTGTCACACACGCATCGTAAAGTTTGTCCAGAGAGATGTTTAGCCTGCCAAAAGAGATGAAATTTGTATGACCTGAGTCATAAGTGACACATAGGTTACAGTATTACACACAGTAACAGTGGTAAATAAATAGAAAAAAAATCCTAATTCATAATTTTGAACACTATTTTAACTACCTATATAGTTTACTTTATTTATTATGTACTTATCCATCCATCTATCAAGTAGAACTGTTTGAGTTGTATGATGATGTATAAAAGATAGCATATGTGTGTGTATATTGCATAGATAGCATATGTGTGTGTATATTGTGAAGTTTGTGATTATGTATTTATTTGTATATATTATCTATCAGTTGTATTTATTTGTCTATTGTCTACTATTGATATCCATCAATAATAACACAACATGGTTTATCACTACACTTGCAATTGTTTCATTTTTACCTGCCAACCAGGCGAAGCTGCTCAATGATCTTCTCGATATCATCAAAGGAGATTTTCCCAGATGTTAGAGAGAGGGGCTGCAGGTGGAAGAGCCAGTTTTGCTCTGAGCAGTCAAACCACTTCTCAAGATAACTGATGGCATCGTTCAAGAAGGCAGTAAACTCCTGCCTGACAACATCAGCATCAGATGGCGAAAGACGCTGGAGCTTTTGTTTCGTTAGGTACCCATAGAACCTATCATCTTTTTTCTGAATTAACCTTCACAGGAAAGAGTTGCATGGTGGAATAGAGGTCAACAGAAGTGGTTATGTTCTTCTCCAGCTTTTTCACCACCTCTTCAAACAGGGACATGACATTATTACAGAAGAGCAGATACACTTTCATAATGTCTGCCTCTTCCTCAACGCAAGCAACATCTGTCAACCTCAGCAATCCTTTCAGCTGCCTTGGACATTCTTCACCAATGCTGATGAGATATGACTTCAGTGGGACCCAGTTCTGCAACAGGTGGGTGATTGCAGGGTTGAGTGACAGCCATCTCGTCACCACATGGCGCAGTATTTCATGGAATTCCACCTCACAGAATTCACAGAACTCCTTCAGGGACTCTCTCCTTTTCGCAGAGATTGAAAAGAAACTGAATATTTGAGGACAATATTTTCCACATCTACTGAGAGGGTGTCCAGGGCTTTTTTTTAATGTGTTATGGACAATATGCGCATGGCAATTACCACAAAGGATCCCACTGTTGGCCTCTCTCAATTTTGTAAAGAGCGAGTTGTGCCTGCTATAATTGACATTTGCATTGTCAGCACTGAATGCAGAAACATGATCTAGGGATAGACCCAGGTTTTCAAGAGAGCTGTGTATTGTTTTAACTATTGCCTCTGCAGACTCATCTGGATTTTCAACAAAATCTATTAACTTGTTGACTCCATTCTCTGGTGTGAAAAACTGCACGGCCAAGGGAAACATCTTCCAATTGCCCTTATTCAAGGCATTGGTGTGAAGATAGAATGGGAGTGGATTTCCATCACTTTTCAATTTTTTAATCACCTCCTCTATTGCCTTTGGAAATAGGACATCTATGACAACTGCCTCAGCTTTCATCCTCCCACAGGACATCTTCCTGGCAATGCTGGAGTCATTCAGTGTTCTGAGAGTCAGCTTCAGAGCACAATCAGCTGAATTGTAGCTTAAGCCATGTTTTACAGTGTGGTAGATATGGGCAACATCTGCAGCAGTCACCTGTAAATTAAAAAAAAAAAAAGAAATTTTACTATATAGTTTGTGCAAAGTATATCAACTGCCTGGACAGTACAAATGATGCATGTTCTATCTAACTATCTCTCTATCTGAACTTGTAAGAAATGTGTAAGGTTATACAGTATATTGTGTATTCTTTATTATTAATCTATGTATTCATTTTATGTATTACTTCTCTATTGAATGTACTCATCTAGCAATTATACTTGTTTATTACATAGGAAATACTATTATAATATATTTTTCCATACAATTCATATTCACATCCATTGTACTTTCCCATATTAACCCTAAAGGAATACGCCACCCCTAAACTAAGCTAAGCTAAGGTCAGTGCTGCCAGATTTAGACAATTGCTGGGTCTACTAGAAAACACTTCTGCTCACTTATCCAACTCCAGGGACTGCAGGGACAGACTCAATGTCATTTTTAACCAAAGGGCTATAGAAAAAGTCCGACGGCACACAGTGCAGTGCGCTTTATATATGTCATCGTGCATTTTTTCCACCCATGTATGTCCTTCTTCCCATTCCTCTCGGTATTTCTGCAGTCTTTTCTGTTTTTTCCTCGGAGGAGTAGCTGCATTGCTGCTGGAAGGTGCACCACTCTGTAAAGTACTGTCTGCATCACTGACGTCCATGCTGCTATGTTGTTTTCCGGTATCTTCGCAACGCAAGCAAGAGGGCTTCGACCAATGAGATGAGCGGGATGTGAGTGTGCTGTCAGCTCATTGGTCACAGAGCAGAAGAGGCTGAGAATAAGTTTGCTCAGAGCCATTGAAAGAGACTCTCATTTACAGTAGTAAATGTCCTTACAAAGCGCCGCGTATTTATTCATTCCATTGACATTTTACACAGTAGTTTTGATTCTCACGGGAATACGGGACAAAGTGCGTCCCTTTTCTGCTCAGTACGGGACGCATACTTTTGTTTCTGAATACAGGACGATTCCGTTTGTCAAGGGACTGTAGGCAACCCTACTTACTAGTTCCCACAGACCTTTTCAACATGGATGTTTATCAATAAATACATGATGTACAATTATTTCTTTTCTGTTATTAGCTTCAGTATATTGGAAGGTATTGTTGAAAACTAGGCTTATAAATGACACTGTCTTCAAGTATATGTTGCTAAACACAAGGTGACCAGACCTCTGAGATGAAAATCGCAGGGACTTTTGGAACTGGGGACATTCCTATTTCTGCAGTCAATATAATCAAAATACAGTGGAGTTTTTTGAACTTCACCAGGTACAGGCCACCAAAAACAGGGACTGTCCCAGGATCACTGACCTGACAGCATCACTCACGAAATGGAATCGTTCCCTCATTAATTGACAAGCCTGCCCTTTCAGACAAAAAGATATACTGCCCTTCTTCCCTGAAGTAGCCTACACTATAGCACTTTGTTTTAAACAGCTAATGTCACTAACCGCACCTTTCATCAAATGTACCAGAAACCCCAGCTGACAACTTCCAGATCTTTCTATACTTCCCAAAAAATTAAGGAACTGCGTTTATCCCCATGTCTCTGTGGGCCACCATCATCAGTTTTATTCTTGCTCATAGACCTCCATTTTGTCTGATCTTTGAGGCCAAAGTCCAGAGATCTTTGTAATTGCTAGCTGAATTGTGTTTGATATCAGACTCAAACTATGGGCCAGCTTTATCTGTCAGGCCCACAATTGTGTTAGTGGTATTGTGTAAATTGTAATAAAATTGGCCAACATGATTATGGTTCCCATTTGAAAAGAGGAACTTCTTCCCTGTCTGCTCCCTTTTGTTTTGAACAGCTATTGTCACTGACCTTATGTCACTCTTTATCAAAAGTATTCACAACCCCTTTCTCCAAATTCATCGCCTCATATTACAAGGTCATTTCAAATGTACTCTCCTTCTGTTCCAGTGAAGAGGGAAATTTTTTAGAGCACACCCAACTACTCCCAAGGCAGGAAATTGAATTCCTTAATTGAAGTCACTTGGTATCTATTACTACCATCCCCTTGTGTTGGATGCAACAGAACTTGTTTCGCAGAGATATCTCTGTTGTGCTGGCATATATTTTTGAGCAAGCAAAGGACTGAGGTAAGATAACGTTTGGTTATATTCATATCCATCATTTCTTTTATTCAGTATAATGATAAAAGACATCTTCAAGCAATGGATACACATGATCCATTGTTTAGACTTTCCGACTTTGGATTTTGTGATGTTTTCTGAAGTGTTTAGCAAAATAATTTTAGTGTGCTGGTAAGCATATTGCTCCTGTCAGGCTGTCACTTTGGCATTGCATAGTCTAATTGATGTTACTGGACGTTGATGATACAGTAGTCTATGTTTGAAATTTTGAACATTCAGCCTTTTGTTTCCATTCATCCTTCATTTGACACTTATTGTTGCTGATGACTAATGAAATATCATGAACTGGACACAACTGAGACACAATTTATAATAATGTAATTCATAATGAATAATGTAAATAGGCAAAATGTTAAATTTTCAAGGGAGACTTTTGTGATTTGTAAAGCCATCTTGGTTTTTAATATGAAGAAATAAGGCTACATGGTAACATTGTGATGTCATTGAATTATACATTTTTTAAATATATTTCACATTTTTTCTGCATCTAGTTTTAATTTTGTGCATTTTAAGAGTTTTAAGAGTGTGGAAAATGTAATTCCAAGTCTGAAGTCAGAATTTGGCAAGACTAACTTTGTATCTTTTTGCCTGAACTATGCTGCAGTTGTATTAACCAGTTTCGCTGTTAGCTTTGTACGAGCAACGATCAGACTTGAGAATGAAATGAAATTAAATTAAAAATATCAGTGTGACTAGGGCTCATAAAACTGTTTATTACCTGGTCAGTTGTCACCTAGATTGAACTTGAGTCTGGCCATGGTGAGAATGCTTGAGAAGGAAAAGAAAAGTCTAAGAGCAAGAATTATGAGAGGCCTCAGCCAATCAGCTCAAATCAAATTACACCACTCAGTCACGCACCATGAGACATGTTCCCATGACAACAAAATGCAAACAACCATTCTATAGTTATCATAGGATGGGGAGAAAGAAGGTGAAAACAATCAGGACTGACTCCAGACTCACAAGTCACACGCATCAGGCTGTATAATCGTTTATCGTAAGGACTATTAACCTTTGAGATATTTCACTACAGAGAATTCCTGGTATAGAACTAAAGGGTATTTCACCAGCACAGCTCCCGCTGTACCACAATGGATCTGTTGTGTGCCCTGACAGACTTTTTTTCTAAGGGACTGTAATGAAGTGATTGAATTAAAGCCACAACAATAAAGTAGAGAAACTCGTGCAGCACGAGAGACCACTCTTAATGGTATTATTATGGTCTGGCTGATGACTGGATAATATCTTGCCCATCATCAAAATTTACAAAAAACTGACTGTGTGTCCAGTTTCATCTTATTGTTGTACACTGTTTTTTTCTGGATGACACTTTAGGTTTGCTACTGAAGCTATACTCTTGTTGGTAAAAGCCGTAAATTTGTTTTAGACAGTATTGATGTTACATAACTTGTTTGTGGTTCAACCCAATTTGGCACTAGCTCAGTATACATACAATAGGAAGATAAACATTATGTAAGTTGTTTCTAAAACTAAATAAGCCACAGGCTGGACTACCATGTGAGATAAGCTCAGTTTGGTTTGAGTTTGGTTTTTGTGTTGATATTAAAGCAAAAACATATAAACATGACATGAAACTACAGCAAAAATATATTATTCTTTTTTTGTAAGTTGCAGGCACTCAGCACATTCACCAATATCTTCCTAAGAATTTTCTTACATTTGTTCTTAAGATCCTATTTAAAAATCTCTTGAAAACAGCACATGTGGATTTTACGAACAAATTTCTTTGCAAGAATAGTTTGTGAATGAGGCCCAGTGTTATTATCACACTAGTTGTTGATAGTCCATGTATTTCTTTCCAGGTAATTTTGGTGTCCTGAGTCCTCCTCTCCACAGGATGGCGTTGCTTGACTACCCCATTCCAGATCTGGATAAAACCTTGCAGGAAGCTGGTCGGGTCCTGCAACTCACCCTGAGCCCTGACCTGTACATGCAGTACAAAACTGCCCTTTCCCAACAGAGGGAGATCCTACTTGATGCTCAGAGGAAGCTGTCCGAAGCTGGTTCAGGCCGCGAAAACTGGGTGACAGAGCAGTTCAAAAGCCGTCTGCTGGCCTGTGGCGATGCACTGCCCACCTCAACTGCCATCCCCACAGTGCTTCCTCAGACGAAGGCCTGGAAAGATGACACACACCTGGGAAGGGCAGCGGCACTGGTGTGGGCCATGGCTAAACTCCACAGTGAGCCCTGGCTAGTTGAGGGAGAAGTGCCAATGGAGCGCACACAGCAGTCAGAGGTGTTTGCTGCCAGCCGACTTCCTGGGAAGAAACAGGATGAGATTAAGGTGAGACTTATTGAGACTTATTGTGAAATAGAAATTGGGGATAGAAACTTTCTTCTTCTTCTTTCTTCTGGTAAAAGTAATGTAAGTTAACTGGTATTTAGCTGACACTTTCATACAAAGTGACAAGGACTTCCAATTATCCAATTGTGACTTGTTCAACCGATTGTCATTACTACTGCTCCACCACATCCACAAGATATGGTTACCTGAAGTAACAGTCAGCCATCCAAACCGATCACATTTTCTGATGCTTCTTATGATCGTATGTCAAAAATGTAAAAAATGTGTACTTAAAATAACTGTTGTGTTGTGTAGTGTCAGATCAAGCCATGCAATATTCCAGTCAATCACCACGTGTTACTTGAGGAGCAATTTGATTGACTTTTGGGCTCAAATGGCTTCTTTTTTTAATATGAGAAGGCTATTGTACACATGATTTATGATCACACATGCTCAGTTTCCAAAGACCTATGAATTTTTATGCATTTATTTATTTATGAATTTGTGTTTAATGTTTATGAATTTGAATTTATTTGTGTTTCTAGTTTTAAGCACAAAGGGGAATCAAAATAGGTCAGAACTGAGTGTGTCTTTTCCATTGCAGCTCTACCCTGACAGTCTTCATGCCATCCTTACCTGCCGGGCAGGAGCCTTTCCCATACAGATCCTGCACAGGCCCAGTCCAGGGGGTCCTTTCATGGCTTTGTCTCTGGTAGACATATACAAACAAATAGAGCACATCAGTAACCAACCTGCTGCTGGCACGGAGCTGGACGCTTCGGCCATCTGTGCCCTCTCCTCGTTGCCCCGTAGAGACTGGCATGGCATGAGGGAAAACATCCTGAAGAAGGGAGGGCCCACTGCAGCATCCATGGAACTCATGGAGAGTGCCATCTTGGCAGTCTCCCTGGAAGACGGACCAGCACCATCTGACGTGGCAAGCACCCTTAACGCTGTCCGTCTCGGGGGCAGAGGTTGGAACTGCTTGAGATATTATGACAAGGTCAGTGAGTGATTCTTTTTTTTTAGAAAATCATGTAATAGAGAGTGAGTAAATGACTTTGGTGTGGCTTAAAATAAAGTAGTTATCTTGTCACATGGTGGATGTCTTGTTGATAAAATCCTCCTGTTTGGATACTGTTTAGAGGAGTAATTACAGCATATTACCTCAATGATACTTGATGTGATATTGAATTAAATTGTAGGTTGTATCTCAGACATGCAATCATGATCAGATTTGATCAAGGCAGGTGAAATCAAAGTCTGCATCAAGTGGACTGAAGAAAGTTATCTTTGGGTTAAAAAAAAACTCTTCTTTTCTTTACAGGTGGTTAACATGGTGGTATTCAAAGACAATGCAGCAGGCTTGGTCTTTGAGCATAGTGCTGTGGATGGGATGGTGGCGGGACTTGTGGCTGAAAGTGTCTTTTATCTGTCAGAGTCACAGAATAGAAACTTCATCAATACCCAGACAGAGAATAATTCTGTATCTCTTGATGCCAGCTTGACAAAACCCAAACCCTTAGTGTTTAAACTAGAGGGTATAGACATGCCAAATCAGCCTGCTAACACATCCACCCTAGACACCCACCCAATTCTCACTTTTGAAATGCCATCTTATCCTGATGTGTTCACTATCCTGAGGAGCCAACGAGGAGTTTATGATGCTTGGGTTAACTTTTCCCTGCAGTTAGCCTTGAGACAAACACTTGGAGAATCAGCTGCAAAACACATTATGGTCACCCCCACACACATGCGTCATTTCAAACATGGTCGCTGCGATCCCACATACTCCCTTACAACCAGATCTCGGCAGTTAGTTAGCTCACTGGCTACCTGCATTGGTCCAGATGGAAATCCTCGGTATACCAAGGAACTCATTGGCATGTTCCACTTGGCTCTTTTGGAGCACAAAAATCTAATCAAGGCTACAAAGAGTGGCCAAGGTGTGGGCCCTCATCTGGCAGCCTTGCGTCATTCTATGTCCCCAAATAATCCCCTGAAGAAGTTTCTGGATCCTTTTGGATGTCCATCTGTGTACCTCACCGGAAAAGACCTGATGGAAGGTGTGGAATGTGCCGTTGGAAATGTGTATGCTCGCGACCAGCTGGCTGTCACCTATCTCGGAAGGAAAGACAGAGTTCGCATTGTCTTGAATGGAAAAGGCAGTTTTGCGAGTACACTGGACAAACTGCATGCAAATCTGCAGATGACACTGAAGCTAGTCATGCTCCTGGCTCTTAGGTATGCCATTGCTATGCAGATGGGGGCACTTGAGTCTATTATGCAGGGTAAAGATGAGCTCCAAATGAATGGAAACATAGATTCTAAAATTTGCAAAGGTACTTATGTGTGTAGTGAAACACCAAAATCCTCAGAGATGAAACCAGACTTCACACTGGTGATTCATGGTGGAGCTGGTGAGGAAGTATCATTGAACCAAAAAGTGGTGGATGTCCTTGAGTTTGCCCTGGAAACTGCCCTAAGCCTTGGGGCACATGTACTGAAGGATGGAGGGAGCAGCTTAGATGCAGTAGAGAGGAGTGTGGTAGCACTAGAGGATTGCTTTCTCTTCAATGCAGGAAAAGGTGCTGTATACAACAAAGATTGTCAACATGAGCTAGAGGCTTCCATTGTGGATGGTAATGGGAGCAACTCTGGATCAGTGGCCTGCTTGCGTACTGTGAAAAACCCAGTGAAGGCAGCCAGACAAGTCATGGAGAAAAGCATCCACTCTCTTCTAGTTGGAGATGGGGCTGAAGAGTTTTTGCAAGGATTAGTAGAAAAAAGCAAGCCAGTGGGAGGTGAGTACTTTCACACTGACGTGCGGCGTAGAGAGCTGGATGCCAAACTCAACAGCACCCTGTCAACCAAAAACAATCACCCACAAACTGTGGGAGCAGTTGCTCTGGATAGGTGGGGTAATCTGGCTGCGGCAACCTCCACTGGGGGACTTGTGGGCAAATGGAAAGGTAGAGTGGGCGACACAGCTGTGATGGGTGCAGGAGTGTATGCTGATGAGAAAGTGGCAGTGACATGTTCAGGTGATGGTGATGTTTTCCTCAGGCAAACTGTTGCTCAAAGAGTTGCTAGTCTCTACAATCACAAAGGCTACACACTTCGACAGGCCTGTCAGGAGGTGATCTCTGAGAACCTGAAGGGCTGCCAGGCTGGAATCATTGCAGTGGATCACAAAGGTGAAGCTGTGATTGAGACGAATGCAGCTGTCATGTTTATCGCGTCCATGGTTAACAACATAATTTGTGCAGAAGTTTTTAGACCAGCAACAACATTCTCCAATGTAATCTGGGAGACTGATGAACTGGTGGCTTACTTACAACCTGACCCATGGACTCCTGGGGCTACAGTTCTCACCCGCAAATCTCTCAGTGGTCCTTGTAGCATTTTCCAGCTTAATGTCCCTGACTTTATGATGATGCTACTGGGGGCCCAAAGAGTTGCAAATTTACTGTGTGAACGACTTGCCGTTCACCGCTGTGCCCTTGTGGTGCATCCCCAACAAGAACAACCAGTCCAGATTAAAGTACTGCCTCTGCATGGCCTGGAACCAAGCTGGAGACCCCACCTTGCCAAGGAGGAAGAGTTTAACACCAATGATCCGGGCTACTGCAGCTCCAAGAGTGGCCCACGTTGTGAAGATGCTGAGCTTGATGACGTCCAGGCCAAGATACGAGCCAAGCTTCCAACACCTAATGCTCCGTCCTGCTATGATTTTCTGGGAGACTCATCACACAAAAATCTTTTCTCTCGAATTGTACGTGGTGAGGAAAAACAGTGGCGAGTGTGGGAGGACAATAGTCATGTAGCCTTCCTGACTCCCTTCCCCAACACACCTGGACTTACAGTTCTAGTGCCACGGAAGCCACACTCCAGTGACATCTTCCGCCTAGGTGAGGCAGACTACACAGCCCTCATCCTTGCTGCCCGAAAAGTTGCACAGCTCTTGCAGGAAGGTATGAGGGCCCAAGGAGTGGCTCTCATTTTCGAGGGCTTTGAAATCGATTATGCCCATGCAAAGTTGATTCCCTTAGTGGCTTCAACCAGTCAAAAAGCTACTGCTGTGCCACCACAGTTCTCTCAAACCTACCCTGGGTTTGTCACCTCAGCCAATGGCCCACCTGCATCATCAGAGGAACTCCAAAAAGTCTACACCAAAATCACCCAGAACAAAGCCCCAGGGTCATGGGAGGATCCTCAAAGTCACTCCACATTAGCAATAACCAACCAGTGGTATAGAAATCTCTTCCAGATCCAGAACACCCTCTTCCACAGCACTGTACAGTATTTTCACAACATCTGTCATTATGCATATGCTTTGACCCCCATCACCACTGATACAATCTCATCCCCAATGGGTCTTGGGTCTGATTCAGAACCCGTGTTTGTTAACATGTTGGGACAGGATGTGTACTTGGCCGACTCCATGCAGTTTGTCCTTGAATATTTCCTGCGATTCCAGGAGGGTCTGCCAGGAGCCTACTACGTGTCACCCAGTTTCCGGGGAGAAGATCCTGATGCCACACACCTGAACCAGTTCTACCACGTTGAATGTGAACTTCTGGGTGACATGGACGCAGCAATATCTGTGGCCGAGGGCTTTGTGGCTCACATGACACAGCAGATGCTGAAGAAACACTCTCAGATCATCCTTAGCACAGCAGGCACACTGTCCCATGCACAGGACTTGCTACAGAAGCTGCAAAGTGGGAAACATCTCCCAAGAGTCACCTTGGAACAAGCCATCCCCATGATGCCATCCCCAGACTGTCTGGAATGGGTTCAAGAAGGCCAGCCCCAGTTTGGCAGAAAGCTCACTCGGAAAGGTGAACGAGTCCTGATCGAGAAATTCGGTGGGGCCATTTGGCTGACAGAAATGGATCACCTTGGAGTACCATTCTATCAGGCATATGTGGAAGGCTCAGGCCGGTCCAAAGCCAAGGCTGCCGATCTCCTGCTTGGACTGGGTGAGACTATAGGCTTGGGAGAGCGTCATCCCAACCCAGAAATGGTGCAAGAGGCCTTGAGGCACCATGCTGTTCCAGAAGAATCATACAAATGGTACATCAACATGAGACAGGTCATCCCCTTGTGCACCAGCGGATGGGGCATGGGCACAGAGCGCTACTTATGTTGGCTCCTTCAGCATGACGATGTCAGAGACATGCACATTATTCCTCGAATGAAAGCCAAAAAATACATGCCTTAAATATTGTTCTCATTCCACAAATCAGAAAGAGTTGAGAGAGTACATGGCAAAAATGTATAAGATAGTTTTTTTCATACATGAATCATTACCATAGTGATTTTGCACATAATCATGTACTCTTCTATAAATATACAAGTGTTTGCTGAATGTGATATGTCAGTAATAAGTGATGCATTTTGATTTACCAGAAAAAGTATTTAGTAAGTAAGTACTATCACAAGACAAGAGTCTTAGTGAACAGGTGGGGAAGAATTACAATAGGCTATGTAGTGATGAGAAAGCATGTGTGACTGGATGATTACAGATGGAAATGGAAATGAACAAATTATTGTTTAATTTGTGAATTACACTATTTTCAGACAAGTATTTTTTAACATAGCAATGAAATTGTAAAACATTGTGGAGAGCATGGTTTCAGCCATTTGATCATCAAAGGAGGTTTAGGAGGCATTTTAAGTGCATATCTGTTTTAATAGTGGTTTTATTTCATTTTTATTTGGAACAAGCTATAATCTTAGCATAAAACATGCTGTAGAAAGTTAAAAAAAAAAGAAAAAAAAAACTGTTTGAGTGTCTTTCAATGTCTTTGCTTTTTTCATCCACACACATAACTAATTTTATCTATATTGCTTTTCATCCACACACATAACTAATTTGATCTATATTGCTTTTCATCCACACACATAACTAATTTTATCTATATTGCTTTTCATCCACACACATAACTAATTTGATCTATATTGCTTTTCATCCACACACATAACTTGCTCATGTTCATGCAAATTGCTCATGGTCATCATGCTTTTTTTCTTTTCATTGGATCTGATATATTTTCTGCATGTTTTCTATGTGTTTTTTGATTTGTGTCTGGATCATCCTGTCCTTATGAGGTGATGGTGACTTGATGTAATAATTCAATTATTGATCTGAAAAAAAAAAACAATATGCAGAGATGAATTCTTTCCATAAGCAACTGTTCCCCAGTTTCCAAACAATACCTTTTTGGTTTTGCTTTTTAAAATATCATGAATCAATAAAACATCAAACATCAAACATTAATAAAACATCAAACTGTCCCTTTACTTTGTGGAATATAAATGTTGGTTTTAAATTTATTCAGCTATCGATATCACTATCGATCAAAGTAGACAACTGATTTGATAAATATAATTAGCCTAATCTGTATAAGCATAATAGATATTCATAAAGTAATTTCCAATGATAATAAAAGAGAGAACGAGATTAACCACTACATACACATAAAGACATAGAGAGAGAAAGAATTTTATGTAGCTGGAATCGGGGACAAGGTGGGTTTTCTTGCATTTTACCAGGGACAGAGCACCAAAAATGTGGACGGTCCCCCAAAATTAGGGACATCATCTGGTCATCCTATATCAACAAACAAACATAGGCCTTTCTGACTGACCCCTTGTCCGGGGTCCAATGGACACAACAGGTACCTCAGGTGCAACAGAGTAAATCAGAAAATTCACTATACTCTGCTCAAACTGAAGGCGTAAAGTTAGCCGAGGATTATCATGAGCTTCCTCCACACCCAGCACCAAACAACCACACAAAACATGCATTGATAAGGTAAATGCATCCCCATGACACACACATACACTTCTGGATGGATACCAGGACACCGCTCCCCAGACCGCGTGATTTGGTGCTCAATCCAGGACATCAACCCACAAATGGATCTCTGAGGTAAGTTACTGTGTAGGCACGACACAATACACAAAGACACAGCTTCTTTCACCCACAGTCACACATGAGGAGCAGACAATTTTCAGGAAAATTCCATAATGGCTAACTGAACGTGAGCTGTTACAGGAATTGAGCATACAAGTGGTGACACAGAGATCAGATTATTTACTGTAACAATCCCTTAGTGCTGCAATCTACTTTTGTGGACTTGAGGTCATGTTAGTGTCAGTGTTTGTTAATATAATCCCTGTATAATGTGATTTTAACTTAGAGAACATGATTAGAATAATAGAATATTAAGAATTAACAGATGCCCATACAGTGGACGAACCCAATGTCTCCCCTAACTGACTAACCAAAATTTAGGCCTACTTCATGACTGGCTCATTTATGTTAGTTTTAGGGTCCAGAGTTGGGATGAGGACACTAAGACTGATGCATTTCTCATCCTGGCTTTAAAATATTCATTTTCCATAAACTGCATCAAGGAATGTTTAATGGTTTCAGCCAAAGTTAAGTAGACTAAAGATTAAAGAAGCTTAATCAGGCAATTTTGGGACGGTGCCTTGCTGCTTGGCTGCTTTCAGACTTGCAGCGTATCTTGGCTACCAGAAGAGGGCACCGTTACAGATTTAAAAACTGTTACCGTCGGGTGAAGTAGACATGGCAGGTCAGGCTCGTGCTTTAGTTGCTGCAAAGTGGCTTGCTGAAGCAATTAAAAATAACCAAGTGGGACCAAGGCTCCGTATTCTTGACTCCTCCTGGTATCTCCCTAAACTTAATCGCGATGTTATAGAAGAATTCAATCAGAGACATATACCCGGCGCCTCCTTTTTTGACATCGACGAGTGCTGCGATAAAACTTCCACCTTCGATCACATGCTACCTTCCGAGACCGAGTTTGCTGAATACGTGGGGAATTTAGGAATTAGTAATGACACACATGTTGTTGTTTATGACACCAGCGACTTCGGTGGGTTCGCCGCACCTCGGGTTTGGTGGATGTTCAGGGTGTTCGGTCATAAAACGGTGTCTGTGCTGAACGGGGGAATGAAAAACTGGCTGAATGAGGGTCACCCCGTTTCTTCAGAGTATTCCAAACCGGAACGGGCAGAGTTTCGTGCAACTATCAACAGTTCTTGGGTGAAGACTTACGAGGACGTTCTAGAAAACTTAACAACTGAACAGTTCCAAGTCGTTGACGCAAGGTCTAGTGGAAGATTTCGAGGCATCGAACCAGAGCCAAGACCAAGTAGGCTGCATTCAGTTGTGTTTACCAATGAATTACCGATCGACCTATATTTAAGGTAGTATTTGTAGCTAATGCAATTTCATCTGTCATTTTATGCCACCTAAAGGCCCTAGTCAATAGAGTCTATGCGAGTTGTGCAATCGTTTCAACAGTAGCTGCAGGTTAATAGGTTATCACTTATTGGAAGGAGTTATTCATTTACAACTGGTTGTCTAGATTGTTGCTGCTGTCAAACTGAGTTGGACTGAATGTCAATACGACCATACGCTATAACCAGCACACACATTTGCAGGCAAGAAGGTACCCCCAACCCCCACCCCCATGCATGCACATCTCTCTCTTGCACACTCTTTATACCACTTTCCCCTGTCCTGTAGACACAGAGCCAGGGCACATTCCAGGCACCATCAACATGCCCTTCCCTAACTTCATGGATTCCTCAGGGTTGGAGAAGGAACCTGAGGAGCTGGCCCGAATGTTCCGTGAGGCTGGAGTGGACCTGCAGAAGCCCTTTTGGGTCACATGTGGCTCAGGCGTGACGGCATGCCACATTTCTCTGGCGGCACACTTGTGTGGGCATCCAGGTGTGTGTCTGTATGACGGCTCCTGGTCAGAGTGGTTTGCCAGAGCAGCACCGGAACATATCATCTCAGAGGGAAAAGGAAAACAAGCATGAGACCACCAGTGAGGTCTGAAGTGAAGAGCACGCTGGATGTAACATAAGTTTTGAAGGTCTAATACTTTGTAGTATTTGATGGAATATAGTACATCTGAAAGGTCTGCAGGTCAGTGCTATACTGTCCAAAACGCAAATTATTGACCCCAGGCCAAACTGAGAGTTCCCACAATCTAATATGATCCACTCTTCATCAGCTACCATACCTTCAGAATTTACTGTTACACTGCATACTATACTTTATGATATAAACATTATAATTGTGGCATCATGAAGACTAGGTGCCTATATAATTAGGTGCTGAGTGAAATGGGTAGTTTCACGCCTCTCTTGGCAAACCTTTGGTGAGATGCCTCATCTCTGGGGACTTTGTTTCTGTATGGTTAAAACTACTGATCCTTTCATTGCCTCGAAACATTCATAAAATGTAAAGTTTACTTCATTAAACAAATGCTTTTGATGTATGAGATTTGGAGTTAAGATACTGTGTTAGCCAGTATTAGCCACATTGTTGTTAATTTGGTAAATGGATTCCATTTAAATAGTATATGCCAGCTTTTTATTTACTTCCCTCCTATCACTAAACCTGACAAGTTTAACGCCATGGAGTAAACTGGGTAGGTGGGTGAAAATGACAAAGTGCACTTTTGAATAGGTCTGGCTGATTTAAAGGAGAAATCTGGTGGGAATCATTCCATAGCCCTGTTGTTTGAGGTCACAAGTGTTGTCAGTAGAAAAAACAACTAAAAAATACTTACTTTCAGTTTCATGTCGCTATGCCCCATTCAGTTAACATTAGTTACTGGTTCGTTATACAATCTGTGTTGCATCACATTTTCTTTTTCTTTTTCCTACAGACAGCATTCAGTGACTCTTTTAATGTTATTTCCAAGCCTATTTTCAAATGGCCATGTGTTCATGATGAATTAAAATGTTATACCAAGATGACTTAATGCTTTACCAGCAGGCTGAAATAATATGCCAGGGCAAGGACTATAGAACTTTTAAAAAGGTGCTTTAAAATCCTCTTTAATCTATTTAGGCCCACTCTGTTCCTTTAATTGAAATAACTGCAACAGTTTAGGTTGAGTTGCTGAATCAAAGTTGCTGACATAGCCACAAGGTGCAATGGAAAAACCGGTGCAATCTGGTTTCAATGATTTTAGGAGTCCGTAAATAAGCCTGAATAAATTACAGTCATTGGTCACAGTTGACAGAGCTACATATTTCGCCAAAAAAAAACTCGTTGTTGGTTATTTGACGAAGTCGATAACAGTTTGCGGGTGACACAAATTGCTTGAATACACTTTGAACGCAGCGCGAAAAGGGTCGGTGTATTTGAAGAGAATTCGACAACGTTACCACCATCACGGCCATGTTGAGTGTGGCATGTGCAGTTTGAAGTTGAACAGCAGCAAATTACTTTTGAGCGAATATTTATGTTCGAAGATTATCAGAGTGAAACATAATAATTAGATTAGATATATTAGACCACAGCCTATTCATTAAAAGCTATTCGGTTTGTTACCAAAATATAATAGTATAATCATACAGGTGCAGCTGTGTAACATAATTGCCGTCTTATAACCACCTAAGTCATGAAGTACAACTGTCAATTATTTTATTTAGAGCAAGTTATAGTGGATTTCGATGAACACAGTGACACACCTACCATGGCGGAACATGGAGTACGAAGGTCATCCGTGATAATGCCTGAGGGTCCTGAAAGTAAAAACAAATTGGGGTCCTGTAGATGACAGAAGATTCGTGTTTTCCCTCTAAGCAGTTGTTTACATTAAAAGCGACAGTAAGTCAGGCCAGGTTTAACGAACGAAGTTTAAGGTTCTTTGTTGTATCTCCTTAAGACTTATTTGCTACTTAACACATAAAGGGCAGCTTGTTTGTCTCTTGAAATAAACTATAGCTAGGTAGCTGCCACTTGCCTGTCGGGTGTTTGGAGCTAGCTAACTACCGTAGCTATCGTTAGCTACCTATAATCACCAGGTAAACGGCATCATTACCAAAAGCAGCAGAAGTCTAGGGTAAGCCTCGGCAACGTTTAGTAACAAAACTTCTTAGTTTGATGTTGCGTGATCTAGCACAGCTTTGTTTTCAAACCGAAGAAACAAAAGTTTGTTAGGGAGGAGACACGGCAACACGGGTAGGTAGACAGGCGCAAGGTCTGATAAAATAACTGTCAGATCTCCATCTGTAATCGCATGCAATTCCGTTTCTGTCCATAGGACGGTGTTAATGCCACGCCATGTCTGGCATAGCCCTCAGTAGATTGTCGCAGGAGCGCAAAGCTTGGAGAAAAGACCATCCATTTGTAAGCATTTGTCGTTCTTTCATTTCGTTTTGAGTGTTTGTTGCTATATGCCCTTGAATCATTTGACTTCAAGTTGCCTTTACATAATGATGTTTCACGATTTCCTATGACTGCTAGACTATGTAAAACCTATTTGTTTACATCCTGAGTACTTCCATAACAAAAACATAGCCTATCTGAACCTCCTTGACACCTTAAGGGCTTTGTTGCTGTGCCAACTAAGAACCCTGATGGCACCATGAATCTGATGAACTGGGAGTGTGCCATTCCTGGGAAGAAGGGGGTATGTAAGCTAACCTGCCATGCAAGATCTGATACTGCTTTCAGTTATTTTGAGTACAATATATGAGCAGAGTGCTTTTTTATTTTGAAAAAATAAGCACTTATAACCACTTTCCCCTCACGCAAAGAATTGACTGATGTAAATTTTGTGAACTCATTGAAAGAGTTTTCCACATCAAACAATATGGTGTTCCTTGTGTGTGTTCCTCTGCAGACATTGTGGGAGGGAGGTCTGTACAAGCTTCGTATGCTCTTTAAGGACGATTACCCATCTTCGCCACCCAAATGTGAGTATCAGACAAGCCACCAGTTGCTCTTGTAGTGACTTCTTTGTCCATTTCAGTGGATTTCAGCAGTTTATTCAGTTCAGCATTATTGTTGTGTCATCTTGTTTAAGTTAGCTAAAGATAAAGTCTTTTGATTTCATGTGTATGTTTCTACTGGCAGGTAAATTTGAGCCACCTATCTTCCACCCTAATGTGTACCCCTCGGGCACTGTGTGTCTGTCCATCCTAGAGGAGGAGAAGGACTGGAGGCCTGCCATTACAATCAAACAGGCAAGTGCTTCCCTGTATACAGACAACAACACAGACATATGTGCCTAAACATGCATATATGCACTACACACATGGAAACATATTTGCTTATTCTGCCCCTGTTTCCCCACAACATATCTGTTTTATTTATTCTTTGATTCTTCATCCATACGCAAGACTTAAGGTCAAGACTCTTTTCAACAAGTTTGTTGACTTTTGCAGATCTTGCTAGGCATTCAGGAGCTGCTGAATGAACCCAACATCCAAGATCCTGCACAGGCAGAGGCATACACAATATACTGGTGAGCCAGAAGCCAATCAATAGCGAACCCCTTAAGACTAGTTTACCTCTTTGTCATTACAGCGTCTTAGTCGTGTGTGTATCTGTCAGACATGCTATTAATGTAGATGCTAAATGATTCTTGCATTTCAGTCAGAACAGAATGGACTATGAGAAGCGTGTGAGGGCACAAGCTAAGAAGTTTGCTCCCACTTAAGATGGCACTGAACGTCCTCTGAGGAGTTTTTTTTTTGCCTGAGAAGCAAGGAGGCACTAGATACCAACCCATTTCTCAGGGTTGGAAGGGCGTGTAAATATATAAATATGACAACTTTTGTATTATTGTTATTATTATTATTATTATTATTATTATTAGTGGTTGTTGTTGTGTACTGTCACAGTAAATATGTTTTTACAATGTGTTGTGAAATCAAACAAATCAACCAACAACAGAAAACAAACAAGCAAGATGAATGGTAGAGGAAATTTGAACTCTGTGGTTTTTGTTCACAATTTGATGTTTTTGTTAACTAAATGTAAGATAAATAAAAATATTCCACATTTTGTGTGTGTTGATAAAGGAAGTTGGCTGAATATCTCATGTGATCCATAGTAAATGAAAGTAAACATGTGTGAACCTCTGGGCGCTACATTCAGCAGAATGTAGTTAAAAGTTGAGTACAATCCGAAATGAATATTTAATTAGGTAGCCTACAATGGATTCACGAAAGATGTTGCGTGGGGATCAGGTAGCAGACGTAACATCTGAAAGGATATGCAATCCTCAATTATGACATCACTGCAACCCTATCCTTAGGGAAGTCCAAGCAGGGGGTTGGTTGAGGTAAATCATTAATTTACATTACACACAAGGACCTCGGCGTCAGCATAGAGACCACACGGAGTGGGTATTGCTATCAACGTAAGTATAACAAGTTCATAAAGTGTTTTTGATGGTGCTTTGGAAATCGTTAACTGTTGGACACAAGATAAAATTAGTGCGTTGTCCAGTTGGAATGTTTAAATGAAAAACTCTTGAGGACGTGCATTTTCATATTTTGTCATTGCTGTAAAGATTCCACGAAGGTAAAGCTTTACAATTGTAAGATGTAAGCCTATACGGCGCCGGCTATAGACACACTAGAATATGCCGTTTGCATGCCACTGCATGCTAGTATATGTGTTCCGGTTTGGTCACAAACTTTTGATGTGAATGATAACGAGTTGTAAATAGCCGTTCTGATTGTGGTGTAACGTTAGCCTGCTTGGCTTGGTTCTATTACCCATTTTCTGAAATTGACATTGGCTCAGAAGATTAGCCTATTAGAAAATATGACAAGCTGCTATCAGCAGACTACTCTCTTTAACATCTACCTCTCTGACTGAACAAAATATATCCTAATGAACTCCTCGTATTGTGTCCCGTTTTAAAGCTGTGCAAAGGGATGAGTCCCTCAGATGAAAGAGATGAAAGAAAAACAGAGGTGAGAAATTGTGACAGAATTATCTTGGAGCAGGTCAAAATTGTCAACTAGGCTGAGCTTATTCAGATTTTGGGAATATGGTAACAGTCATGAGTGTGCACAGGTAATATCTTGTAATTGTTGAAAGTGTGGACATAAATTTGGCTGTATGTTGCTTTTGTGTGTGCTTGCTCATTGTGTGTGTGCGTGTACGTGCATGCGGGCGCGCCCGCTAGATGGGAAAGTTGGTCTTTTCGCAGGTGCCTCCACTGCAGGCTCCTCACTATGCAGACATCAGCACTGTGTTTGCAGACTCTCATAACACCTACCATAGCCTTAGCCACTGCCAGCGCACCAACATCTTCCCAGGTAGTATCAGCAAACATCATCCATTCATTCATTTAGCCTATTTCTGGCACAATGTAAGTGGCAGCTGATCCAGTGGCTGTGGTCCCTTCTGGATTCCTATCCTACATTGTTGTTTGGGTAAAGCACATGTTCCACAGTATTAAGCAATTAAATACCCTCAATTAGATTTTGAAACAATATGCCCCATTGATGTCTGTATTAAGAACAAGACTTCTTTAATTACTCCTGGTGGGTGTAGCCTACACCCATTATCAAGTCTCACTGTGTTCGGTGTATACTACAGTGCTGGACACTCCTTGCAAGAATTGTCAGGCTGTAATGTTAGCCTGACTACACCTTCAAGAGCGCTGCTGCAAAAAGCTTGCAACAAGCATTCTGATAACTATTAGTTCAAACTCTCTAATGGCGTCTTCTGGGGCCTCTACTACTAAGCAAGCTTACTGGTTAACCTGGGTAGTTTTGAGAGTTACAACTGATCTCTAAAAGAGCCCTCCATTGAGCATCAGTTGTTTTTGAAGGGACATGTTTTTACATCAGCGGTTACTCCAGAAGTTACCCAGTTTAGCCAGCAACCTGGCTTCGTAGTATACTCCCCTGGACTGTGCAAACATAGTTTTCATGTTTTCGTTGTTCTTCTTCTTCTTATGAGCTTATCACATATTGCAGGGGCCCCGTCGGAGTGGTCATCCCTTGTGAAGGACTCCTACGTAAGTCACCCTCTGCCTCCTGCCCCCACTGACCCCCAGAAATGGTATGGCCGAAAGACAGATGACATGGGTATGTGACATCTTAACCCTCCTATTATCCTTGGGGTCAATTTGACCCCATTCAATGTTTAACGTCTCACAATTCACAAAATACACATGTTTTTTGCTTAATCTTTGGAGACTTTTCCTAATTAAGTGAGGGGAACTGGGTAAACTGAAATTTACTGTCCTGTATGCATGTTGTATACATCTGTGTTCCTTGGGGTCAATTTGACCCCAAGCCGATTTAGCTGTATAAAACATATAAGAATATATTGCATTACTGTATATTCATTTACACAAATGCTTTATTGGTTTTAGTTCACATTAAGGTCACACTTGTACTTACTTTAGAGAGCTTTCCTGTGTTTAGGGCCCTAACACTGATAATTCTGATCACACAAACAATTGTCAAACAAAAAAAATTCCCACGAGAACTTTGATATTTCCCGCACTTGAGAGGGAGGAGCCTCTTACATTGTAGCATAAAATATATAAAGACCTGAACTGCAGCATTTTACACCATTTCTTTCTGTGATGTCTGTTAGCCTCAAATATAGATGACTTCAAAGCAAAGGTTTTCTACTACTGAGGTTTTGTCGCAGCTTTTTGATCATGACAGTGACATAGAGGAGAACGATGTTTCAGAAACAGAGGATAATGTTGAGGAGGATCCTAATAACTATGACATATCATCTGATGAGGGAGAGGAGAATGAGAGCCTCCTGTGGTGTCATAAGCTCAAACAGACAGGTTGCTGTCCAAAAATGGAAAGATATCGTGGTCTGTCTCCCCACCTGAACAGCACGGAAGACGTAGCACTGCTAATGTACTCAAAATGGTTCCAGGCCCCACCAGGTATGCAGTTAGTCATGTCCAAAGCATAAAAACAACATTTGAGCTTTTCATTACATCATCAATAGAAAAGCACATACTGGACATGACGAATTGGAAGCGTGTATATGGACACACATAGCAAGACATCGATGACACCCTTTTGCAAGCCTACGTTGGATTACTCATTTTAGCAGGGGTTTACAGGTCAAAGGGTGAGGCAACAGCAAGTCTTTGGCATCCTGAGATAGGTAGGGCAATTTTTCCTGCAACAGTGTCTCTGAAGACATTTCATATGTTGTCCCATGTCATATGTTTTGATGACAGAGAAACAAGGCAGGGCAGACGTGAACATGACAAGCTTGCTGGGGATGTATGGGACAAGTGGGTCCAAAGATTACCCTTCCTTTATAATCCAGGACCCCATGTGACAGTGGATGAATGTCTGGTTGTCCCTTCCGACAATACATGCCAAGCAAACCAGCCAAACACGGCATCAAATTTTGGGCAGCATGTGATGCCCAGTCCAGCTATGCCTGGAATATGCAGGTGCACACTGGCAAGTCCCCTGGTGAAGCACCTGAAAAAAACCAAGGCATGAGGGCTGTGTGGCCATAATATTACATGCAACAATTTCTTTCCTTCGTATGTCCTATGTGAGGAGCTGCTGAAAAGGAAGGTCACAGTGTTGGGGACAGTAAGGAAGAACAAGCCAGAGCTTCCAACTGAACTTCTTCCAGTGAAAAACAGAAGGGTAACATCCTCAATGTTTGCTTTTACTGACACAGTCACTGTCGTCTCCTACTGCCCCAAGAAGGGGAAAACTGTGCTGCTTATGAGCGCCATGCACAAAGATGCTGTCCTGAGCACCAGAGATGACAGGAAGCCACAGATGGTGCTGGACTACAATGAGACAAAGGGAGGGGTTGACAACCTCGCTGGTCACTGCCACATACAGCTGCCGACGCATGACTGCTCGTTGGCCCCTTGTCGTGTTCTTCAACATCATAGATGTGAGTGCCTACAATGCATTTGTGATATGGATTGAAATCAACAAGGACTGGAACAGTGGCAAACTAAATCGCAGGAGGATTTTCCTGGAGGAGCTTGGTTCTGCACTTGTGAAACCACACATCATGAGAAGGCAGTACCTTCCGAGAGCATCACCAGCTGCTGCCACTCTTGTTAAGGATGTGCAAAGTGCGGCCCATACTGCCACTTCTCCAGTGGCCAGACCTACTGTGGGGAAGCGTGGAAGGTGCCAGGTCTGTCCCTTTCGGAATGACTCAAAGACCACCAACACATGTGTGAAATGCAAGAAATGTGTGTGCAAGGCACATACAGAAATCTTGTGCTCATTATGTGCACAGTAGAATACACCAGTTGCAGTCTATTGAAAGACATGTTCTAATTCATTCAAGTTCCTAATATTTTATAGTTCTGCCTTTTGGGTATAGTTTTACTGTATTATACCTACCAGATTTTATGATGTTACAAGTACTGTAAATGTTTAAAGTTTAAAGTAAATAAAAAAACTTTTTAAATGTATGAAATTGTGTTTTCCTTTCTTCTGGGGTCAATTTGACCCAGAGGATAAAAGATGTAAGTATGATTGATGATATGCCTCTCTTATAATATGTTAAAAATGACAGAAATCTGTATTTTAGAGATAAGAAGGTACTGAAGTAACAACAATATGTTTCTTTCCAGTTTTAGATCTGTCAGTGAGCTTTTCTGGCAATTTTTATATTTTCGTACATAACTGGTATTAAGTGAAAAGTTCATTTTACCCTTCTCCATCCTTCCTTATGAGTGTCATGTATAGAAGGTCCTTCTATACATGACACTCATCCCTATGTCTGTTGGATGTGAGTCTGTCTATGCCAGTCTGAACTGTGGAAGATTTTACAGCCTATGTTTTTTTTTGTTTATGCTGATGATGCATACTTACAAAAAAACTACAATTTTCTCTTTTTTATTTTGATCTCTATTTTCCCTCTCTTTATTTTCTCTGTTTTGTTGCTTTCTCTCTGGCCATCTCTCCCTCTCCCTCCCTCTCTCTCACCCTGTCCCAGTGAGGTGGACAGAGAGGAACATTGTGAACCAGCAGCTAAAGAAGGCTTTGATGGCGATGGAGAAGAAGGGCGGTGCTACATGAGCCACTTGCACTTTTCACACCTTGCTCACCGCACAAGTTAGGCTTTACACTATCTGTGTGCACACATTTCCTACCATGCCTCCCACACATCCACAAACAACCCATCCCAACCACCCAACACACACAGCCACAACAGCACACACGCACGTGCACAAATATTACACAAATACTACACTCTCAAATTAGTGGCCACACAATATCTCCCGCCTTCTGGCAGTGAAACAAAAATAAACGTAAATTCTAGCTCATGACATTTTCACTTTAGTTTCTTCAGTTACTTGGGGATTAAATCTTTTTTTTTTACCTTATAACCTGACATCAAGATAACTTGAAACCAGTCTAACAGTCTCACTTGGAAATAAGAGAAACTTCAAACTAGTGTGATGATTTCTGTGATTGGGGCAGTAGAGGACTGGGACCATCTTCAATATGGATGTTTTCAGGGTATTTGGGGTGACAGCAGGCCATTGTCGAGGCATTTTGTATCTAGGCTTAAACATACAGGCAAAGGTACATTCTCTGAAATATTTTATAATAAATTATAATAATTTAAGTAAGTTGTCACTACTTAGAACAGGGGTCTCCAACAGGTAGCTTGGGAGCTACCAGTAGCTCGCCACTTGCTTAAGAGTAGCTCTCCAAAGGGTCAAAGGGAATGTGGATGAATCTCATAACAGTGACAAAAACCTAACAAAAAACTAACCTTGTTAAAATCTGAAATTAAATTCAAACATCCTGCCCTGTCTGATACACAATGGTCCACATTTACTGCAGTCTGGTGAGAGTTGATGTTGGTAGTGCACATCAGATTTGACTATAACTACAACAATGGAAACTAAAGGTGTCAATAAAAGTCAGACAATATTTTTCTCCCCACAATTTTTGATGATACTTCACACTGCACTGTGCAGTGTGTGGGTTGGCAAAGGATGTAACAGTTACTGTATCTCCTGGGTGAGCAACCTTTTTGATGTGTAGTGCAAATAAGAAAAAAAATGGTGTGTTGATTGGTGCGGAAAGGAACAAGACCTTTGTCTTGTTCCTTTCCGTACCAATCAACAGACCGTTTTTTTTTTTAGGCTATATATTTATAATTATGACACCACATTTCCAACATGAAAATATGTTGAATCTGTTCTGACTGGATACAAAGCAGCACTTAAAGAACATGTCATTTTTTGAAAATGAAAAATAAATGAATCATTCCATCATTCCAAAATTAATAATTCTGAATTTCATAGATCTACATGAAAATACATGCTGCAGAACAAGAAGCGCAATCACTTACCCTTGACCTTGACACCTTGACCTTCCCTGTTTTACCAATCATTTGGCCTGCAAACAAGGTGCAGACATTTTCTTGAGCAGAGCTGCTGCTGGAACGTCTTTGCGCACATAGTTGATGGAGTTCTAAGGCATCTGACATTCCTGGTAGATGTTAGCCGAAAAAAAGGTAAAACTGATCGCATTAGTGTTGTGTGTTTAAAATGAGTAGAAAGCATGATTTAACCCCTGTTCCAAATGCTTTAAGTTTTTTTTTTTTTTTTAATAAATATAAATTATTGATGGGACCAATCCAGCAGTCGTTGGATATTGATGGGGACACATGACTTTGTTCACTCTAATTCTACACCATTACCCTGCCCTTTAGTATGCCTACGATGTTGCCAGTTGTTGCTGACCCCTGTCCTGGACTATGAGTACAGATGTACAATAGTAGTAGAGTAGCTCTTGGCCACATTGATTTTATCAAAGTAGCTCTTGGAAGAAAAAAGGTTGGAGATTTAGAATATGTCTTGAGTATAATATTTTCAAAAAAGGTATCTCTAAAATGTCTGGAAGTACATAAAATATGCATAAATAAAATGTTTACATAGTATTTCACAACCCTAAACCATTTTCAAAAGAATGGAAAATATGTGTTCACTTAACTGTTGAGTTTCACATGAGCAAGAGAGGCTGTGAAACAACCTTCAGCCTGATCTAGCTTCGCAGATGGGATGTGTCTTAAGAAATGCGATGAGTCAAAATGTCACTTCTTACTGCTAAGATGGGGGGATTTTTGTGTTTCATTGCCTGTGGTAGACTATCAGGAAACTCTTAAGATGTGGTGATGACAGACCAACTGACAGCTTAAAATGAAGAGAAATTCTCCCATTTTCTTGCATTTGTTGTCATCACAGACCAAATGATAACAATGATTTGATTGTTGAGAGAGACAATAAGAATATTCTTGAGAAAAGTCATATAACTGAGATTTTGTACACACGGCTAGTTTTTCGGACCTACATAAAAAAAGCCTTTACAATAATGACTACATGTTGCAGTTACATCCTTGTTTTTTATTTGTATATGTTTAATGAAAACAAATTTGTCAATTTCACACCAGTCATTACTCCCACTTAATTCAAAGCTTATTAAAGCCACATGAAGGCAATGTCGAGCTGCGGGGAGCTGCCATCCACCTCTGAATTGAATTCTTTCAGCAAAATACAAACATGAAAAGAATTTCAGTGAGATTTCTTGAGATTTTACACAAAGTTAGTGAGATATGAATGGTGTATGGAGATGCTTAAATAATCTACACAACTCCTTCCATAACCACACACCACATTGGAAACCATCTTTGAGGCTTATTATACTGTTATGAGCTCCATCTTGGCTAGAAATAACTTCATCAAAGCCACAAGCAAAACCTCTCTTTTTTTCTGCCACGTGGATACACACACGCGCACACACACATTGGTTGCTTGTCTGCTCAAAACAAACTCACTCGCTATTGTTCACTCTGTCACTTAGTCACAGGGTTAGTGAAGACAGCACTGTACAGTGACGCAGGTGTTTACGGCAACAAGCCTAGAACAGTTTGCTGGCAAATCCAATGTGAATCAATAGTCTGGTGTTTGACATTGCTGAGAGCTGTGAGGAGGTATGAGAGCAAGACAGTTTGGTGCAATGTAAACAGAATTTGCGAAACAGCAGCTGAAAGCCAATTGACAGGGGCACACTTTGAAGAACTTTATTTCAGTTTTGTTTTCTTGTGGCCCCATCAGTACAGGAGCTGCCCTTTGACCTTTCGAAGAGCATATTTACAAAACAGCAGCTAATGCTGACTGATGAGAGGAAGGTTGTTATAGCTAATAGGCTAACTGGCATAACAATGGGGTTTTAAAAGGATTGTTTTTTGTCAGATGGGGAAGTATTCACCCTCCTGTGCAAATGGACACAGTTTATAAGTGATGCTCCTCAATGCAAAATCTGGGAATTTCAGCATCAGTAGCATCTAATAGTATTAAAAGATTCAGAGCATTCAGACATCTCTGTATGCAAGGGACCTCCTGAGAAACATTGGATTGCATAATGGATGGCTGTGATCTTCACAGCCTCAGGTGACACAGCATGGAAAACACAATTCAATTATGAGCTTATGCTTGTACTTTCATTGCACCCCCTTCTTCTCTTTCTCTCTCTCTCTCTCTGTCTCACTCACACACTCACACACACACACACACACAACCTCTTCACATATATACCCCTGACATAGTTGATGCTCTTTACCTGCTTGCCTGAGCTGTCGACACCACATGCTTTCGCCCCCTCACTGTGTCTGACCTTTGAAATACTGTGTAACACCACACACACACAGTTATGCATATGCAAGCGCCCACACTGAAATGCTGAAAAAGGTTGGTGTTGGTTACGTGTAAATGTCCACAGTGGTTATGGTAGGGTGGATGTCCCCATTTACAATCATTCCAACATGATTTGCCCAGCTCTCCATCTGTGATCGGTCATATGCTCAGGTTCAACCATGTTTAACAGTTAATGATTATTTTTAAAACAGACTTGATGTAGTGCCTGAATAAGCAACATTCATATGCAGTCAATGCAAGGAAGGTAAAGTGACAAGAGATCAGTAATGTTTAGAAGTGGATCATTCCCAGGCCAGTACAGATCCTTGATCATTTTTTTTTGGGGGGGGGGGGGGGTTGTGAGCTCATACTGTAAACTGATTCATCATGCCTTCAGCTGATGGCAAGGACCTGATGCTCTAATTGTGGACATTCTCTAAGCATCTGTGTGTGTGGGTGCCGCTTGTTACGTACCAAAATTACTTTCGTTATTGATTTTCACTGGTTGCCATTGTCCAGTTCTTGCGCTTCTGTGTTTGTTTTTCTTTAATGTTGTTGAGATTTGCTGTCTCACAAATCCAACTTCTAGATGTTCACAAATCCTGAAAACAAATCTTTAATACTTTTCTGCTCTAAATCTGTATTAGTTTGTTGCTTCTTTTTAAGGGTCTTTTTTGCTTTTCTGGAGGAAAATCTCATCCTCTCTGAGTGCTGGCTTCCTGATGCAACCTTAATGCCCTTTGCTTCTTGGAGAAATGGAGTTGGCCACAGGGTTGATAGCTGCACCGTCGCATCCAGTAGGTCACAGTAGGTCATGATGGTCATGTCAGAACTGATCACATAATTATCTGAAAGTCCTGACAATACTGGCTGATTCTGTAATTGTTCTATGTTTACCACAAATAAACCTGGCATGAAATTGGATTTAATTAAGAGAAGTCCTGTTTTTTTTATTCATTTGTTTTGGGTGTAGAAAATGTTATATTAACTATTTAATCACTAATACAAATATTAAATTAGATTCATTATTAACTATTAGCCTCAACTGCATCACATAATTACCTTTCAGCCCACAAATGTTCAAGGCTTTTAGCTGGGCTGTTGCACAGAAAAATGGTAATCTTTACATCTGTTTAAAAGCATATCTGTACGAATTTCAGTATGAAGAGGTGATTTGTAAAACAGCAAACCACTAATGAAGCATACTGGGCATCCCAGACTCACTGTGGAGACCTGCGCAAGACTGAGCAACTCTTTGGCGCTTGTGTTGCCAACCACATCTAATTTCAACCAGATATTGCAGTCATTGTGAAAGCAGTGTATCTGGCATCACTGGGTGCAGAGGGGCGGGCCACATGTGATAGAATGAGCTGATGTTTTGGGCTTGACTGAAACAGGATGTGGTCTTTACCGTACCTCTTTTTTTAACCATGCTGCAACTCGTCAGGTCTGCTGTCACACTGCTGGGGGCCAGGGGGGCTAATTGTTCACTGCACTCAGCTGGTGTGTGTGTGTACGTGTGTGTGTGTGTGTGTGTGTGTGTGTGTGTGTGTGTGTGTGTGTGTGTGTGTGTGTGTGCGTGTGTGTTAATGTGTTCTCGTGTGTGTGTGTGAGAGAGAAAGTGTGTGCAAGTATGACTGTTTGTTTGTTTTGTGCTTCTTCCTGCTTACAGCTGGCCTCCGTGTGAGATCATGTGGTTTGATCAAGTCAGAAGCATGATACCAGAGCATTGGTCAAGGAAGCACACACAACCCTGCCACGGATGGGCTAGTGTGGCTCCTGGGCTCCACCACTTGGACCGACAGCAAGACACCTGTGTTGCCACCTTGAGGAGAAGTCACTGACCATCTGTGTGAGTATTATACTCAAATGAGTTGACTGAAACAGATGAGTAAGTGCATCATGGCAGAAAGAGAAAGAGAGTGGGAGAGCGTCAGAGAGAGACGCGGGGAAAAGAGAGCGAGAGAATGAAAGACAGAGGGACAGTTTGTGAGAAAGAGTAGTAGAGAAGGGTAGTCAGAAAGAGACCAGGAGAAAGAGAAAGAAAGTGAATGAAAGAAAGAGAAGGAGACAGATAACGACTGCCTGTCCAACAGTGCCCTGGACAGGTGCAGTGGGCATTGCTTGATCTAACCTGCGTATGAATGGTGAGTGTTAATATTCTGTACAGCATAACTGACTGAGGTCAGACATAAAGCTTCTTAGATATTAGAAACAGGACCATGCATGAATTCAGATGGAGGAGCTCTGAGATGCAGCTGACTAATTTGAAAAAAAAAACTACTGGCAACACAGGCTTCTCGTTTAGGCTTAGTTTTTATTGTATGTTTACTCAGTCATATCTTGTGACGTATGACACAAATGTATTTGTGAAAAATCTCTTACGTTTCTGTGTGTGTTCATATGCGTCTGCGGGTCTTGAATTGATGAAGGGTGGACCACCGTGATCCAGAGATGAGAGTGAGAACTTAGGTGAACAAATTGCTCTGTGTTGTCCCCCGCCTCACCCCTGCACACCCATTACAAAATTCTTGAGAGTTTCAGACACCCACACATGACTATCTGTGGGTTAAATTCAGGAGCCATCACAAAATGGGCACTGTCAATAACACAAAGTCAGAATCTCTCGCAACAAGTGGCAATGAGCATCACGCACAGTGTGGGGGTGTATTCACTGCTGTGTGGTCTTTATGCTGACTTAAGTGTGCTCTCTGTAGAACAGTTACTACAGTTCAAGTTCCGGTTACTTTATTTGTCATATGCATAGTTATATAAGTACAACACACAATAATATGTTCCCAGATCTACCCCACAACAGTGCAGTTGCTCAAACACTTTAGAATAAGTTAATTTTAAAAAAGGGCTAAAACTAATCACTATAGGCTATGCTATAGGTCTCAA
This sequence comes from Tenualosa ilisha, assembly GCA_015244755.2. NCBI lineage: Eukaryota > Metazoa > Chordata > Actinopteri > Clupeiformes > Clupeidae > Tenualosa > Tenualosa ilisha. The sequence goes on from PYXC01000584.1 coordinate 4,710,145, forward strand.
AAAGTTACGCTATAGGTCTCAAAAAGTTACGCTATAGGTCTCAAAAAGTTACGCTATAGGTCACAAAAATTACACCAAAGAAAAGTGAGTGCTATTTATTGTGTGTTTCTGATATGGCATATGTTTCTGAAAACATAACTACTGAATATATCATTTAAAAAATCTGTAGGCATCCCATAGCATCCATGACATGACGTACACATGACATACATACACACATACCCCACTAAAATGCAATTGGTGGCAGTTAGAGTAACATGTTATGTCTAAGACTGGTCAGGATAAAAAACAGTTTTCGACAACCAAGAGCCAGGATGGTTGACAGCTAGACATGCATATCCTGTATCTGTATCTCTCCTAAGGATAGGCTTGCTGTATACACAAATTAAGTGCATACACAATCTAGTGAACCTGGCAACACACACTGTCTCTGTTTGGGTTGACAACCAGGGGTGTAGTGGGTGTTGAACATGGGAGTTCGGCATCCACCCTCTTCTTTCAGCAGTAAATTAAGTATTTCTTACTATGTTAATATTAGGTGTTTATTTACAGATCTGTATTAATAAGGCATTATGTTGCCAGTTGTAAGTGCATGTGCCAAACAGACCTCTCCAATAAGTCATCCACTGTCATTCATAAATATAACTTAACATTACAGAGTGACCGCAATCATGCAGTATCAGCATTTTACAATTATTGCGCTGCAAGTCCGAGTTCCATGTTACCCAAAACAATATCATTTGCCAGTCACCGGAAAAAATGGATCATACACAACAACAAACATGAACTCTAGCTATGAGTGATTTTATTTTATTGATTGCATACCTCTGCATTTTATTTACGATGACCGTGTAATGACGCCCCCTCTATAGGCTGTCTGAGAGGCCAGTCATTTGCGTTTACATTTGGTGAGCTTGTGAATTTTATGTGGGTTGTGGTAATTGCCATAGTTTGTTTATTGTAGGCCTAAGAAATGAGGCAATGTTGCATGCTGAGTTTTGCTGTTTTAGTTCTTGTATTCAGCTGGTTTCTTGCAGACGATTATATAGTTCACTACATCATTACAATTGCACACCCCAACTATAAAAAAATCCTCACTACGCGTCTGCTGAAAGCCCCAGTAACTATGCCATAGAGGGGACAGCTTCAAAGGTTTTTCAGAACGGGGCCTTTCACCTGACTTAGTTCAGGTTGTAGTCTTTCCTGTGTGTGAGTGTGAGTCACTCCACGAAACCACAGGTGCTGAAGCGTTTAAGGTCATCATTAGCCTCTTTTTATCTCCATGATGACCAGGCCAGAGAGGAATGCAACTTTTGACAGGAACAGGTAATTGGTAAACATTTTGCACAACATCGCATATTCAATACCACTGCTCATAACTGGCAAGAGAAACGAAACAACATCTTCACTGATTCTGTGCCACACAAGTAAATATTTGAATTGAGTAGCCAGTATGTTTGATATATAGTATTCCTTTTAGATCCCAGCTTTACCTCTCTGGTTTTTAACATTTGAACTTAATGATATCTGTTACATAAGGTCATAAACTCATAGCAATCCTGGTGGTGTTCCTCTGTGTGTTGTAAAAATGCATATCACACTGTCTCTTCTCTGTTAAAGATGCACACTTAATATAGAAGATCTAGATGAAAAACTGAAATAACAAATTTAATTTTAGAGTTTGAATAGTGTCCCACTAGTCATCAATAAAATAGTCAGTTTCTGCAAACAACTAAACTGCAAAACCTTGTTTCATGTCACATTTTTAATTTGAACAAATGTTGAAGAAAGCAGCTGCGGTCTGACTATGTATCCCCCAGCTTTATCAGATGGAAGGCTGATGTTAATCAGTCCCAAGAAAATGACATGTATTCTAACCACAGCAGCAGTGGTTGCTACGATTATGATAAGCTATGTAAATTTATCAGTTTAATATGACTTTGAAATTGTGTAACAGTTGTGCACTTTAGTGTCATAGTGTGAAGAGTTTTTTTTTTTTTTTTGCAAGCCCTATGACTGAAGCCATTACATCATTGTTTAGGCCTGTTTCTTTTCAATCTTACAACTTACAGATTTCTTGAATCGCAATTTACAACAGAAGAAAAACTCTTCTCACCATTCAAACAAAACCAATAAAGGCAGAAGCTGAGAGAGAAGCATTCTAAACAGGCACAAATAGCCCCTGACTCTTGTTACAAACACAGATCTCCAAAAGAGCACATTTGCTGATCTAAGGGGGGGGTTTCAAGTGTGTGTTAAACCAGATGATTCTCTCTCACAGTAAGCGTCCAGAAAGCGCTTTGATGGGAGGCTCTCAGCTGACTGCCGTCTCTCCTCTTCATCCTCTTCATCTTCC
>PYXC01000584.1:4717500-4832500 GCA_015244755.2 Tenualosa ilisha
ATTTTCCGATTTCTCTGTCTCATCTCAGACTATAACGTAAAATACTCTGTCTTGACTTGGTCTTGGTCCACAGCAGGAGGAGGATTCATAATTTAAGAGTGAGACCTGGAGACCTTTGTTTTTTCACTGACCAAGGTCTATCGCTTGTGGCCAGACCTACATCTTGAGATGTGGGTCTGGATTTCCGGGCTATCAGTACAAAGTCCGTATGAAGCAACTGAGTTGATAAAAATGTAGCTGACTGCGCATATAAACAATCCTCCATCTAACTTATAGTACTGTGCACCTATTGGGTATTAGCCAGGGTGATACTAATGTCTTGACTCAGTATCAACTACATTTAAAAAGCAGCGGTCTTGGTCTCGGCTCGGCCTTCAAAAGACTTGGTCTCATCCCCGTCACTACAAAATACCTTTGCAGACTCACATGCAAAGCAAAATTCTGTAACATTATAACACATATGACCCTTAACACATTTTTTATTCAGTGACATCGTACCTTTATATAAGTGCTGCACACAATATTTGAACATTCTTGCATCACACTTCCTGGCATAAATGTTTCTTCTAAAACATTATGGAGCTGTCAGACTCAAAATGAAGAGGCTTTTAAATTTTAATTTACAGAGGTATGCTGTTAAAACTGACTGAACATACACATTGTTTAATACCTTGTCAAGCTTGAAAATACCAGATGATAACTTTATGGTGAAACTTTCAGTCTGCTCGCCGCTTCGTGAAACAGTGCAATGCACCTGTACTGTAAAAACATAAAAATAAAAAATAAAAACTATTTCTATCACTATCACCCATGTGTGAAACTACAGCCAGTCTATGAAACAAGATCATAGTTGTCACATACAGTAAAATGTAGACTTGACTTAGGTATTGCAGAGATGTTGCCTTAACTATTGTGTGCACAAATTTTTTGTTCATAGTTAGGATGACCTTTATTAGGATTTGCTCTTAGTCAACATAATGAGATATGTCATGACATTGAAAGTGAAACTGAAGCAGGAGGTTCAGTAAACACACTACACTGCACACTGTTTTAATTACAGTTAAGTACCACTACTCAATTCAAAGGAATACACATTGGGATGCCATTTTTACCTTGGCTTTGTGGAATTAGGGGAGGTTGTGAATGACCAAAGAGCTGTCATGAACATGAAACATGGCTTTGTACTTCAAATATAAATCTTGAACTTAGCGAGAGACGCTAAAAATAAGTAAATTTAAACAAAGCCTGTGATGCCACATTTAGGTGGCAGTCAGTTGGAACTCAATTGTGGTTGCCAAAGAAGCAAGCAGTCAGATAGTCAGATTGTCAGATAAGCAGTTGTGATTGGCTTCTGGGTTTCTGGTGGCTAGGAAATGGGCTGCAATGGACTCGTTTAGTGCGCCTTGTTTTACCTAGGCTACTTCCTGTCTGTTTCTCATTTGAATCACCCCATTTATTTCTGTCTGCATATTGTGTCCTATTTCCCCCATTTCTTTATGTGTTATTAAGTAGTTAAACATTTTTTGTATTTTTTTTTTTTTTTATTGTTTTGCATTGTTTGTTTGTGGTCGTGGTGGAGCAGCGGTTAAGTTTGTTTACCAAACCCCACATTGCAAGTCCATGTTGCTTTGGATGAAAGCATCTGCTAAATACTAGTCAACTTTGTGTTTTAGATTATTGTTATCATTTCTTCCACAGAAGTGGCTAAGCCCCTTGTTTGGGCTGGAGGCATTTGCTGCCCCCCAGTCTTGCGATAGCATTTCCCCAGTGGAGGTAGCTCCGATACTGCACACTGAGACCTGCCAGGCCCCAGACACCCTGGGGCCCCAGCAGGGCAAGAGCAGTGGTGCCTGGACAAGCAGTGGTCAGTCCTCCTGCTATTCAAACATGGGCTACTTCTACTCCGAATTCCAACCCGGCCACCTGCACATCGAGTCCTGCCCCATCTACTTCACATACCCGCCCGAGGCTGATGAGAACGTGCCGGAAGCTGACATTTCTGGAACCTCCTACGAGCGACTGGAGCAGATCCAGCAGCTCCATTTCTCTGTTGCGGGCCTCATCAATCATCAGCGGGAGCCCTTGAGTCCAGATTCGGGATATGGGATCGAGGTGAGTGAAGCAGGGGGCATAAATGAGGAGGAGGATGTGGTGGAGGAGGAAGAGGAATGGAAGAGGGAGAAAGAGGAGCACCCCTTCACTGTGCATCTTCAAAACTTAGGAACTCCCATTCCCATCCCGACACCTTTAAGCTTCCTAATGACCCCCCCTGAGTTTGAGACACCCGCGCAAGAGTGGGAAGATACCGCTCCTGTACTGACATGTAGTTATACCCCCTCACCACCAGAGGGCAGCCTGCCTAGATCTGCCTCTTTGGTAATTCAGCCCTGTGATGGTGGGTATATGACAGTAAAGGAAATGCAAAATACCTATAGTAACAAATCAATTTAGGAGAAAAAATGTTGGAAGATAGTGCTAAGGAGTGTATTCTTGGAAGAACCGACTTGCATTAATATGATATAGTGCTAATGCCCTTAGCTTAGTGTTCAGTAGCCTATGTCTTACTTTACTTGTACCACTTTGACCTCTACATATTACTGGTGTCCTTGGAAGGCACATGGCACCATTTGTCATTTGTGTCAACAGAAAGTTTTCACACTTTCACCAAAGGCAAACAGTATACTTAACAAAGGTTATTAGCTGTTGTCCACAACATGTGTGCACCGCACACTCTGTATACCCAACAGAATTATTCAATTGAGCATACTCTACATAAATTAAAAAAAAAATAATTTAAAATAAATATTGAAAAATATATATTTTTTGGTCAAAATTGGTTACCGCACTATTTACGATATTGACAGCCTTATGCCTATGGTCTTGCTAGCCCCTTTTCACCTTTGACCTTTACCTCGCTTGTTCTGTGGTGACAGCCACAAGTCCAAGACTGCCTCAAGTAATGGGTTACGCTGAAAGCAAAGGACAGAGATACTCCCATTAAAGTACGACACTTAAGCAGGCTCTGTAATTATCACCCATAACATCTAGCCTGAGTTCCATGATTTAGTGCCATCTGTTTTCCCAACCCCTACACTGATTTGTGTGTTTTTGGCCCTGTCTTCATTTTGGTGTATGGTCATGCACATAGTATTAGATTAGTGGTTAGTTTGCATTCTAATAAAATCAGTATCCCGTCATGGGCTCTCTTTAGTGCATTGTCTGCTGTGTTACAAATAAGAGCTCCAGATGTATAGTATCCCTTTTGCTATTGCTGTGCATGTATGGACGTATGATGGACATGTTATAGACATATATGGACATGTCGTGATGATGATGATGATTGTGTTTTTATTAGTGAACAAATGATGGCATCCTCTGCCAGAGACTGCCCACTCACAATGAAAGTGAGCATCTAAGCAAAACAAACAAACAAACAAACAAAAACCTCCACAATCAGAACATATACTCATGCATATTTGCTTTTAAAATGGATTTTTAAAATTTGATTCCACAATAATCATTATAATGTTTAGGGTTTTTTTTTGTTTAAAAAATGGAACATGATTTCTTGTAAATATTGTACATATAAAATTTGCCACAGTATATTGTTATAATGTCATGGTATTATGCCATGAGCTAACACAGTTATGATAAAGGCTACTGAACTGTTGGACTGGACTTCTGAACTAAACGTTACATAGCTGCTGAATTTTAGGATTATTCATGGCATTGTGTGTTTGTAAGAACTGCTTAATGACTGATAGTACTGTGATTGATACAAATGTTATGAGACTGCTGTAGTATTACTGAATTGCTTTATTTTGTCACAAGATGTCATGCCAAGCACTGTCCACCAATATACAACACTGTTATGCTCTGCTGACAGGCATTTTCATAACAGCTCTCAAAATATGCATAATAATGCTGCAAAGTATTTCACTACGGTAACAGATGATGGAGACCACATACCATCTTCTTATCTGGGACCGCAAGGTCATATATATCTTTAGTAGGAGGGCAGGTTTGGCAACCCTGTCTTGCATCCAACCCCAATCTGGACCATCTGTACATTACTGGTAATAGCTATGGTAGATGGACTGCATTTATATAGCACTTTCCTATTCCTACAAGCACTCAAAGCGCTTTACAGTGTATGCCTCACATTCACCTATTCACACACATGCATGCAAAGCTGCCACCGGGAGCAATTTGGGGTTCAGCATCATGCTCAAGGACACTTCGATGGGGTCAGAGAGTCAGACAAAGTGGGGCGAACCGGCAACCCTCGGGTTGCCAAACGGCACCTCTACCACCTGCGCCACCATCGCCCCAGCTATGAAATGTAGTTTTTTTTTTTTCCTTCTTGTCCGTGTTTAGCATAATATAAACTATCCAGAGCAATACAGAGCAGTGCTTGGCGGCCAAGTTTTGAAGGAATCGTTTTGAATGTTATGGAATGGCTTTATGTCAAGTTATACTGTGAGTAAGCATTGGCATTAAATAATATAAGTGGTTGAGGGGGGAACACACATGCTGAAAGAGACAAGAAATGTAGTGAAGCAATGTTATATTGTGCAGTGAAAAATTATCTCTTACTTCCTGTATGGTTTTGGTGAAATGGACCGCACTGACTATTATGATACTACATGCTGAAAATAGGTGAAGTAACTTTGTATAGTATTTACAAAAGTTTAAAAACTTCCCATGCCACCTGTCATGTGGTAGCCTAAACCACAACATTACCCTGTAGTGTATTCAGTATGACTAAAGAACTAAACCTTTTGTTATTAAAATATTTCTTTTTCAATAAAGATTTAATTTTCTTTCATGTGTTGTCAGTGTGTTACTGTGATGATCTGATCAAATATACATAATAAACCTCCCCAGCTGAGGGACAAAATGCTGCCATCTTTTGCCCATATGTTACCTGGAATCAAAGCATTTTTTCCTGTGAGAAAATAACACAGGAATTTTGTGTTATTGTGGCCGCCAAATGAATTTGGCCTACAAATTTTTGTTGTGTGGTTTGGGTTCAGTGATCTTTGAAAGAGTACAGTGTTTTCCCAATTATTAACCAAGGTCATTGATTTAGAAAACTCATGAGATTAATACACAGATGTGGTCAATACACATTTATGTTTTGTTTTGTTATTAAACACTGACCTGTAGTTTACAGATTTGCAGTGTGGCTTATATTCAGGAAATTACTATACTCCTTAAACTCTTTCAAGTTTACATAAGTACCTTAGGAAAGTATCTATTTTTCCTTGAAGCCAAATACTCAGGCTACACAAATATATGTTTGTCATGGAATTTACATATAATTTTGTATTATATTGTAATTTTGTAATTAGCATACATTTGCATAACAGTTGCATTTTCTGGAGTATAAAGTCCTTTACAGCTTCAATGTTTTATCATCAAAAAAAGAGAAAGAGCAGAAAGTTGTATATAACTGTTAACTAAATAAATACCAAATTTGGTAGTAATTGGATAAAAATAACTCTCCAAAAAATTTTTTGGAAACAATACACATGGTTCAAATTACCAATATAATGCATTGAAATATTATTGAATATGGCTGGTAGTCAAAACTTGATGGTCTGTGTTACTCTCTTGTCACTGGCCATCCCTTGATAATTATTTGGCTGTATATATCCCTACACATTATTATCTGGCACTAATAACTCAAGATAACTATATACACAGCATTGATTCCACTGAATCTCAGTTGATTTACATTGGTTGTAACCTTGAAATTGAAGGAATTGCGGTTGATGGACTAACACATAAAGATTGTACCCAAACCAGTGGAAATATATGAAACAGAAGCCATTATGTAACAATTTGTGTGATTGGCTTAGACTCCCCTTCTGTGTTTTGTTTAGAGAGAAAGGGTAGAACTATTCAGTTATGTCATTAGTATGCACATACTTATTTCTCTATGGACAGCCAGGAAGGAATTAAGCATGTTAATTTGAAATAGTAAACATTATCGCTGACCCAGTTCACTGCATAGATGGGTGTCATTTGGGGAGGTCACTATTGCATTTATAAGGGAAGAATGAGCAGTAAAACGCAAGGCTGTCCTTATAAAACAGAGCAATAATGAGGCCCTTGTAGTGCCGAAAGCCTTAAAATATAAAACCTTTCAAAATGGCCACAATGCATGATTGTTTCTTGTACCTGTTTGTGAACTGTTATGGCTAGTGATTTAGTTAGTAACATTCTTTAATGGTAAACAAGGTAGAGGGTTTTTTCTGTGTGAATGTAGACCTACCTGTCAAAACACAGGAAAGGGTTTGACATTTTATGTGTGCATTAGCTTGCATGCATATGTGTGTGTGTGTGTGTGTGTGTGTGTGTGTGTGTGTGTGTGTGTGCGTGCGTGCGTGTGTGTGTGTGTGTGTGTGTGGGTGGGTAGGTGGGGCTTTTGTGGGTGTATATGTGTATCTTTTTTGCTGTGGGTGTTGCTGTGTGTGGGTGTTGTGTGTGTATGAGTGAGTGTGTGTGAGAGAGAGTCTGGACTGGTGGCTATTTGTGTATTAATGTGTGGTCTGACATTTGTATGTGAGAGTGCCACTGCCAACAAGCTTCCGTTGTTTTTCTGTGTTAACAATAGTGATGTAATGATAGAAAGAGAGCAAAACTAAAAGAATGAAGCAAACACAAACAGCATTCTCACCTCACCCACGAAACAGCAGAATTCACACCAAAATTACAACAACAGCATAGACATGAATAAGCTCTAGTAACTATTTCCCAACATCTATTTATTTTTTTTCTTTTTTGTAGTCACAGATACCCCCCCCCCCCCCCCCCCCCCCCACCCCCCATATCACAAAACTCAAACACAGCAAAACTTAAGAGTGCCTCTTCAGCATTTCTGCTGTGTATGCGGGCTGACATGGAGATGAAGTCTCTCTCTCTCTCTCAGTGTGTGTGTGTGTGTGTGTGTGTGAAGTGTGTGTGTGATAAGACAATGTATTGCAACACTGACCTTATTGGAAAAATGCATGAGACACTGGGTTAAGCACAGCTGTGTTGTTAAAAAAAAAACACAGTTGCCTTTTCTTTAAGCCTACGCCAGCAACATGACCAAATTCTGCTCTTCTTGAAGTCACAAAGCAGGGCAAGTAAGTTTCCAGATGGTTCTGGGGAGCTCTGCTTCAAAAGAACATTTCCATTTACTTTCTAGCGTGTTTCAATCATATGCACATTCTCATGTGTGCCGCCACTGCTAAATATGGATCCTGAAACTTTCCACGATGACCTGCACATGCTGAAACGTTACACTTTTTTATGGACCAAAAACTTATGTAAGCATCTACTGACAGGGTAAATGGGAGATCATTTAGAAATTCAGAGAACCTTTTGAGCACATTACCACTCTGTTTTAGGTCTGTAAGAGAGGACTGTACTGATCCTATATACTATATGCTTTACAGTTATTTTTATTCGCTAACAAGCTTTTGTCCAACTTTTTAGCCTTATTTTCAAAACTCTAAATACATTTGGTACACCATCAGTCTGTTGAAGCCATACAGTTGGCACATTTCTTGCTGTTTTCACACTATACGCAGTCAATGAATGCATTTCTTACATTACATACAGGATCACACCAAAATTATATATATTTTATGTCTTATTTGGAAATGCTTACAGACAGCGTGCCAGAAATGGAAATCCAATGTCCGAAACCTTAAATACAGTACAAAACCCTTAGTTTAGCAATAACAGTTGAATAATAACAGTGGTTACATAGATGATAATTCTTGAAAGACACTGAACAGTTAATAATAATAAAAAAAAAAACAGAAGAGGAAAAATGGACAAACCATCTCCAATTTCAGTTGTAATTAGACAAGTTGACAGGTGTTGACAACAGACTGATGGTTTGTTGTACTGTTGTACTGTGATTACAGACAGGGCAAAAGCATGTTAGCTGCTGGAAAGAACTGTAGGCCTATGCATCTGCAACAGTTCATGAAGAATTTCTATGGAACAGTCATTATCTAACTAATAGAAAGTAAACTGTAAAGTAAAGGCAAGGTTTTGAAGCCAATGTCTGAGGTCATGGATTTGAAATACGTGGAAATGAATGTAGTTTCAGAAGAGCCATGACTTTTTATTATTATTTTGAAAGTTAGTGTACTATGACTGATTACATGTTCACTTTTTGCTACCGTGTGCCTCTTTTGTGGAATAATCCCCCCCACACAGGTCCCACGACTGACCCCTCCTCACAATGGCACTGTCAAAATGGACCACATTAACAAGCATTAACCTATACTTAAAATACAGCAAAACACCTATATTACACAATTAGCCAAACAGTTAGTTTTCTTGTCAAAAGCACATTTTAGTACAGTAACAAAACTCTAAGGGCTCTATTTTCACGATCATATGCGCATTGTCTAAAGTCTGTCGCGCAAGTTGCTTTGGGGGCGTGCCCGACACAATTTGGTATTTTGACGGCAGGAAAAGCGAACATTGCGCCAGGCGCATGGTTCAAAAGGGTTGGTCTTAAAGTACTTCATTAGTCATGGGTGTGTTTTGGGCGTAACATACAATTAACCAATCAGGATTTATACTCTAATTCCCTTTAAAAGCCAGCGGCGCATTTTCCATGGTGTGTTGCTATTATGATGGCGAATTTACCCGGAAGACGGGAGCATTTTTCGATGGAGGAGACCGATCTGCTCGTGCGTGAGGTAAAAGCGCGTGAACAGGTTATCTTCGGGGATGAAAAGTATCCCCCCAAACCTCCACGGGTCAAGGAAGTATGGGAGGAAATATCCTCAGTTGTGTCCTCCGCCTTTGGCAAAAAAAGAACATCCGAACAGTGCCGAAAGCGGTACAATGATGTTAGAAGACGGGGGAAACAAACACTTTCAACGCAAATTAATAAATATTGTGATATATGTGATGTACATTTATATTTCATATTTCCAGGGACTCCATAATTTATTTCTCCACATGAAAAACTTTTGTATAAACCCTGCTGCGCGCTCCTGCTGATGAGAGAAGCATGGCGTTCGCGCATTGTGCACGCTTTCATATCCCAAAGCGCTGTGCGCCCCTAAAATAGCTTTTCAGCAATGCGCAACTGACGACAGACCAGGGTTTTGTTGGTCATTGGCGGATTTAATTTTTGCGTCCTTATAATAGCATCTGGCACACTTTGCGCCAGACCACACCTCTTCTTTTCGCTGACACAACCATGACGGCGCAGTGTCATCTGCTATCTTGACAACGTGATTTTTTGCCGGAAAAAATGAACGATGCGCTGGCACAGAATAATAATGACACCATGTGCATGTCGCGAATGCACAGTGCGTTGCGGCATGATAGGGCCCTTAGTGTTTTCCAAAATGTGCTTTTGATAGGAAAACTAACTGTTTGGCTAATTGTGTGATGTAGGTGTTTTGCTGTGTTAAGAGTTTAGAAAAAAATATTTTAAGTTTGCAATTGAAAAAACTGTAATTGTGGTCTGAATGACTTATTTTACACAAAACGTGTACACATCCCTCAAAATAGAAATTTTTAAGAACATATAATAAGAATGACGGAATAATCAAAATAAAACAACAACTTTGGAATACACTTAAAACTAGAAAAACTGCACAATTGGCCTAAACATATCAACTAATAAAGCCTTAAATTTGTCTATTGACACAAGTGGATCTTATTTTAATTGCTGGTTTCACCACACCAAAGTGTGGATGACAGCATACTGAGTAGTGTGCAATACATCATAAGTGTATATAGTAGTTGGAATGAAAGCACTTTTAGATACTATAAGCGTGTGTTCACAGTGAGTGTGACAATGCACGCGTGTTCTACAGCCTGTCTTTTTTTCTTTCTCAGTAAGTGTATTTGTAGGTGTAGCTCATATACATGTGTGTTCTTACACACCGTATGTTTACAGTGCTTGCCACTGTGGTCTCACTTTTGCCTAGTTGTCTATAACAACTATTAATACAACTGCAGAAGCAGCAACAATGAATGACACACAAACTTTTTTTTTCAGTTGTCCAATTTCCCTATGTCATTGTTACTGAACTGAAGACAAAAGTTTGATCCCAACATTTCCATTACAGATATACAGTTGCAGCTGCCCCATTAGACAACAACAACAACAACAAGCCTCTCAAATACACAAAAACCTAGAGTGCTTTATTGGCATTTCTGCTAGTTTAATGAACTGATGTACTCTGCTACTCTCTCTCTCTCTCTCTTCTCTCTCTCTCTCTCTCTCTCTCTGTGTGTATGTGTTGATGGGGAGATTGAGATAAAGCAACATATTGCAACACTAACTAAGGCAGTGGTTGAGCATAGCTGATACAAGAAAAAAAAACTTGTAAGATTTGAGCTACTTGAGGAAATGTGCTTTGCGTGTACATGAGTGCATGTTGCATGATGCAAGAGTGTCACTCTGTCCTTCTCACTGCGTGTGTGTGTGTGTGTGTGTTTGTCTGCCTGCCTGTGTTATGGGGACCTATATGGTTTGTGGCTTATGCCACTAAAATAGATTACAATCTTCATAGATGTCATTTTTACGTAGCTCATGTGAATATGAACACTAACACTACTGAAGTGAGTGGGTGGTGTGTAGTGAAATACCTAACCATCCAAACTGAGCTATGAGCCAAAGTAAGGTTGAGACAGAAGCTAAATGTGATAAGACCTGGACACAAACACAAGCATATGAACCTCCTCCCATGAGTTCTCATAGCTGTTCACTGGGCTGTAGTGGAGGCTAAGCACAGTTTACCCACCCCTGAAATTTCAGAAATAGACTTTGTCTACGTCTTAATAGAGTTTTAAAGTTTTAACATTAAGTCCCACTACATTATCCACATTTACCAAGTCTGCAATTAGCCAAGTCTACCAATTAGCCAAGTCTCGTGGAAGTCTCAGGTCTTGCAAAATTCAATTCAATTCAATTCAGTTTTATTTATACAGCGCCTTTTACAATAGTATTGTCTCGTGGCACTTCACAGAAGGAGCACCCAAGAGCAACAGGGGCAAGGAAAAACTCCCTTATGTTCAGTTAATCTAGGAAGAAACCTTGGGCAGATCCACGACTCAAGGGGCTAACCCAACTGCTAGGGGTCATGCAGAAGAATTACAATTAGTAGTAACCATGACAGACTATAAGTTGCCTATGGTTTTAGCTAAGGTTCATAATAGTTCATAATAGAGTATTATCCCACTTTTACATTACATGGTAGTCAGGCTATAGGTGGTTATCAGGAATTATGGCTGGATAATGTAGCAGCGGCCAGACATAGTAACAAACTCAAAGGAGTGAGATGGGTCATGGGGGTAACAGTACGGGTCCATTTGACAGCGTCATTGTGAAGGGAGGTCAATCACAAAGCCTCAAGGAAGGGGATTTGGGCCTAGCATCGGTGTCCAGGAAGGTCCTCTGTGATGGGGAGTTGGTCCTGACATGGGCCTCCCGTAGTGTTGGTTGTAGTCCACTCAGGAGGGGAGGGTGAGAGGAGTCCACTGGAATGAGGCAGGGATGACACTCAGCAAACATAATTGTGGACAATAGAGGAAGATAGTGAATTAGGCCAGGCTCACACATCAGAAAGCAAATGTGTAATTTGGGCATACATATATGTGTATAAATATATATATATATAAATATTGAGAGAGAGCTGAAAGAGAGAGAGAGAGAGAGAGTTGTACGGCATGACACATGAAGGTTGTGTGGCGGCACTAGGCTATAGCAGCATAACTAAGGTATGATGCATGGCAACCCAGCACCACTGCAGGGATGGTCAGTGGCCGCCATGCCTCACAACTGGGGGCAACAGCAGAGGCAGTCCCTCCCAAAAGACCCATGAGAAGTGATGATTTGCCATGCACCATCCCTAACTATGGGAAACAGTAAAGAGGAAGGTCTAGGTCTAGACTTAAAGGTATTGAGAGTGTCTGCTTGTCGAATGTGTGTGTGTGTGTGTGTGTGTGGGGGGGGGGGGTGCACGGTACAGAAGGCTTTTCCTCCTATCGTAGATTTTGATATTCTTGGGATTACAAGGAGACCAGCATTTTGGGATCTTAGGGTTCTAGGAGGGTGGTAAGGGACAAGTAAGTCTTTAATATATGTTGGTGCATCGCCCTTGAGGGCTTTGTAGGTTAGGCGGAGTATTTCAAAATCTATTTGACTTTTAATAGGGAGCCAATGTAGGGAAGCAAGGATAGGAGAGATATGTTCATATTTTTTAGTCGTGAGTGTTCAGGCTGCAGCATTTTGTATTAGTTGTAGGTTTTTGATGCAAGTATTGCTACACCCAGAGAACAGAGCATTGCAATAATCGAGCCTGGAAGTAATAAATCCGTGTATTAATTTTTCAGCATCCTCAAAGGATAGGAACTTTCTAACCTTAGCAATATTTCGTAGGTGGAAAAAAGATGTTTTTGAAATGTGTTTTACATGACTATTTAGAGAGAGGTCCTGGTCAATAATTACTATTGGTCAGCTGTTTAGGGGCAATCATCATAACTTCAGTTTTATCAGAATTTAAACAAAGGAAATTATTAGTCATCCAGGTTTTTATGTCTAGGAGACATGCATCAACTTTAGTCATTGGCATATAGTCATTAGGCTTCATAGAAAGGTAAAGCTGGGTATCATCAGCATAGTAGTGGAAAATAATACCATGTTTCCTTATAACAGATCCTAAAGGTAACATGTACAGGGAGAACAGCAGGGGACCTAGCACTGAGCCTTGGGGTACACCAAACTTTACTTTGGTATGGGTTGATGACTCATTATGAGTGTGTACAAACTGGTAGCGACCAGAGAGGTATGATTTGAACCAGGCTAATACAAAATAATGAATAGTTTTACGGCACTACACACAAACACGCTACCACATAGACACCGGCTAGCTATAAACACAGCATTGTAAAAGGGACACAAACATTCATCATGGAACAGCCAAAGAAAAAGAGACAGAGAAAACCGATGTCAGAGGAGCAGAGAAAGACGAGACAACAGTGTAAAATATCTAGTCTGAAGCTTAAGGGGGAGCTCTGTAAAGAAAAATTTGCACATTTTTCACAAACCTGCCGTGAGAACAGTGATGGAATGGCCGATCCTGCATTGGGAAGCTTTAAGATGCTGTTAAGACCTGTGCTGTCACATTGAGTATGCTGTGCTCTGGATCAGAAATCCTACTCAAATGTTGCTTTTATGTTTTTGCACCCTTGATGAGGTCAAAGTAAATCAGTTAGAGAGGGAATTATTGTCAGTGTCTACTAGTGGTGATACTTGAAGTTGGTAGTTTTAGTGTGTAAACTCCTTCCTGCCTCCTTGAAATGAAAAAGATACACAAGAGTTCAACAAAGGACACAAAAGGACCTGTGGAAAAGGCCACACCAGCCATCCACATGAAGAGAATGAAAAACCATCACCATGGTTGCATTGCATAACACTTGATTCGTATTAACCAGAAACACATTAAAGGTAATGTCTTCCAGATGTTCCTGGACTTGCATGTGAGCTCAAACCTCCTGACCCTTTCAATCTGTCTATTGTCATGGTCACCTCAGTTCATTGGTGACTTCAAATGTACACTCTGCAGTCAGGGAAGTTCACAAAGTGGTGTGAAGATTAACTGCTAATATATAGTAACGGAATCTTGGAAGTGATAGTTTCTTCTTTCTTTCTTTTCTTCTTCTTTTTTTCCTCTGTGTGTTGTGTAGATGTGGTCGACTACTATTATGTTAGAACTGGAAATTTTCATGCATAGAAGAATTTGATCAAAACGTTTGGAACAGCAGTTGGCTCAGTCACATGGAATAGTTCATACTCATGAATTACTTGCCTATGCAAAAAAGGGGTTTCTGTCCAATCCAACACAGAATACCATTTATATCTATCACATTTTGAGCCTGTTCTCATAGTAGCTGGATCCAGGGCAAACAGCTTATTCATCAAATTATTTATTCCTACAGTAACATATTTACATCTCACAGTTATAGGCAGCAGTGTAAATAATAGGACAATTTACAGGCATCAAGGTGAATAGCAGGACATGTCATTTGGAAGTATGGAAGTATGGAAGTTGTTAAAGCAAAATGGCAGGTTGATTTTTATTTTTCCGTTTTATTTCTGTTGCACTCATTTGTATAACAATGTAGTATGTTGATCTTGTCTTTATATGATAAGCCAAGGCATGTCCTACATGTTCTCTGAGTCTCACAGCTAGATCATGCTCTGCATGACTGATTTGCCAGAGCCTAATGGTGCTTTCTGATAGACTAGAATGTGTAGATGGCAAAGTCAAAGTCAAAAGTCAAAGTAAGCTTTATTGTCAATTCCTCCACATGTACCAGACATACAGAGGAATCGAAAGTACGTTTCATGCTATCCCGTGGTGAAGACAAAATGCTCAACAAATAAGACATTTCACACAAAAGGAAAAAGGTGCTCTTTTTTCCAACGTAAACTGTAAACTGCACAACAGATACGAGACACTTGCTAACTAGCAACAATTTCACAAGATAGGATCTCAAGACAAAAACACAAGAATTTCACAAGCAGCAAAAATTTTTGTATGATGTGATGGTGCAGAATGATGTACAAAATGCAATAGTGCAAAAAGATATGTTGCAATAGTGCAAAAAGATATGTCGTAATTGTGCAAAACAAATGCTATATACAAAAACAGCATCAACCGCAGAGTCCCAGAGAATAACAGAAAATACAACTTGCATTTGTGGTGCAAGCCTGTGTCAGTGTCAATTGGTGTGTGTGTGTGTGTGTGTGTGTGTGTGTGTGTGTGTGTGTGTGTTTGTGTGTGTGTGTGTGCAAGAGAGAGAAACAAACAGACAGAGAGAGGAAAATATGTATTAAAGTTGTAAGTAAGTTGTGGTTGTATGGTTAGTTGCTTTCCCATAGCCTTCTGATAAGTGCACCTAGTGGCCTGGCCTACATTACAGAGAGCCAGAGGACATTCCTCAGTCAGGAAAGAGCCTTCTGAGGACGTGGTAAGAAATGTGGGCCGCTCACACACACACACTCCACATCCCAGGAGGACCTTATGGAGTGTAAAAGGGATATTTGAGCACAAACAGGAACAGAAAGAGATAGCAGTCATTGCACTGATATTTTTAATATACAGACACCTCTTAAATGTAAACTTTTACCAATCAGATGTCTCTCGAAGCAGTAGTAGGAGGGTAAGTGTGTGAGTGTGTGTGTGTGAGAGAGAGAGAGAGAGAGAGAGAAGAGAAAAAGGAGGGGGATGTAAAGAAGATGTATTATTTCTTCATGTCATAAACTGGCTGGTTAAGCTGATAGAGACAGTGGCATTTTTGTCTTTTACAGACATCAATAAAAACACATTTTTTTCACACTTCACTCCAGGAAGACATGCATTTATGAGGGATTTGTCTCCATGATACGATCATTCAAGCCATGTTTGCCATGTCTCATTTATGGAGTAGGCAGCAGTAAGAGTCTGAGACTGATGGATGTGTAAAGATGAGATCCAAAATACACAGAATGCCAGACCCTTGGACAGCCCTCCTAAAACAGTACACACAGCCATGCTTGAAGCGGACTGGGAGAGCAGTCTGGTATCTGATTAATGTTACTGGGGAATCTTGGTCCTGTCGTGTACAGTGAAGTCACTGCTGAGGTCTGGCATAGTCTCCCATTGAGTTTACTTAGACCCACGGGGAAAAACATAATTGTGCAATAACATTAGACTGGAGGGAGACATGAGACAGACTTTGGTTATTTCTGGAGTATTGCATTGGGCGAGGGGAGGTCATTCAGTCAACAGTCTGTCCTAGCTTGGAAAAGCAGTTCTAGACTGAGGCAAGCTATAGCAGAAAAAATAGTCACACACACACACACACATGCGCACACTCTCTCTCTCTCTCTCATACACACACACACACACACACACACACACACTCACACACAGAAAGAGGGAGAGAGTGAGTGTTATGAAAGAGATAATGATTGAATTGGGAAATGCAGGATAATAAACACACTTGCAAACCAATGGGGACAGAGGCAGAGGGGAGGTAACTGGGAGTGTAAGAGAAACTGAAGAAGGAAAATGGAACGGAAATTGTGGTACTAAGAGAGTCGGGGTGGGGGGGGGGGGGTATTCAGGATGGAGAATGGAGAGAGGGGAGTAACTCAGAATGAGGGAGGGGGATAGAGAGAGAGAGAGAGAGAGAATGGCATGAAAGGAAAATTTGGAGTAAGGGGACATGAGGGAAGGACTCTTCTCTCTCTCCTCTTCTGACGGTCTGGACAACTACAGCCGGCCTGCACAAACAGCAGAAACAGAGGTTAGTGTATTGCTACCTTGTCTGCCTTCACAAAATCATATGAATGATTGTGCATGTATGAGTCTGTATATGTAAGCAGCCTACACACACACCAACTGACCACAGGATATTACTTTAAGGTTTGTGTGACCTCCAGTGTTAAACCTGTTGTATGCATAGACATGAATGTTGAACAGTTTACAAGGATACAATGAAAGTGTATTGTCACATGTATATAGTTACTGGGTGTAAAAAATGCAGTGAATTTGTGTCTGTTTGTTAGCCTAGCGTCGTTGTACAGCTCTCTGGTATTTCCCAGATCTTGTTTACTGTTTACAGCGCTTGCTTTGATAGATATCTCCTTTCAAATGAAATGTGATGACAGTGGTTTGAAAGGAGTCAGAATACTCTTCTAATAACCTCACAGAGTGAATTACTTTCTCAACTATGCAACCTGTTTGAAAATAAAAAGGAGGTTTCCTGCAATCTGTTTGAAAATGAAAATAAGTTATTTTGCAATGATTTCCCTCCAGTCTTCCTCTGCTGTGTGTGACCTACTGGCATAGTACAAATATTCTGGCACAGTGCAGATAAACTGCACAGTACAGATAAACTTGTGTCCAAAAAAACAGAGCCTTAGCCGTTTCATGAAAATACATTCCCAGTGTCAGGTGGGTATGAAACAAAAGAACTGTTGATCCACTTTTCCAAATGATGTTGAATAAGACCTCTGAAACACTCCAGAACTGTGTTCAGGCACAATAAGTACACTCCAGGACTGTGTTCAGGCACAATAAATACACTCCAGGACTGTGTTCAGGCACAATAAATACACTCCAGGCGTTGTAAAGCCTTAGCAGCCAAAGAAGGTCAGACAAATGACCAAAATCTGTCTCTGCATTCTTTCAAACTCCAGCCTGTGCTGCTTGTGACCTCACTGGCCTGGAAACAATCAAATGAAACCACTGACCGTCAAATAAACTCCCGACACGCAAAAATCTCTCATGCAGCGAGCATTTTTGATTGGCCAAGAAAAAACAGCCTCCAGTTCACTACCTGACTCAATAGGTGGTCTATCTGTTGTTAGTCACTGAAGTTAGAAATGATCTGTAGAGGTGTATCAGAAAATCCCAGTTCAGTATTTCTCAGGTGTCTGTCCCTGTTCAGGATCTCTCTCAGGTCTACTGAAGTCATACAGTATCCATTGCATGTGGATAGTGTTTATCTCAGAAACACTCAGTTAGCGGGCTCTTAGGAGTAATAAAGAACATGTGTGCTTGGACTATTGTATCTCTCAGAGAAGGAAAATACATTAAAAGTTAATCTATCTGTGTGTGGTGTACTCATTTGACCTCAAGTCTCACTGAATGTTAACCATATGAATGTTGGTTATGTGAAGTTACCCAAAACACACAGAGAGCATGCTTGCACTGCTTGCACTTGTAAGGCGGTGCAGATGCAGAGGAAGTAGCTCTGTCCAAGTTTAGAGCTGAGCAAAGGCCAGATGGGCACAGGGCCAAATAAAGCAGTTGTCCAGCAGAGCATGGAGAGAGTCGCTCAGATTCACTCAGCATTGAGCTATCCTCTACAGTTTGCCCGGCACACACACACACGCACACTTGCACTCATGTTCTCTCTCTCTCTCTCTTTGTTTTTTATGCCTTTCTCTCTCTCACTCTCTCTCTCACACACACATGCATTTATTAACACATTGTACACTCGAAAATTCATAAGTGCACACACACACACACACACACACACACACACACACACACATGCAAGACAGGAATTTATTTCTATTCTCACCGCTTACTGTATGGCAATCAAGTTATCATTATCATAAAATTATACAAGTATTTTGGAAAGCACTTAGTGTTTGACTGTTACTACTATGAAAAGTATAACTTTTGTTTCCTACATGACACATGATGTGGTTCATTACTGTACTGATGTTTTGGATCAACATAATGGATGGAGTGCACACAAAAGACAGAAACAATCACCACACAACATCCAATAGTTTCAGTGGCTCAGGGTCATCTCTACCATAACGTGAACCTTGACTTCTGACCACTGAATTTTTTTAATGTGTTACCCTATCAGGTGCAGTCATGTTTGAGGCCCTTCTGCTGACCGTGCTCTTCTTGCCATGGGTGACGCCTGTGCCCCCAACCATCACGCCTTGCCAGCGCTGCTGTGACCATCTGGACCCACCAGAGGGCGATGTGGGACTCATGCCCGAGATTCGCACTCACATCGACATGGCCATTCTCAAAGGTTGGTTCCCTGGTCTTTGGGATCCTTGCTGATCAGGGCCATTGCTGACCTGGTGCCTGTGGTCAGCAGGCTTGTTGGGAGGATAGCTGTGTGTCTTACTTTGCTTTTTTGGGGTTGTATTTTTTGGGATTAATCAAAAGCTCACAACTACACGCAAACTATTTTATAAATGAAATCATTCTAAAGTGTGGTTCTTTGTGTCACAGGAGTTGAAGAATCTCTTATAAATGAGTAATTTTGATGGTAATTTTTTGTGTGTAATTCATTAACTAAGCATATGTATTTGGATAATTAGGGGTTGCTATTGTAAGTGAAAGCAGCACATCAAAGCAGGGTGGTCCCTGGCTTCCCTGGGGCTGGTGGAGTCCGCTGTGTGAATTAATCAGTGTAGGCTGGACAGACGGACGGAGAGTTATTTGGAGAGTATGCTGGAGAGGTATTTGGAGAAATGGTCAGAGAGGTATTTGGAGAGCACACTGATTCGTTCTCCATATTTTCCTGTGCACAGATGTAGACTTCATACGGCTGATGTGGCATGTGTATTTCTGAGACCTTCTTTCATCTCTCTCTCTCCCTCTCTCCTTCTTTTCCCAGGTGACAAAGGTGATCGTGGAGAAAGAGGGACTCCAGGTAAACAGGGACCGGAGGGCCCATTAGGCAGTGCCGGATCTGAGGGCCCCAAAGGCTCCAAAGGTGAACCTGGGCCCCTGGGGGCCCCCTGCCAGCCACTGTATGCAGCCTTCTCCGTGGGCCGCCGAAAGGCCTTGCACAGCGAGGAACACTACCAGACGCTGCTCTTTGATGTCACCTTCGTCAACCTGCACGACGACTTCGACATGTTTTCGGGCCGTTTCCGCTGCCGCGTGCCCGGTGCCTACTTCTTCAACGTGAACGTGCACACGTGGAACTTCAAGGAGACCTACCTGCACATGATGCAGAATGACACGGAGCGCGCCATTGTGTACGCGCAGCCCAGTGAGCGTTCCATCATGCAGAGCCAGAGCCTCATGCTGCCTCTGGGCCGTGGGGACCAGGTCTGGCTGCGGCTCTTTAAGCGAGAGAGAGACAACGCCATCTACAGCGACGACATTGACGTCTACGTCACCTTCAATGGCCACCTCATCAAACCCGACGAGGAGTGAGCAGGCTTGTGCGTGTGTGTGTGTATGTGTGTGTGTGCAGGTTTGTGTGTCCCATACAGTTCTGCAAGTCAGGAGTATACAGTATATACATACTGTATATACAGTGAGCGTCTGTGTTTGTGTGTGTGTGTGTGCGCGCGTGCATTGGTTTGACTACCTGTGAGGACATTTGACCAGTTTATATTCTGACTATGAGGATGTACTTCAGCTCTGGGAACAGAGGGGACTAGTTAGGAGTGGGGAAGGCCTAAAGCCCATCATGCCTCCTCTATCTATGTCCCCATAAGGCTGTCACCTCTGTTTATGTATGTTTGTCTGTTTGTCTGTCTCTCTCTCTCTGTGTGTGTGTGTGTGTGTGTGTGTGTGTGTGAGTCTTTCATATGTCTGTGTATCAGTATCATCTTTAGTCCGATGTGTAGATTTGATCTGTTCTCAAAATGATGAGTTGGTGCTGTACTGTGTCATTAAAAGCAGTGTGCACATGCCTGCTTTCTACTGTACGTGTTTTGGTGTTACCTGATGATACCTGGTGATACCTGTTTACTGTAGACCTGGCTTTATGACCGCCTCTCTCAATTTTTTTTGTATTTGTTTTTGTATCACATATCCTTTGCGTTTCAAAACATGACCAAAGAGGTCTTCACTAGGCACCTTGTTTTATTCTGCATTCATATTCGATATTACAATAACACATTCCACAGATCACACACTCAGTTTCTGTGACAATAGTTCATTTTTCAATGGCTAATTTGGCGACCCATATACCATGCCAGGTCTGGGCCAGTGCTGGCTCGGTCACGTCATGCTTGGTTTGCTACTCCTTTGATTCATATCTGAGTTGAAAGAATAACTCAGCCACATCAGTTGAAGCACAGAACCCCGTTCAAGCACGGCTGATGATGACAGGGATTAACCCGAAACATCAATTTCACACTTATGCAAAACAAGATGGAATCAGACCACTGTGATGGTAGTGTGAAATCTGCAGTTCTGAATAAGCTCAGGCAGAGGATGACAGCAGAAACAAGAGAATTCAGTTTAACAGATTAAGCAAATGTTTGTTTGTTTTTTCTTTGCATGCACAGATACGTATGCATAGGCATTTGCAAATGTGGAACAGTGTGATTCTCATTCAATCTAAATTTAAGTTTTTGTAGGACAAAAGCATGAAAGCATGTCAAGCATGAAAGACATGTTTTCTTAGTATTCTTTGTATTTTTATTTTCAATGTAATTGCAGTTTCAACTTAAAAGTGGGATTCAGTGTTCAATTGAATGGTATAATTTAACCCTATCCCATAGGCATTTATAAGCATTCTGGTCATGGCTCATACAGCCATGTGTTTTTTAGGTAAAATGTTTGTTAAAGATCTGTGTAGGTGGTTTTCTTTGTTATCGAGTCCAATGTGCAAGTCAGTGAAGTTAATTAGGCACATTTGTAGTGATCTGCCACTGGAATTCTGAATTGACAACATAATGGGTTACTTTGCATTCTGCTCTCCAAAGACACACAAAGATCACTGATACACTTTTCAATAAAAGCATCCGATATGATAACATTAATGATATAATAATGAACAATTATACAACCTGTGGTGAAGCTAGCCTAAACTTGTAAATGTGTCTTTATGTATGAGTCTGAGTGTGTGACTGTGCACACATGTGAATGTATGGTTCTCTGTGTGTGTGTGTGTGTGTGTGTGTGTGTATACACATATGTGAGTGTGTGAAAGTTTGTGTGTGGTTTCCTCATATATAATGACCCGGTGTTAAAAAATGCTGCTGCTGTCTGCCATTGCCTTTAGATATCTTTTGCCCCTTGGTTTTTTTTGCAGAGATGCAAACCAGGAAGTTAGAAAAACTTGTGGTTTCCCTCTTTTAGTAGCATCACTCCACACAGACACAAAGCAAAGAGTGGAAACACAAGAAGAGCAGTACTGACTCACTAAGTGCTGAAATGCTGATCATGTTTATTACTATGTGTTGCATGGCCCTATCTCTCTCTATGCACATTACTGGAACCAGTTAACCTTTTGCCTCCTACCGTTTCAGCTCTTGCTCCTCAAGACAGAACAATGTCCAAAAACAAGAGCAGACTTACCTGTATGTTGTTGAGAAAAGTTCATCTTCTGAAGCCTTACATTTGTATGTGTATGGTATGCCTGATAGTGGATAATGTAGTCTGGACATTGCAAATATTGCACATGTGCAATAAGCAGTGTACTCAGCTCCACTGAGTCTGCAGTGCGAGCGCACGTTTCCAGATACGTTGCAAGTCCTGCAGGGGGCAATGTTTAGCTACGTGTCTATATCACAGGCATGAGCCTACTCAGCAGAGTGGAATCTCTATAGCTCTGGTATTACTGTATGGAATCAAACAAACCAGGGATAGTAGTGAGCAACCATTAGCTCCCCAGCTATCATGGTACCTGTACACCCCAATGTATTAGATATCCCCCAAAGTTCTAATTAGCGGACATCCTTCCCCCTTCTGATACAAAATAATTACAGTAAATGAATTAAGTTGTTTCCAGCCTTTGCAACATATGCGCAGGTTGTACTGGAAATCCATTTTTTTCAGAATGTACAGATGAAAAATGGAGTGGTTAAATGGAGTGTTTTTTTACACACATACTGGACTTGAAACATGAAAATGTGTAGTTTTGCACTAGCTATGACTATGCAAAAGAACTGGACAATTAGAAGTCGTGTTTCCCCCACAATTCTAAATAATAAGTATATGTGTGTCTCGTGTGAGAATGTCAGTTGGTAAAAGACTATAACATCAATCTCCACTGAAGCTCAGCTGCAGATCAGCTCTACATTCTCATGTAAAACATCAGTAGCTTTTGGCCACATTCATTTTTCTCAAATCAGCTCTCAGAGAACACAAAGGTCAGAGACCCCTGTAACAAACTGCTTTTGATAATACAATCATGCTGTCACAATACTGGGTCTTATAATACATGTAAGATTTACATTGTCAGGCTGATTTCTGACAAAAAACAATCGACAGTTTCTGACGCAACTGATGTATAATTCAGTACAGTGAGTAGTGGTACTAATGGAGTGGAAGGCATTGTGATCACAAAGTGCACATAATCACAAAGTGCATAATCATGAACTTGATGGCTTAACAACTAAAAAAAAAATCTGGAAAGTGGACACCTACACACATAGGGCTCGTAATACATCAAGGATCTCCAGCAGTTGGCATATACGATATACTGTTTTTTTTCACTGATCTAAATAGCAACAGTGTGTGTGTGTGTGCACGTGTGTCATGTGTGTGAAGTGTCATTTACTACAGCATGCTTTTGCAACCATTTATCTCAATGAATCTGGCTCTCACACAAGTATTTATACTCTTTTGATCCAGGGAGGGAAATTTGGTCTCTGCATTTATCCCAGAGGTGAATTAGTGAAACACACACAGCACACAGTGACAGTCTAGACTATGGTTAAATTATGAGGAACCTGCAATCTGCGTCATTGCAATGCCTTAAGTGATTCAAACCTTTGCTTGTGAACTACACAGTGATGCATATGTTTCATTCTGGTTGCACTGAGAAAAAGAGCCACAGGTTCAGACTCCCTCCTTGTCATTCCCAGGCTGCCATAACAGCTGCATAAACATATATGCTTCTATCCAAAATTTTGCCTTTGATATTTGTGCTATCTTGTGTCATGGATACCACATCTCGATCAGCACTATAACCATAGTTCACCATAGCAAGTAACAGTAGCCTCTAATGAAAAAGTAATTGACTTATTAATTCTAATCTGTTTCTGAAAAACTCCTTTAGAGCAATAGAATCAAAATGACATCCTC
Source organism: Tenualosa ilisha (assembly GCA_015244755.2). Lineage (NCBI taxonomy): Eukaryota > Metazoa > Chordata > Actinopteri > Clupeiformes > Clupeidae > Tenualosa > Tenualosa ilisha. The sequence goes on from PYXC01000584.1 coordinate 4,741,062, forward strand.
AGATCTTAAATTGATTTGGGATTCTGGGTTTGGTTAATAGCCTATATCTTAAACAATAGCAGCCTATAAGACATTTAAATTCTATGGTTGGGTAATTAAGGTCCTAAAAATGCCTCTCACCACCAAAGAAAATTCACTTAAAGTACAGTATCCTATAATGAAAAAGTAGTTGGCTAATTAATTCTAATCTGTTTCTCCTAAACTTCTAGAACAGTGGAATTAGAATGACATTTTAAGATTTCAAATTGATTTGGTAGGGTAGGCAATATCCAATATTGTAATGGTTTTCTATGGGTTGATTCTTGTTTCCACAAACATACATATTTTCATAGTGACTGGGCATAAAGTAACCTAATGTAACAGCGGATTGCTGTTAATAGGATTGCCATTAGTATGGTGTTAACTTGGAGCATATTAGAAATGTGGATAATTTCGTGAAAATGCAATGACGGTTGCTTTGTAATATGGTGTTTGGCCAAAATAAGCATAAATATAAATTTATGAGTTTTATATCAAATTATTTTACATGTTCAAAGTGTTTCCTACATATTCCAATGAATGTGCCCTTAAGGGGGTGCTAGAGAGTGGCAAAATCAGCTAATTTGCAATCAGTCTATTTGGACACACTCAATAAAAAGAGATTTGAGGTCGTCTTTCCCACACAATATAGATCAGTCCATCGGATTGTACTGCTGAAAAGTTACAGCAGCTCAACTGTTTGGTAGAGGTGTGTACATTTGAAATGGGGGGGGGGTTGATTGAAAAAAAAAGAACTGATTTGTGTTATTAGAGCTTACTGGTGCTGGAAAAGCCAGTTTTTTGCATTACATTTTTTGGGGTGTGACCTACAAAGGTGAACATAGTTCAGCTTGTTTCAATAGTAGGGTCAGCGAACTGAATTTCACTGCTCTGCTGAACAATTGTTTTTGTTCCTGAATGAATGCATTCCCACATTTGAAAAAAAAGTTGGCTTTCATGGAGCAGAGACACAATCTTATCAAAACATTTTATTAAAAACTCTATGCTCTAGCATTCACATTATCCCAAAGCATAGGTAACAAATCAAGTATATTAAAGTATATAAAATCTTCACAACCACATGACCCCTAATACACAGTTCATTCCTTCATTTAAACCCATACATTAATTACAATTTTGTAGAAAATAAAAAAAAGAAATCTGTTATAGTGTTACTTTTCTTTACATGTTGCTACCATGGCTTACAGTCCTTTAGTGCAAGGCACTCATGCTTCATTTATTTTTCTCTGTAACTTTTTGAAGTAAACATTCAATATTCATCCTGTGCATTCAATGACTATCGATGAAATCGCACGTTTCATTGATTTCATTGTTTCATTATTGCCTTTTTACATCCTATCTGCAACCAGCAGTGGGTCATGAAAATTGTGTTTCTGAGAGACATTGTTGGCATCTACACTGTGCAATATGTTGCTTACTGAAATAAAATGCTTAATGTATGCCTCAAGCAAAGTATCAAAACACGTCATACTACTCTCATTTCACTTCGGCCCCTTCTACTCCTACTTCTAGTTGTGCGCTAGGTCAGTGTTCAGACAATGCTCTGTTAATCACTGCATAACAGTTATTTCTTGTTAAAGGAGAAACCTGGTGTGAATCAATCAATAGTCCTGTTGTTAGATTTTGCAGAGTGCTTTCGGTAAGGTTTAACAAAGAGAGAATTTGGTACAACGTAGACCAAATAGTAATAGAAACGGCAGCGAACACTAATTGATAGGGTCACAGCAAAACAAAACTGAAACAAAGTTTCTTGTGCCCCAATCAGTTAGCTTTAGCTGCTGTTTCCCAAATTCGGTTTACATTTCAACAAATTCTCTCATTCTCATACCTACTGACAGCTCTAAGCAACATAAAAAAGCAGGACTGATTGATTTCCCCATGATTTCTCCTTTAACAGGAAATAATAACAAGGTCATGGTTATGCAGTGGTAAAGCAAATGGTAAAGGTGACCATTTGGCACAGAAAGGGACTGCTTTTATCAGCACCCACACACATGTGAGCATCTCAAGTGAGGGCGACCTTGAGTCCTCATGGGTGTTTCTGTAGTCTTGCATACTGTGTAACGCTGGATGCTTGAGACATAAGCTGGCCCCTTGGCCGGTCCAGAGTTGCCAAAATGCATTCATTTTTTTTAAACGGGGCAGTGTGGGAAAGGGTGTGTAGGTGACCAAGGTGAAAATGTGTGGAGGGGGTCTAAGTGAGTCACTTCACTCACTTAGTCCTGGAATTTCCCCTGTTAACAGCTCCTGATCACTGATTGGGTTTCAAAGCCCTTTCTATGAGACTATCTCTGGTATCACAGCACTACAGAAACACTGTTGTGCTGGGGATGGAGTCGGAGCCAGCCTGGCCCTTTGAGGTTGGCTACTAGCCATGATCCTCAATTGGCTTCCATGAAGGGATAAAAAAACTTGATGTGAACCACTAGAGGAACACTGGCTAGAGGTGAAAGACCACACTAGTAGTAAGGTGCGGCTTAGCAGCCGGCCAGCGTGTCTCCAGATGCTGTGCAGATCGATTACTGAGAAACGCATTGGTTCCAGTGCTCTTGGATTCCAGTTTGGGTTAGTTAGTCTGAAATGGGACAGAGTGATCTGAACAGCACCTCTCTGTTTTGTGTTGTTATTTTATACCCTCTCAGAAAGTATTTTGACTGATTTAGAAAATTAAGGTCCTCCGTTTTCACTGTGCATGGTACACTGACAGATAACGGGAAAAAAGCTACATAAGAAACTAAACTCTGCATTCCTTTTCACAACAATCAATTCAATCAATTTTGAAAATATTCCTTTCAGACTTCCCTCGGGAGCCACATTTCCATAGGCGTCTAGGATTTAATTAATTAAAAGATTTCACATAATTAAGAAAAAATGGCTTTAGATCCTACACCCCTCTGTTAAAGGTACAGTTAGAGATTCTGAGCAATCTGTAACCCGTAACACTTTTTATACATTCAATGAATATTTCCCCACAATATACTAGCTCTCCATTCTGTCAGTAATCAATAAAAAACCTAAACAACCCTGGCTCCATGTACTGGAAACAAAGGAAGTAGAACAACCCTATCTACCTAACATAACAAAATTGTTTCACCCAATCACCAAAAGTGGGGTTATGGGAGTTTGGGGGAGAACAGATGGGGATATTTGGAGAGTTGGTATTCAAATGTGACATAATCCAGAATTGCTCATGGTTTCTTCAACTGTGAGCTTGATCCATTGGCATAGGTGCACATATAGTCAAATTATTCCCTAAATTCTTCAAATGGCACTGTGTATAATCTGACTTGTCTGTTCACTGTCTAGTCTTGTCTTTATGTAGAGGTTCCTTAGCAAGTACTCGTACTGGTCATAATTGTCCAGAAAGTATTTGGGGGCATACATGTGTTCTGTGGGGTCTGTGGGTGGGTAGTTTCCCACTGACCCATCGAACCATCCACCAGTTCTTATCAGCTCACGGATGTAGCTGAGCTTGCGCTTCTCCTCAAAGTCACCCCATCGTGGGAAATCGCCATTTTGAGCTGAGATGAGCTTATAGTAGATACCCTCTGGCTTAAAGCACCAGGAGCAGTGCCATCCAGCATAGTGAACCACACTACCGATCGACCAGTGCATCAGAACACGGCCTGTGGCTTTTTCGTAACTACGAAAATTAGGAATGCTGAAGTACTCACGCCGTCGCAGCAAGATCCCATTGTCTTTATATACAGCAAAGAGCATCCCGACAGTGCAGCCGGACAATATATCCAGGGTACCCAGCTGTTTCCAGAAGAACCCATAGATGGACTTGCGCAGATGGAACCCAAATGGTTCTGTCCAGCCATCAAAGAGCTTGAGGAAAAGGAGGCCTTCCCATATTGGTATCTCATCGGCATCATTGATGATGAAAACATCATCTGGTCGAGCACCATGTACGCGAGACAGGCCGTTTTTCGAGAGGAATGAACGCAGGTAGTCGTCAGCAATCCAGCCGTTCTGCCTGCCGCCCGCAGGGAAGTGGTCGAGGAAGATGTACAGGATCTTGTGCCGCATGTAGTCGAAGGTCCTGTTCATCAGCTGTTCCAAAAAAAGGAGCCTGCGGGGAGTGCCATATGCGGTGTAGTTGGACTCACAGACAAGGAAGAGGTCCACTACATCAGCCAGCTCATGGAAGCGGGCATGGAGCAGATCAAACTCGTGGTTGATGTTGATAGCATTTATGATTCGACGGGGCACTTCACGAGGCACCAGTCTGCTCTTGGTGGGCAAGTTTGAATGTTGGATCACAGTTGGAACACCACAGTATTGACCGTGCCAACCCTGAAGACATCTGCACTTGACTAACCTCTTAGATGAATTCTGCGCAGGGCCCAGGCTCACATTCTCTGACTGGATGCTAAGAAGTGCTTGCTGGTCTGTCTGTCTTTTCTTGGATTGGCTCTCCTTTAATTTGTCCTTGGTAGATGTTTTTGTCCCTTTTTGGAAGCATATACCCCCAGATTTATCCTTTACAAAGTAACTTGTGGTGTCATCTTGGAGCTGGAAAGTACGTAGGTGAAGATCACCCATTGGCCCTGATGGTTCTGGAAAAATCTGTTGAAGCGTCCCCATAGTCTGTTAGAATTAAGAGAGATAAGAATTACATTCACATGTGAACGTTTTCAGAATGGATTCTTATGAATCCATTTGGATTCTGTGTTGGAGCTAAACACAGCAACTAAACTAAATAAAATGAATGAAACATAAAGACACAATTTTAAAAGAATCAGCTTGTTGTAAACCACCTTTCCGTGGAGCTCAACAGAGCTCAAACCCACGTCGAACCATATCCGCCTGTGTTACAAATGTGTTCAACACCTAAACACAGACCGACAATCTCCCTTTTCCAAGAGCTGATTCCAAGTCAAACTTCACTGACCCAGTCAGTGGAAATAGTCAGTGTAACAGCTAGGTCAGTAGTAGTGCAATTATGAGTTTTAATGTTAGAACAACTAAACACAAAACAATCCCTGGAACAAGTAAGCCTTGTGTTAATTACAGAACAACCACAACCAGCTACTGTATGTCGGCGAGCCCACTTTACCCAACAAACTGTGACACCGTGTGTCACTTGTGGAACCACCTTTTCTGCAGAAAAGAACAGAGCTCAAACCCATGTTGGACCAAATCTGCATGTGTTACAAACAGACAAGTCAGTTCAATGTGCTTTACAAAGATAAAGGCAAAGAACAGTGAATAAGAGAAAATGAAATGGCATTAAACAAAAAAAGAAAGTGATTAAAATACAACATGAGTGATTAAAAGTAAAGTAATAAAATAAAGTAATAAAAGAGATAGATGATAAAAAAGTAGAAAAATAGTAATAAAATGAAAAATAGTAGAAATAAAGTAATAAAAAAGTTAAGTAATTTAAAGTTTAAAAAAAGATAAAGCAGTTAGCAAAAAGTATCTGAGAACAGCTTGGTTTTCAGTCTAGATTTGAAACTGCCAACAGTGGGAGCCTTTGTGATGTCCTCTGGGAGTTGGTTCCATAGCTGAACTGCTTCGTAGCTAAAAGCTGCTTCACCACACTTTGTTCTAATGGAACATTTTACCAGCATTTTTTTTGCAGTGATCTGAGAGATCTGTTAGGGTTATATTGCCAAATCATATCTGAAAGGTAACCCTGTAAACAAGCAGCAGTGCTTTAAAGTCAATTCTATAACTTATTGGGAGCCAGTGAAGGGACCTTAGAATTGGAGTAATGTGGTGTGTTGTTTCAAAATGATGCAGCATTTTGAATCAGCTGAAGCTGTTTGATAGTTCTTTTTTGGCCATTGTGGTAGTCAACCCTACTGGAAATAAAGGCATGGATTATAATTTTTTTTACCTTAATTCGTGCAGGTGGGTAAACACTCTGGCAATGAAAATATGAATGGAGAGGATGCTGCCCATGATAGCCACTTGAGTTAGAGTAATGCTAATGTTGTCATGACCTTTTTTTCATGAAAGCCTACTTGTTTAAGTATCCTCACAAAATCGAACCACAGACCTCTTAAACATACAGATTTTTATCTTACATTGCATTGTAAGCACTTTAAGGATTTTTAAAAGAAAATTCACAAAGAAAACATGTGATTCCACAGCTGAGAAATGTGGAGTTTGGTTCTTAATAGGGTAATAGGGTAAAAGCGCAATAAAATAGAATAGACAGGCATGAGGTTCAGCAGCTGAGCAGAAGTTCCAACACAAAGCCCACACAAAATGGAAGAAAAAAAGATAAAATGGGCAGGGCAGAATCAGGTGAATCAAGATGGATGGTCAGACATAGAATGTTTGCCATGATTGCCTTCATAATGATAACCACACTGCAATAAAGACTGCTTTTATGACTGTTGCAGATCACGTACCACCCGTCCAAAGTTCAATGACTATATTTAAATGTACCGAAGGATATCTCTCCTGTAATAACCTCTTATCCTTGCCCTGTTCCTTGACTAAAGAGTCTTGCTCCCTTAATGACTCTGGACTCGGACTTCATTTGTACACTCTTCACTTTAGTTCACCCCTCAGCTCCATCAAATGAAGTTCATGGGTTAGAGTTTGGAGCGGCTTTCAAAAAAGACTGGTCTTGTTGTACATAATGCGATGCACTTTTTCATTTTCCACTGCCAAGAGACTTCTTAAACCATCTGATAACACCATCAAACACCATCCAGAATGTCTGTGTGGAGAGCTGTCCTGCATTCCTGAACTTTTTCAACACTAAAACTGAGACAATTCACCAACAATTTAACTGTTCAAACACATCTGAAAGACCTACAGTATGCTTTATGCCTGTTGCAATTCCCCCCAGAGCTAAATTCCTAGCCTACAAGACCCAAAATAACCATGCACAAACTTATCTCAGTGACCTACACAGCAGGTTTACTCAAAATACCAACCCAAATAGGGGAGAAAGATGGGCTTTTTGTGTCTAATACCAGTGTGACAGCAAAGCAGGTTGCTCCAATCTGCATATGTAGAGATTCAGGCTCTTTCAGGGGTCTGAACAGGGCTCAGTCCTTTTCTACCTAGGGCCCCCCTCGTAGACTCAGTCAGATTATTTGAATGTGCCCAGTCTGGTGTGCCCAGTTCTACTTATTAGAGTGGACAGTGGCGGCTGCACCATATACAGCAACAATGTAATTCTGCAGTTAATAAGCCTGTGCAGCCTCCTAATTAAAGTGTTGTCATGTCAGTTTATCGGATTGATTTTCTCCTTATTCAGGGATTCAAGGATGTTTACTGTCACATACATTGAAACGCTGTCTATAAGACATGTAGTGGAATTGCATGTTTGCCAGCTTATACTGTGTAAAAATGAATGGGAGCAGCTAACGCTAACTGAATGGGCAAGGAAAAGGAAACTGAAAGAGATTCTGTGCCCTGTTTAGTTAGAATTAGTTGTGGGTCCACTATTCTAGACTGGTTGGGCCAAATTTGATTGTTATTTTTTTGGACCAACAACACCAAGTGCTCTGGAATTTTCCTTGAAGGTGGGCACAGATCTCCTGATTATCAACCCAGATTCTGATACCATGGAATGTCCATGACAATCATTTTTTATTACACTCACATTTGACCAAACCATTCTATGACACCAATCATGACAATAAAAAGCCAAAAACTCAATCGATATGTTTGTGCTCATAACTAACACCCAATCGTATCAGACTCAGACTGTAGGTTTGGCCTGAAAAGTCAGAGACTGTATCTAGCTTTAGGTGTCTGGTGTGATTTCTGCTCAAATACTCACCTCTACATTTGTCTCACTCTTCACAGCACTCCACACCAGAGAGGCCTTACTTTGAACCCCACGGACTGGCATATTAGAGCTTCTCTGTCTTCCAGCCACCTTCTCTTCCCAAAGGAAGCTGCCAATAGCAGCCAAGTGCTTCAGGTTTGCATGGGAGATAGACAGCTCTTTCAGCAGAGGTATGTGGTGAAGGGCTCTGTAGTAATGCAAGAAAGATACTACACACAAGCCAACGGAGAGGAGCAGCAGAACCTTGATGTGTCTTATTTTCATCCTTCAAAGGTAACAACACAAAAACATTTTGATCAGCACTCGCCCTGTTGGACAGAGTTACGGCCAATGTATAGTTTCCTGATCCTACACCGAAACTGTTTGTCTGTTCTTGGCTCAATGGTGTGAATAAAGACCATCCATTTTTGTACTGGAATTCTATCACCTGCCCTTTCTTCTCTCACCACCACCACATCCACTGGTGCACCTCCCTATCCATGGGGTGGCTGCCTTAGCCAACTCACACGGGGACATTGTTTAAACTCGCGGTATTCAATAACAGATTCACAGCTATTTTTGTGAATTTCTTGCACACTGTTCAATCACTTAGGACCACTTGCATCTAGCTGTAGCTGCATCATAGATAATGTACAGTCTCCATTCAAGTCTGATATCATCAGTTTATAAGTTGTGTATGATCAGTCATTGGTTTAAGTAGCATGCTGAAGGAGTAAGTTGTGAATGAGGTATGAAACGTCTTAATTTGTCCTGAAATGGAGTCCATCTCGAACACTAACGATAAAACAAATGCACGAGAGAGAAAGTGAAACTAAGAGTCAGTAAGATGCTCAAAGAACAGTTGAATGTAGGTCTATTCTTATTTTTTGGATATGGAATGCAGTTTACTACTTTTTTTTTAGTTTTCTTTATTAAAATACAGTTTTTCAATAAACTGAATTGCAGTGCTACTTTGCATGAAGTAGGATATTATTGCACATAGAGCATTTCTGTGTATCAGTCACTCAAAAGTTGAATGTAAGCCTATTAACTTCTTTTTTACACAACATGGAATGCATTTTTGATCTATCTTTAGTTATTCTTATTATGCATAATTAGGTTTATTGCACAACATTTACAAATTGCATGACTGCATATTGTCAATGGCAGTTGCAGACTATGCATGTGTTTTTTATATTGCAGCAAAAACTGATTAAAACCACTGTTATTCGGTTTCTGTTTTTTGTATAATTTGAACAATTGACCTGTGCTTGTCCAGACCCTTGAAAGATCAGAGAAACTTTGGTGTGCGGACCCTGTAGACTTATCTTTAATCTCCCTGGTCTAAACAGTCTTTAGCTGTGTGTAGCATTCGTTCTGCCCACTAGCTCTACACTGTAGACATCGACCTGGCAACCTGTAAGCTCTCCGCACTCTATGTCTTGAAATATGTCTTGTCATGTCATGTCAAAAACTCCAATAAAAGTTTGACCAATTTTGGGGGACTGCTATGGTCATGCATGATTATCCAGATTGAATGTGATAGTATATTTGATCTTACATAAAAATTATTTTAAAAATAAAATAACAGTGCACCTGGTAATTTTTTTCAGAATTCAACTGAGACCTGAGTGCATGGGCCCTGGTTGAATTGACGTAGCATGACCCTGCCAGTATTTTTTCATTTGAGATAGCAACGTTGACATTCATTTTATTGTCATCAGGGTGTGTCTGCCCTGATAACCCTTGCCCAAGTGAATGAGAGAGAGAGAGAGGAGAGAGTGCCACTCTAGAGGAAAATCCCCTCTTCGCTGCAGTCTCTAACTCCCCTGACCAGTGCAAGGCCTTTTATTCAATAAGAAACAACAAGAAGATAAGACTCCAGGAAAGTGCAGCCTTTGTATAAAACAGACCTTGAAACAAGCACAACAAGTTTTTCTTCATGATAAAATATTACAATTCCATTCACAGTGAACTGTAAGACGCTCATATTGTTCAATTGCATTCAACACTTAATCCTTTAAGTGAATGATCCTCTGCATTGAAATCCAGGGGTTTATACTGTGCAAAGTCCAGAGGACATTGTCTTAAGACAACACCATAGGCAACTACCTCAACAGGAAGTCACCGAGAGAGAGAGAAAGACAGAGAGAGAGATGGAAATGACACTATCCCCAACTCTACAACATGGCAGAAAACAAACTAGGCCTTTAACTGTGTACTTAGACAGCGATGTCTAGTGTGCTGACAGACAGGAGATAAACTAAAGGTAACAGAAATAGATTAGTTGAAGAGGATTGAGTATGAAGTGGTGTGTGGGGCTGAGTATGCTGCGTGAGGATCCATTGTACTGGCTTGGGATAGTAGTGCTGCCTCTAAGCTAAGCTGAATGTGGCCTCTGGTTTAGTTACAAACAGCTGGGGATATCAGTGTGGAAAATCAGAACACATCTGCAATCTACCACTGTATCTGTACCACTTGATTGCCTTGGTGCTTATCAGCATTCCATCTGGTACGTCACACTCTAGAATCTTCCACTGCAACTGTCAGAATTCAAGATAAGGTGTTTACATGCAACAGTCTCCCAGTTTTCCACCTAGCATATCACGATTTCTCAGAAACCGGGATAAGGGCTTACACAGGATACTGAATTCAAGAAAAGGTGTTTTTATGAGTATACTTAACTTAATATCTTTCATATTCAGCATACTTAAGTCCATGTAAACATAGTCATTGATAAAAATATGGTGATGGCAGTTGTTCGTAGACACACACCGTGATGTCCAAGCAGTAAACTATCTCAATTTGTTAGGTCAGGCCAGAACCGGTCCACCACCCTGTCACTGAGCACCGGTGCACCACAAGGCTGTGTGCTATCCCCATTCCTCTACTCCCTTTTCACTCATGACTGCAGGCCTGCGTATGGATCCAACTCCATCATCAAGTTTGCAGATGACACCACGGTGATTGTACTCATCAGTAACAACGATGAGTCTGACTACAGGGAAGAGGTGAAGCACCTGGCTGCATAGTGTGCTGACAACAACCTGCTCTTGAACACCAGCAAGACCAAGGAACTCATTGTGGACTTCAGGAAATAGAAGGGAAACACCCACGACCCCATCCACATCAATGGTATGGCTGTGGAACGTGTCTCCAGCCTCAAATTCTTGGGGACCCACATTTCCGAGGACCTGTCCTGGTCGACCAACACCTCAAGCCTGGTCAAGAAGGCCCACCAGTGCCTCTTCTTCCTAAGGACACTAAAGAAAAACCATCCGTCCACTGGCATCCTGAGCAATTTCTACCGCTGTGCGATCGAGAGCATCCTGACTAACTGTGTGACAGTTTGGTATGGAAATTGCTCTGTCGCTGGTCGCAAGGCTCTGCAGCCAGTGGTGAAAACTGCTCAGAGAATCACAGGGACTCAACTTCCTGCCATTGAGGATGTCCATAGGAAAAGATGTCTGCGGCAAGCACGCAGCATTCTGAAGGACACCTCTCATCCTGCCAACATACTGTTTCAACTCCTCCCCTCCAGAAGGCGCTACAGGAGCCTACAGACTAAAACCACCAGGTTCAGGAACAGCTTCTTCCCCACATCCGTCACACTACTGAACTCTGTCCCCCACTGAACCCCACACTCTGCTGCTATAGCCCTTGGACTGCACATCTGTATATACTTAATACATCTGTACATCTATATATACTTAATACATCTGTACATAACTATCTCTATAGCACATCTGTATATTGCCCTTATGTTGAATCTATATAGCACATCTGTATATTACCCTTATTATCTCTTCACCTTACATATTGCTCTTCTGCCTATTTATTATTACTACTCTTATCTGTATATAATTTGCTCTTTAACTGTACATACTGCATACTGTATATACTGCACTTGCTGCTCTTTGCACTTCTGATTAGATGCCAAACTGCATTTCGTTACCTGTATTTATACATGTGTAATGACAATAAAGTTGAATCTAATCTAATCTAATCTAAAATAACACATTTTAAAATACATATTCATAATACTTAGTAAAACATTATATTTGTATTAAGTTTACGGAATTTCATTTGTCCTGCATGTGTGTTTCAAACGTTCCTACCAGGAGGGACGGATGAAATAAAATGTACTCTCTTTTACTGTAAAAGTCCAATGACGTTTTGTTATGCACAAACAGCATCGTCTGAAGCCAGAGAGAATGGGTGTTGAGCTGTCTGGTGGTCAGTCACTGGTACTGGATGACGTAACTGTCACAATCTCATTTTCAAAAAGACAAAACACACTGATACTGTCAACTAATACCCTGGGCATACATATACAGCCACCGGCATTCTCTCTCTCTCTCTCTCTCTCTCTCTCTCACACACACACACACACACACACCCTGCCCAGTCTCCAGGGCCCTATTCTCCATTCTCTCCCACTCCCAACTCTCAAATGTCAACTTTTATTCTGATCCTTTGACCATACAATAGCCTTCTTCTCTGAAATGGAATGCATACTCTTTTGTTTTGACATTGTCGTATGTCGTTGTAGCTGTGTCTCTCTCAAACACATAGGATACACACTGTTGCCCAAAGAAGGATTTGCTTTTTTCTGTAGTTTAGAAGCCAGATTTAGCCATAGGTTGCTTTTACTTATTACTGTCAATGTATTCTTACAACCACACAGCTCTATAATAAATCATTTGGCACACTTACTGCTTTAAGCACATAAAAATACACTAAGTCCATCCTTTCTGCAAACATAGTCACAGGAGGGGGAGTAGGGTGAGGCAATTTCACTATAGACTACAGAACAAGTCTAATGGTAAGGTGAAAATTGAATATTTATGGTGATGGTGAAAAGGGATATGTATAAGTGAACAAAATGCACACACACACACACACACACACACACACACACACACACACAGAAGCTGATTGAACAAAGTAAAAGAAGGAAGGTACACTGTCAACTGCTGTCAAGGTAAGCAATGCCTTGACACAAACACAGATCTTTAACCATAGGTCACCTGTCATAACAAGGAATTTTCAATGTCCTGCACTCTGTGCAACACTGCACAGAGTACTTCACAAAATACTGCACACTTACATTCACATTCAAAGACAACGCTTTCATTGTTTCTTTACGCCTTTCTTTTAGTACAGTAAGGTCTTGCCTTTTAAACACATCTATTTTTTCCATCTGTAAATATTCAGAAACTGAGATCCACGTTGTCTTACACAGAACTGGAGATGCTTTTACAATCATCTTCTAAGGGACTCGTGCAGACATAGCAAAACCTAAGTTGATCCTGCTTATTTTGAAAACAAAATTTTGCATTTTGTTCTCGGTTGTGTTACTTGACTGAAAATACTTGCTGATCTGACCACAAATTGTGTTGTTTGGGGAAAGATCTGCTTTAGCTGCATGTGTTAAATGTTTTGTCACCGTTAGAGTCTTTTGCTTCCAAAATGTGTCATTTTGGGCTGAAAGGTTCTGTTGTATTAACTAATTGCAAAATGCTGATTATGAAGTGTCTGCATCATTTGTGCACAACTCAGCTACTGGGTCAGGACCAGCTTGACATGGCCTTCAGAAAGGAACATCAGATCAGAAATAAGAACACCAAATCAGCAATGATGACAATGAAGCCCAAATAAGTAATAGTTACAATAACAATTCATGGCGCCTCTACCCCACATCATACAGTGCAGTTACGCACATGGCAAACATATCATACGGACAAGCACAGAGAGAAAAGTACAGTGTCACCATGACCTAATTGGCCTTATGAAAAGTATAGAATATTATTACATCTCTTTATAATGCTGAAGAATGTTCCATTCACTTCAGTGGGACTTCACAACATTCTACGGTCTGATATGTAAGGGATAACGCCGACAAGGTGTGCTGTTATACGAAATTAATGAACGTGGCGGAGGCACCAATTAATTCCGAATAACGGCACACCTCGAAGGCCGTTATCCCGCTTATCACCCGGTTGCAACTTATGCGTGTAAGGAATATACGTCAACTGAAAACACAGAAAAGCTTGCAGCTCAGTTATAAAGGAACCTGTTCTGTTGCTGTACTACTTTGTTTTCAGTGGTGGTTATAGCTAATAGCAGCTGATTACATTGTTGCTGACAAGTTCAACTGTCGTTTACTAAGGTTATTATAGTTACCATTCAAAAGAGCATTGATATAGAACGACTCCACCAGATCTACTTCATAAGTGTGCGTTATACAGAAATAACACACACTCCAGCCAACGGCAGCCAATCAGAAATCGGTATTCCATTTCTCCGGGTGATAATTCTTGATAACGTTGCTAAGTAGCCTATAACAGACCGCTGTTAGTGGGGAGTGAAACAGAACATTGCCATAACCAATCAGCTGGTCTGTAAGTTGACGGACCTCGACTTTTTGCGAAGCTATTATCCATTTCAATCATTAAAATTACTATGATAGCAATGATAAACATACTTCGTTGTTCTATTATTTATGTATTCAATAGGTAGCCGTAATAGGCCTAAGCTGGATTACGTTCTGCGAGGTGGTAATTATCGTGGGATAACTCCCTTCAGAGTAATTCAAGCCTCTGCAGGCGTCGGGCTGGAATCACTGTCGGGAGTTAGGCCTATTCCACAATAATGACCACCTCACAGAACGTTATCCCTTACTTAAACGACATTGTGGGGTAATGAATGAATTAATGTTGTCCTTGGTTAGCACGCCACAAAGTAATGCTAATAATTCTATTTTCTGAAGGCCAGCATAAGCTCTGGGCTTCCCCTGACCTGTGGTGGTCGCGGAGTTACCGAGCGTATGTCTGTGCGCACAGGCTGGTGAACGTTTGGGAGTGAGCGTGTAGACATGCTTGTAGGTATGATTACAGTAAAGAAATCTCAGGTAGGTAGCTGCACTTCCTCAGTGGGCCTGCTGGATGTCCGGAGCGACTGGAGCTCGATCCTAGTTCCTCATGTAAAAGATGAATGACTCTCTCATACAGGCAGTAGCCTACCTGTTATTGCTTGACTTGTATTGCTGCGTAGGCCTACTCGTAAGGGTCATCGGGGCCATTATATTTTGCCATATTATTTTGCATTGCAGTTTTTATGTCCTTGGCTGGCCATAGGTGTTTAATTTATTCGGTTTGTCATTGGTTTGCAGTATAAACCCAACAAACCAACTTTACACCTGTTCTCAAAGTCCCCCTGATGTTCAGTTGTAGTTCATTTTAACTGTCATTAATGGTATGCGTAGCTATCGATTTGATTGGATTTAATTTCGCAAATTAATTCGAGGAAATGTATAGATTTTTGTCGTCTTCAGTGCTGTAGTCTAGTTTGTTGTGGTGGGTATGCTGTCTGTAGCCTATTGCAGCCTATGTTTGACTGGATATACACAAACCCAATAACTTTGTAAGTGGTTAAACGGTGTATACGGGCGCATAACGTAGATTACAGCCCAGGTTGTCTTGATAGTTCATGAAGTCTGTTCTGGATTTCAAACGTTTAACAGCCTACTTTCAAACGTTTAACAACCTACTTCGACTTTCTAGATTTATAATTGTGATTCTACCACCGGAACATTTAAGCCATTAGGCTAACTATAATCATTGACGCGCGAAAAGCGCAGACAAAAAGAAACCTACCTGCTACACAAGTGTAGCATCACCATCATGACGCTGGGGACTCATACCAAATTCACAACTCCCTGCCTAGAACTCGTCAGAACTTTCATTCACTTCTGTCGTATTCCTCTGGTTATGTTTTTACAGCCAACGCCACACGATATAGTGTAACGCAAAGGTCGGTGACCAAAAAGTCAGTTCTTTTCTGGTTTTGAGCTGTACGCAAAGTGCATTTCAACTAGGATTGTGCTCAGTCTACCGTCAGATGCAATGACAGGTTGCGAGGCGGGTCTCTCTCTCTCCACACACACACACACTGGCGTCACTAGACCTTTTTTACTGTGGCAAGTGCCCCAGTAAAAATCAGCTGTGTCGCAGTAAAAAATGTTTAAAGATTTTAGTAACCACCTAATTTATTTGGCAGATTATTTCAGATCTACAGTAGGCTGTAGGAAGAGTGTATTTCAAACTTCTGGGACATTCGCACAGACATTCTATCATGCATTTGTCTATGGCCAAGTCTCACAGAGCTTATTTCGTGCCTCGAAAATGAGAAAATGATTACGAAATTGGAAAACACCATGATGCCTTTTGTCCACGGAATGCACACATCAATTCTGATTGTGTCCACGAAAGAAGACAGTGTGTCATTTCGTGTGTTAAATCGCAAAATTAATTTTGTAATTCATGAAATGCTTTTCGTCCACGGAATACATTCCGTACATCACGAAATGTATTTCGCTCACGGAGTGCCTTTCGTACGTCACGAGATGCATTCGTCAATCACGAAATTAATTTCGTACACGGAACACTAACTTCATGACAAAAAACACACTTTACTCTAGATTGTATTTTACTTTTCTGTATCCATGATGCAGTTGTGTAATTGTAAAAGATTATGCCAAATTTTCTTCAACATGCACTGGCCTTTTCTGCATAGGCAAGAGCTATGCCTTGAGACATCAACAAGCCTATTGATAACGCCAAAGACGCCACTTCATTAGGCTGCGTTGCTGACTCCTGCGTCCAGGTCCGAAAAAAAATGTCATTCGGTAGCCTGTGTTCATTTAATTTGACGCAGCATTTGTACGCATGTAAAACGGATGTGTACAAATTTGCATAATCACAAGATATGTTAGATTAATGTAATAACAAATGGACATGTAATCGGTTTTCCTAAGCATTCAAGGTTGGTTTCGGATATGAGCGAGCAGGCTACAGTAAGTAATATCAACACGGTTAAACCAAACGGTGTCGGGCTCGGGCTTGCAGTAACAAGCAACCGGCATCTAGCATCCCTTTCGGTTCTGAATTCTGGCATGAGGATAGGCAGATGCATTGAAGGTAACGTCAGACGGCTTGGACACATTGCAAGCTAAACAAACAGGGGTGTCTCGCTGCAAAACTACACTCAATGACTGTAACATTTTTTCTCCTCGAACCCAGGCACTGGGTCATTTCCCTACTAGGACCCAGGACATGGGCTGTCAGCACAACGTCACTGGGTCACACTGGATATGTATGCAGGAGCGCCATCTCCAACGGTCTTTTTCCTTTCCTCGGAGGGGGAGATTTTTGAAAACGTTTAAGGTTTGTTAAATCGTCATCGAGTTTGCTGGTTGTTGGCATTAGCTTGTTAATTGTTTCCCAGGTCATTAATTTCTTGATGGGACAGGTTAACTTTAAAGCAACCACGTTTCTGACCACTGGCGGAACAATTGGAGACAAGGCCCAGGGGCAAAACGTCACGATCGGGCCCCCCCAACAACCCCCACCCCATGACTCGCTATGTCAGTGATAGCATTTTTTTACGCCGACCCTCCCCATTAATCCGGCACAACCAACTCCGTGGAAGTGTAATGCCAGCTTTAGTGACTGAGGTGTAATAATGGGTGGAAAAACTACGGCTACCAGTGTCTGGAAATGGGCTTACAAGGGCCCGTTTCCAAGATATACCGCTTCACATTGGCATCAGTAATATTTTCTATGAAATTGCCACGATCCGTTGGAAAACTAGCTTCCTTGTGGATGCTACTCACTTCACTCGACACTTCACACTCGCTGCTGCTAATCAAGTTGCTACTGCTTGAAGATGACGATGCATGTTCGTCCCTGTCACTGCTAGGCTGAACCCGAGAAGGAGTATTTAAGAAAGAGTGCAATTTGGGAAGTTTGGCGTTTGCCTCATCTTTATTTTTCTTTTCTTTCCTCTTTTGGGCTCCACTTTTAGCTTTAAACATGTCGAAATGTCTGCAATATCACTACACGGACACTACTTCTCATGACCTATGTCACGACCACACTGTCCTCCTGCCCCCTGCCTACTCTGGACAGGCTAGTTGAGGGGGGAGGAGGAGCGGAGGAGACGTACGTTTCGCTACATCAGGGTTACGTACGCGCTGCAGATGATGACCCAGAATGCATTACACTTTTAAAAGACAAATTACAATGTAATAACTACATATTCAAACAGAAATATACGTATCACAAAGGGACAATGTAGCTTAGTTTTAAAACTACAATCGTTATTATATTTAGGTTCATTGTAGTGATGTTTACAAAGAATGATACATGGAAAAAAAACAGGCTTCCAAATGCCCACCGTCAGCAACACAATGAATACAATGTCTTGGTATATAAGGCTTGGCGCTGCCGTCCTTTGTATAGGCTTTTGAAATGAGTACATTGACCACAGCAATTTCACGTGAGAACGAATGTCATTAATATGAAAGGCCCGTCTGCGATGGATGGGGCCCTTTAGCAGACGGGAAAGGGCCTTGCTCCGCCCCTGTTTCTGACCCCTCAGACTGCTACCGCTAATTAAGCAAACGGCTAACTAGCGGCATTTCTTGCAGTCAAACAGCATGCTTCAGCTCTGGGGTTTCTTACTTGATCTTGATTTATCTAGGGTCGTAATATCCACACTTAGTCAGCATTGCTGGATACCAGGAGTATTTAGCTTTGACAATGCATCTAGCTACAATGACTTTCAGCGATAACTCTGAATGTAGCTCATTTCAAGTATGATAGCGCTGCTAATGTTGTAGCCAGATACCTAACGTTAACTGAATATTTCTGTGAGGAAATGAGTATTAGTCGTCCAGTGACACAAAACCGTGCCTTTTTATAATTTTTGTTGGTAGACCACTACAAATATTTACTAGACCAGTGGGCTCGGATTTGTTCGGGGGGGGGGGGGGGCTGCGCCTTTATATAGTTATATAGCCATCATTTTTGCTTATTATGGTGGGGGTATGGTGTAATTTAGATTTTTTTTTAAATTGTAAAATCCCTACAACAAACTTAAAACATAACACATAGCAACAACTGCAGTGCATGATGGGTAGGATCTAAAGACTGCCACATCCATCTGACGAGTGACGATATATATCTAGACGAGGAAGGTGCATGTCTGGTTGTGTTTCTTGGTTGTTTCATCATGTTTAAAAATAAAAGTGGGGCACAAAAGAGAAAGGAAAAGAAAAATAAAGATGAGGCAAACTCCCAAAGTTAGATTCTTTTTTTTTACTTTGCCTTCTCCTGTCCCTGAATTTGGTGATAGGACTAGTGATAAACATGCATTGCCCTATGGTAGCAGCAGTGTTGGCGTGCTTAGCAGCAGCTCCAGCCAAAGTATGGAGGAGAGTGCAGGTGGAGAGCAGTTAGCTGAAATGAGCAACCAAAATCAGGAGGGAGGAGAACGTGGAGTGGGGTTAGCTATGATGAGCAACCAAGATCAGGAGGGTGGGGAATATGGAGAGTTAGCAGAATTAGCTGAAGTGAGCAGCGTGATCCCTGTCATGGAAGCAAATTTTCCA
Organism: Tenualosa ilisha; assembly: GCA_015244755.2. Classification (NCBI taxonomy): domain Eukaryota; kingdom Metazoa; phylum Chordata; class Actinopteri; order Clupeiformes; family Clupeidae; genus Tenualosa; species Tenualosa ilisha. The sequence continues at coordinate 4,760,300 of PYXC01000584.1, forward strand.
ACAGATCATGGTAATTTCCCTGAAAACATTGCAGATGCTAATGTGAAGAGGTATATCCTTCAAACTGGCCCATGTAAGCCTAAGGGTCCTTTTCCCATCACTGACAATCACAGCTTTTCAACCCATTATTACACATCTGTCACTAAAGCTGGCATTAAACTTTCACAAAGCTGGCTATGCTACTCGCCCAAGCTTGATTGTGCATATTGCGAGCCTTGCTGGCTTTTTGCCAATCGTCAAGCCCCCTTCTACAATAATGCATGGGTAAACGGAGTTAGAGATTGGAAACATGTCTCCTCCAAAATTGCTGTTGGCCCGCTATGACCCTGTCCTGAAAGAACAGATCAGTCGGCCCCAGGGATCAGTTAAATATCTGAGCCATGCTGTTCAGGATGAGGTCATTTAGATATTATCACAGAGAGTTAAGACCAACCTAGTCGATGAAATAGATGCATCTTCATTTTTTTCCATCATTATAGACACCACTCAAGATGTAGCAAAGCGCGATCATCTGAGCCAGTCTTCAGGAAATGGGTGTTGCAACAGATATGAGGCTGAGGCTTTTCTTGGATTTGAGATAACTGTGAACACACCCGCCTCTGAACTGGAGGGGCGAATTATTAGCTGCATGGAAGGGAATGGATTAGATCTCTCCAGGTGCCGTGGGCAGGGTTATGACAGCGCGGCAAACATGAGCGGAATTTATTCTGGTGTTCAAGCCAGTGTAGCCTGGGAACTTATTGCTGCCTTCTTTTCTTTCTTCTCTTCAGTCCTTTGCCTTGCAATCTTTTCTTTTGCTTTCCCTCTACCTGTTGGACATATCAGTGTTAGTATGAGGTTGTAACTTAGACACGGTGAGGGTAATTTAGGTCAGGCGTTGGGTAGGGATACCTGGGCGGTGTAGATATAGGCACTTGGGGTCCTTAGACCGGAGGGTTCATGGCGGCTAAGCTAGCATGCTGGGGTAGCTGTGTTTGCGAGTTCAGCTGTAAGGTATGTGGTTATTTTCCTATATGTGGCCTTTCCTTTGAGTCATATTTATTCAAAGTAGTAAAACAAGTATCTTGGTTCTTTTACAGTAGGAGTTGGTTGTTAGGACCTTCCACGAAGGAACCACTAACGTGTAGCTAGCAGTAGTGTTTGGGTTCTACCGGCAGGTACGTGAACTCGTTTCCTCAGTGCCTTTCACTTGAACAATATGCCTTAGAAATACTAACGTGAGCCTTTGGCTTTTCCTAGAATGGCTGTGTCAGTGAAGTACTGTGTGTGTGCGCCATACTATGCAGTGAGCAGAGTACGGTTCATGGGCATAGCTGAATCTGAAAAGGTAATATGGCGCTGTGTATCCAATGTATCAAAGTGTTTTTGTTTTTTTCTTTTGTATTTGGTGATTGAGTCATTCTTTTGAGAAGAGTTCCCCTTACTCTTGGTGATGTTCATGATACAATTAAGGGGTGGCGTAGTCTGTGGCCAGTAGGGGGCGCTACACCAGAATAGCGGAGCGGGAGCCCCTTGCTTTGTACGTGCACTGTGCAACTCATCGTCTAAATTTGGCACTAAACGATTTTGTGAAAACTATCCCAGAAATTAGACAGTTTTATGATGTTGTGTTGAATCGCTGTACAACTTTTTTTGCCAACAGTGTCAAGAGATGGGCATTATTTGGTGGCTTATTGAGCTCAGAGTGCAGGGACATAACTTTAAGATGCCTCTTCCCAACTTGCTGGTCCTCCCGAAACGATGCGCTTGTTGCGTTAAAGTACAGATATGGAGACATCATTAAAGTGCTCGACAAGCTCTCTATTACAAGTGATAAAATGAGTGGAGATGAGACAGATTCAATTAAAAAGGCTATTACTAAATTCCAGTTCATATTTTTAATTTCTTCAGACAAAAATTTTGGAATGGACTATTGCCGTCTCAAAGTTACTGCGGGAGAAGACCATTGATCTCCTCAAAGCATCTGCATTATTGCAAAGTGCTGTACGAACTTTGCAGGAGCACAGGGAGCAGTTTGATGAGGCAAAAGCTGTTCCTGTTCAACTACTGTCATTTAGGGCTTGTTTCAAGGAGCAGATAGGAAGACACACATCTGTCCTTAACCTGGCTAGATTACTGATAGTAGATCATCCAGCAGTATCTTCTACATTTAATGAGGTGTGCACGGCACTCTTTCTCTAAATTAAAATTGATCAAAAGTTATTTGAGAAGCTCAGTGGGTCAAGAGAAACAGCTGGCAGCACTGCACAGATCCTGCACAGGTTCCATGCTGTCTGCTTGAAATAGAAAAGAGTTCTATTTTTCTCTGCATGCCCGCGTGGTGCCCATGGACTATGGATGGGCAAGAGACCGTTTCTGTTGTGAATACACAGACGCACACACTGCTCATAAACCGCAAACACACTGATTGCTGTGTGATGCATAAGATCTACAAAGTCCTGCCCCCCCCCGTCCCCCCACTTTGTGTCTGTGTGATGAATTTTATCTTTGTTAAAAAAAAAAAAAACACTAAATGTTATTCTCTTTTATATTGTCTTTTCAGATGAGGCTATCGATCAGGAGTTTCCTACTTTTAGATGAGGGTTGGCTTGAGGCTGTCTATGGAATGGGGCAGGGTATAATCTTGTTATTATATTTGATATGTTTTTTTTTCATGAGGTAGGGGTAAATTGCCCCCCTCAAGTTGTTCGTGTGATTTAAGAGGATGTAAGAGAACTCTCTCTCTCTCACTTCCTCTCTCTCAGAAAATGTTACATTGTTTGAAAATCAATGTTTTATTTTGGACCTTGCTGGTGTTGGGGTGGGGTATGAAGATGTGAAGATGTGAAAGGGTTCCTCCCTTCTCATATCTTACATGAAATGTAACGTGCCATATGAAGTGGTGACAGTGATATACAATGAGTGTTGAATCTCAATCTCTCTCATTCTCAGTTTTTTTTAAACAATCTAATCAATAATCAATAAAATCAAGGACATTATTAAACTGTATGCATTATTATTATTAGAAATATAGTAATTTCATAGATTAAAGAATTATTAAATGAATGGGTCAAATTTTAACCAAACAAGGGGGTCAATCTAAACCAGTTTTGGGTTGGTGGGCCTAACCCGGTAATGAGTTGCATTAATCCAACACTTGTGTCAGAATGACCCATATTTGGGTTAGCGAAGTAGCCCCTTTTACTGGGGGTTGTACAACCCCTTGTACTGCGACTGACTTTATCAGGATAGCCAGGGCAGATGATCGTGAAAGCAGTGGCCATGCTGATAATTTATTGAGCCATGAACTTTATTTTTAACAAGTACAAACGTGGCTAGTCTTTGCTTTATTTTCAATAAATACTAACATGGCTAGTGTTTGTTTTAGACGGGGATGGGGTAGGCCTACCTTGTACCTTGTACAACACTGCTACCTTGTGTCGCCTACTGGTCACGCAAATTGTGCAAACAGGTCAGGAAGGGTATAGCAGTGAGAGTGCTGCCAGACGCTTCTGTGTCATTGTTGTCCTGAGCTCATTCTTCACTTGTTCGAGAGAACGACCTCTCACCTTCAGCATTTGTAACAGGCAGGGTTAGGAACATTCTGAGCGCAACAAAGATGTTTGGAAACGTGCTTTGCAGGTCATGCCTGTGTAGAAGCTGTAGCATCGTCATTGGAGAACGTTTTTTTTCTTCCCGGACGAAAGTCTTAAATTGGATGAGCTCTTCTCCAAAGTCTCTGTCCAGATCATTTGAATATACGGAGGAGAGTGCAGCATTGCATTTACGCACACTGTCACAGTCTGTGTCCATGTTAAACGAAACACTAAACAGTTCGTTCAACTCTGTGTATGCGCCGATGCGTTTGTCAAGACAAGACAGCAACTTGTCTGAGATGGTTAGAGGTTTCCATCTTGAATTGTCTGCTGCCATGCAGGCCTAGCAGGGCATTGCTGTCTCCCAATTCCTCTGGAAAAAGTTTTCGTCTTTTGACCCGTTTAGTCTCGTCCTCGTATAGACAACTAACTCCTTCAATATCTCGAGCAGCATTTTCATATTTGTCAAACTGATCCCTCTGCGATGCCACATAAGAACGCAGTGACTCCAAAAGACGTTCTGCAGTGTCCAAAGTTATGTTGTGCTTTTGCAAAGTCTCTGTAGTGGTCTTGAACCTGGATAATATACTATCCCAAACATTTGTCATTATCGCGGTTTTCAGTTTATCTAGATGAGCGCAGAGTGATGTGGCCTCACCTCTGGTGTCCCCCTTCCCCTCCGGATCGATGGAAAATCTGCCCAAAGCCTCTCTGATCACCTGGTGGTTTTCTCTCAGTGCCTTGGTCAAGTCTGTTCTGCATGTCCACCTTGTATTTGATGACGGTTTAAGAGTCCTGATCACACCTGTGTTGGGGAACATTTTATCCCAGAAGTGCGTGGCCGCACAAAACACACAGAGAGACTGAAAAGGAAATTTCTTGCAGTTGGACAACTGTTCCATTGAATCAGTGATGGAAAATATTTTGCATGCTGTAGTTCGGATGCAATCCTCCTCTTTACTTTCTCGCCCATTAAACAAATTAGCTCATCACACACAGTAGATGACAGGTAAGATGTGGTGCCTCTTCCCTTTTGACCGTACTTCTCCAAGGGCTCTTTTAAGAACAGATCAAACTCTGCAATGAGTTCAATCAGTCTGAGATAGTTGCTAGATGATCCCAGAAGGTTGTTATCACCTCTAAACTCTAAACCTCGCACACTCAAGAATTTGATCACGGCCACAACACCTCTCTCCAATACTTCGCCAAATCATCTCTCTGTTGCCTGGGTACGGCATCCACTGTGCCTACATTCCTTGTTCTCCTATGAAGGGCTAGCATACTTTCACAATGGCTTGCATGTTTTTTAATGAGCCGAAGCACGGTCAGGATGTTTCCAGTCAGAATATCCAGATATAAATGCTTTTGCTGCGAGGACAGGCATTTGCATGCAAAGCAATAGATCGTGCCTGTTGAAGGTGAGTAAATTAACCACTCTCTGGACACCAACTGTTTGTTTAAGAGTTGCTATTGTAAAATATCGTTTGTAAGAAAGTTTCTTCTTACCAGTGTCCTCCCGTGTAGATGCTAGATATTTAGCCGCCCGATAGATGATAGGTGGCGGGACCATTAGCAATAGTCAGTTCTCTTAAGTTAAGTTAAGTTGAGATATCCCCATAGTGCAGGATCAGTTGAAACGGAAAAATTCTCTACTAGCTTCGGCTGTATATCTGGATTGACATAACCTATCCATAATCCATAACGTCCTCGTCTTCCCCCGAGTCTTCTGTTTCCTTGTCGCCATCTCCTTGGAGTGCACTCTCCTGTACCTGGCTGGAAGTGCCTTCGAACATATATCTCCAATGACCTCTCCCTCCGAGTCTTCCTCGCTCCCATCTATCTCCCTCAAGAAGAGTATCCTCGTTTGCCTCATAGCCATCGCTGAAGCATTGGCTAACATTAGCAGTAATGGCTGCTGAAGTATCTCCGCGCTGGTGGTAGCAGCACCATCTCCCTCGCTAGTGTTACCGTCTTCACTAGCCTCGGCTTCAGCGCAGCTACTGACCGAAGTTCCTGATGTTCTTACAAAAAAACTATCTACCACTGGAACTTTTTAAATTGTGGCTAGACGTCTGGAATCTTTCTCTTTTTAAATTTTCTCTTTGCACAACCACTCAGTTGATGCCTATCCATTTTTCATTTCTGCCGCGGTTTTTAAAAAAGACACATTGCAGTACTTGTGGACTGACTCAACTGACAGATTGGGGAAAGGGGGGGGGGTGAATGGTCATGTAATCTTGATTTGTTCATTATTATCATTATTATTGTGTTTGTTATTATGAAATTAAGTTATGTATGCCCATTTAATAATTTCAAGTGAATAACATACAAATTTACGAAAAATATTTTTAAAGTTTGTGTCATGTGGTGCCCCCCCAATAGTTGTGAATGGTTGGTGCTCTTGAACACCGTGCCACTTGCCCATACAGAATATCTCTCTCTCTCTCAATATATATATATATACCGGTATATATTTATATATATCGATATATATATAGGACTATCTAATATCTGAATTTTAATAGGGGGACGCTGCTATCTAGTGGGTGGGGTGAATTTTCAGATGGGAAGGTGGTTTTGCCTGGTCTGACGTTAGTCTAAGCTAGACATTCAAATGGCTCATTGTAGCACATTTGTCTTATACAAAACTCAGAATTTTAACATACCTCCTATTCTCTCTCTGTCAGCTTGACATCAGTTAGCCAATCAGAATTGTGGTGACAGTCCTTGGGAAATCAGAGGCCTCCAGTCTAACTCATGTTAGTGGAAAGCCTTTTTTCAGTTATGAAAAAATACTAGTCTTTTGGTGCTTTTTCCAGTATTTTCTCAGAGTTCTAGACATTAGTTAAAGTTATTAGTTTATGCTTTTCATTGTTTTCCTGATACACTTAAAACTATGACATCAACGCTCTGCAATTTTGCCCTTACTTAGAGCATATGCATGAACATTCAAAAAGTTGTCTCTTCTAGTATATTTTCTCTGTAAGAATACATATACAAGCATTTTCCTTAGTGCATTACTTTGAATCATCTATCTAATGTTATTTATATAAATATTTACCACATCATTTGTTTCAAAAATATTCCTTGTGGCATACATAGGGCTTTATTCTGTATGTTGCTGACTTGTTTTATGTGGTGAGGCTTCATCTGCATGTTCCACAGTCATTTAAAGTAATTTTAAATTTTGAATGTTAAACAAATGTTGAATATTAGACTGACTTTACCCACAGTGCCAACTGCCAGTAGAATAACCTAACCACTGCTTCAAATGATGATTGTGGTATCACCTGTACAGGTTTGTGACACAGCTCAGGCTTTTACATCACATTGAGCTGCAGGGTCATTAGGAAATTGTTCATGGCATTAAGTTACTTATAGTTTCTTGTGGCAGGCATACATCTCTGTATAGCTCTTTATTAATTAATGATGGCAAATACTTCAGGCTGTTCAAGGTATGTAGCTTGATCCTGGCTAGCGTGCTAGTAGCCTGGAAACTGTGGGTTTGAATCCCAGCTGCCACCATTGTGCCCTTGAGAAAGGCACCGTAATTGGCTCTATGAGACTGGCCCTGAACTAATTGATAGTGAACAAATGTAAGTCGCTTTAGATAAAAGTGTTTGCTAAATGTATAAATGTAGCTGTTTGTAGCTGTGTAAAAATTGTGAAAAAGCTACTGATCTTTTGATTAGTTTGAGATGAGCACATTAGGCCTATATTAATAGGTAAATAAGTATTTAATTATATAGCACAATTTCTAGCTCAAAGGCCACTTAAAGCACTTTGAACACAAACAACAGAAGCTGATATATGGTTTCAGCTTCACTCCCATTTCCAGTTTAGGCTGTATATTGGCAGGGATGAAGAAATATGAGAATGTGTAGCTGTGATTGGATCTCAGGCAAGAGACTGTAGGGTTTGGACTGTAAGAAGATGGCGAGAGATGGCCAAAGGGTTAGGGTTAACTAACTCTAGGGTTCATCTTGAGCATTGCTTTGGTTAGGAGTTGGTAGGCTAATATATAATCTGTTAATAGGTTTTTTCCAGTGGGTAATGTGTACACAGTTTTTTTTTTACTATCAGTTCATGTAAATAGGCTGTGGTAGGCTGTATGATGAATTTACAATAGCTAAACTGTGTTGCTAAGCATGATGCCAAGCGTCACACTCATGATATAGCAAGTTTTCTTTTAGTCTGAGCACTTTGACGTCACCTAGCCTGCGTCCGCTCTGAGCTGTACAATACAAGCGTTATGCGTACCAATTTTTCTGTTTCACCTGTCAGCAACTGCTGATTGCGTGGTCCCCTCTTCGCAACTTAGCCTCTTGAGACTGGTGAGACTTTGGAGACTTTAGCCCCTGAGAAAGTCAATCCCTTATCCAACAGCTCTTCAGTGACTGCAACCCTTCTGCCTCAGGGGCACAGAGCATGATGGGCTATCTAGTTTCTTTTCATCATTTTTGGGTCACTGAAACACCGGGTTCCTTGAAACTTGGTTGACATGTAGACCCAGTAGGCCTGGTAGTTCTTGCCTGGCCTACTAACATACAGGCTATTTGGATGTTGGTGAGCTTGGAAATGAAAATGCAGTGTGAAAAATGGAAAGTAAGTCGCCAGCAGGGGTCATATCGAGTGCGTCATGAGGATTTTTGATGGATTTTTATTTCTCAATTAGCATTTACATTTTAAGATCTGGCAATAATATACCAGGATGGCAAGGAAAATGAAATGACAAATAGATGTTCATTTCTTTTTTGGCAGCTTTAATCTCCTATACATACAATGTATTAAAATAATGAGAAAGAAAACATCGGCGAGACAGCACAAGAACATATGCATTTGAAAGTGAAGCTAATGAAAATGTGTGAAATGTGTGTGGAAGTGCAATTTCTGTCATGCCTGCCTGTCAGTTTCACCCGGTTTCTCCCTGATCACTTGCCCTTCCCACTCACTCACGTTTCCTGATTGAATTATTACGTGCTCACCTGTTGCTGGTTACCTGCTGTGTATTTAAACCCCTGTTTCCCAGTGTTCCTCGTCAGATCGTCTGCGAACCTTCAGCGATATGCTCGGCAAGCATTAAGACCCTGGCTCCTGTTTCCGTTCCTGAATCCTGTTCCCCGAAGTTACCTGTGTTCCTGTTATCCGCCTGTTCCTGTGTCTTCGTCCTGTTTTCTCGCCTGTCCCTGTCCTCTGCTTTCCGTGTCCAGACCAACTGCCTTTCTGCTGACGACCTCGGACCGTTTTGACCTGTGCTCTGCTCTCCTGCCCCTGGTATCGACCTCTGCCTGTCCTCGAACTACGCTCTGCTCTCCAGCCCCGGCTTCCGACCTCCAACCTCCGCCTGCCCACGACCCACGCTCTGCTCTCCAGCCCCGGCTTCCGACCTCTGCCTGCCCACGACCCACGCTCTGCTCTCCAGCCCCAGCTTCCGACCTCCGCCTGACCACGACCTACACTCTGCTCTCCAGCCCCGGCTCCTGACCTGCTGCCTGCCCACAACCTACGCTCTGCTCCCCAGACTCGGCTACCCGATTCGCCACTCGAAGATTATCCACACACTCCTTTCCCCCCTTTTCCCTAAATAAACTGTACTTTACGTGACGCATTTGGGTCCGACTCACTCTGTTCCGTGACAATTTCACAAAACACCAGGACAACTGCCGTCCCAGTAAAGATTATCAGTTTCCTGGGACAGACAGTAAAAAAAAAAAAAACAATCCCAGGAAAACCGGTAGTAACCGGTAACACCATTTGGGAAACGAATCCGGGGCCCGTTGGTCAGTCGAGCGACGTAACCACTGTTACAAATGATCTTTGTAACATCACCTGCAGGTTTATGATGCCACTCAGACTTAAAGTCATATTGAGCTGCTGGGTCATTAGAAATGTTTTCAAGGCATTAAGTTAATTGTACTCTAATTGCAGCCATACATTTCTGTGCTCCTTATTAATTAATGAGGGCGAATAATTCAGGAGGTTCAAGCCCGGAACCACAACACCTTGGGCCATAGAGCTGTTGTGAGAGTTGGAACTTCAAAAAGTATGTGAAATAGCTACTGAAACTGTTTTGTAGATACTGAAAATTTGTTTTGATTCGGTAGAGAGGAGGACATTTAGAATGTATTTATATAGCACATTTTCTAGCTCACAGGCCACTCAAAGCCTTTTTGCACACAGATAAAGACACAATAAACACTAGATGAATCTATAGGCAATAGTATTTACATTGGAGTGAATGTACCTTGAGATAAGTGCCTATTGATCACATACCAAAACAGAAAAATATTTTGGTCAATAGCTTCAGCTACTCTGGCCAAAAGTGATATCCAGAAAGTTCCATTAGTTTTTCTTAATTGTAGTCTATAAAGCATTACACCAGGAGATGAGTCCTTTTTTCCCCAGGAGTTTGTGCATCAGTGTTTGTACAAAATGGTAGATGAGGACTTCTGACATCACGTCCCACGTTTCACCCAGTGATATTCTGAGTGAGTCATCTTCATGTGTTTTACAATTCCTTGAGTGGTATAATGGATTCCTTTTTTTGCTATCCATGGCCATAAATGTGCGTGAAGCTTTTTTTTCCCATTTCAGGAAATTGCTGCTGATCCAAGGAGCTTTTATTATTGCAGTAAGTCTGTTTCTTTTTGCCTGTTAACGTCTGCTTTAAATATGTGAATTTTTGATGAGCTGATTATGAACTTGAAACATTAGAGTGTGTGCAGACAGTGTACTGAAATGTTTTAGTGCTAGGACAATCTTGTAAATAATACTGTACAGTTCTGTGCCCTTCTGTAAAGTGCTATGTGCATACATGCAGTTGATATTCAGTCTGTAGGTCCATCAGTCTATGTTTATGATTTTCCTATAGATCTTTGTGGAGGAACTGGATTGGGCCATGGAGAGGGTGATAAGGTGTGTGTCCTACCTTGCGATGTACATTGTAACACATGCCCTGATTGTCTGCAAGCAGATGAAGGGAGACGCCACCCAGAGCCAGTCTGCTGCTGTCTACCATCCTGTCCTGTTGGTGCAGGCAGCACGTGACAGTTGGGAGGTCCTCAAAGATGCCCAAGCAGGAGGAGCAGGCATCACTGCCAAGCACTTTCAAAAGGCCCACAGGAAAACAGGCAGTAACGTGGAGCACCCCATGCCTGCTGGCCAGTCACTGGCCGACATGTGCCAATTCTTCTCTAGATCAACCAGGGAAGCAGAAAGTGCGAAAGTGCATGTGCAAGTGACATGTGCAAATCAGTGCGAAAGTGCAGAAACGTGTTGTCCAAATTGCAACACTACTCCTGGAGTCACTGGTGCCGCAAAATGCCGCCTGGAACAGGGGTTATGTTGCAGGATGCCAGGAGGTCTCTGAGTTCCTCAGTCATCTTGGGCATCTCCCTGCAATTCGAGAAAACTATGCCAGGTTGGTAGAAGTAACCACAGGCCTACTCATTAACTTGAGGAAGGCCACTGTTTGATGTCATACCCCTAAGACAGTTGGCAGAAGGACACCTGGATACAATCGGTTCGAGAGACTGCTGAATGCCCCAAGACACTTATGGCTGGTATATAATATCAGAGAAGGGCAAGAAGTGGCAGAGCTGCCATTCTTTCCTCAGGTATTGCAAGGAAGGTCATTGGGTTACGACATCACAAAATACTAATAGCCTTATAGTTATTTCTACCATCAGCACATTACGGAAAAACACGTACCAAGCAGCATAAACAATTTGAATATATTTTATCTTTCCTCTCTGATGTATCGAACTTGATTTCCTGAAGGAGAGGTGTGTCTTAGTCAACTGAAATACTTGTTTCTTTAGGTAATAGCTAGCAGTTATAACAGTTAATATAGCCTGTGTGTGTTGTTTATAAATTTATGCTATTTATAACCTTTACATTTTTGACAATTACAGCCTTAATCCAGCCCCTGCCCCTTAAAGCAGAGGGAAAGGACCCTGACACTGAGACTGAGTCTGAGTCCGACTCCTCAGTTTCCTCTCTTCATCTGCCTGAGAACTCCTTGCTGTCTCAGGATCCTGTGGAAAGTCATTCATGCATTGAGCAATAGCATCAGTGAAAGCACCTGCAGCAGCAGCCGCCATTGCAGTAGCAGCTCCAACACCAGTAGCAGCAGCTGCAGCAGTATGAGCAATGCTGTGACTTCCAGTGAGGTAAATCTAGAAAGCCCTATTAATCGAAAGGCCTTTTGTTTTTCTTCAACTTGTGTCATGTGTTGCAATTAAATGTTTGTTCATCTGTCAGAACTCAGCAGACATGAAGTCCCCAGAGGGTCAGGACAAGCAGCAAAGGAAAAGGATCTTTGCAATCAACAAGGTAGGTAAGATGTTCACAGCGTAAGTTTATATTAACTTTGTGTTTCATGCAGTGATTTATGCTGCTGCAGTTTCTTGACAAACTGTCCATGTTATATCTTTCATAGAAATGTGCAGCCTCAGCAACAGGTATGCCTATTTTCTCTCCAGTCAGTCACTCAAACATAATTATTCAGTTTGGCTGTCAATAAATGGTTTGTCTCATGTTTTGATGTAATATGCTCTGTCTTACAGTACTGGGCAGACCTGTTGTTGTTGCAGGGACGATCAGAAGGCCATCTTTAAAATATTGTGCAGTCTTCGTCCTCCGTAAGCTCTGCTGCTGTTGCAAAGCTCAGTACTGACCTCTTGTGTCGGGGATAGGAGTTACATCTGAAGATCAACATTTGAAAAAAACGCAAAAATTCCTGGCCTAATGAAGTGAATTTGACCCAAGAGTGAAAGAGGCAAAGCCCTGGACACCTCAGAAACCTGTCTGGACACCTGTTGCCGAAGTGGAGATTATTCCACTGGACAGTAATGTTTCATCTTTGTAATGAGTTTCTTTTAATAATAATAAAAAAAAAACAATAACAAAATCCTTTCCAGTCGCACTTCATCAGTGTTGAGTGTTTCTGATGCTCCTCCAAATGCAAAACTACTGAATCAGAACAACAAATAGCAACAAAGACAATTATGTAGGAGCAGGAGCTGTGTAATGTGATGACAGAAATCCCATGCAGGAGGGTTTGGTTTTTATGTCCGTGTAGCATTTACAGTGTATTGGAATTGTTTGTATTGCTATGTTGTCTTGTCATTTTCATTTATGCTGTAATGAGGTCCTGACTCTTAATGTTCAGAATCAGGTAGGATACTTTAAGACCCTTCAGAATCAGGTAGGGTACTTTAAGACCTTTCAGAATCAGGTAGGGTACTTTAAGACCCTTCAGAATCAGGTAGGGTACTTTAAGACCTTTTAGAATCAGGTAGGGTACTTTAAGACCCTTCAGAATCAGGTAGGGTGCTTTAAGACCTTTCAGAATCAGGTAGGGTACTTTAAGACCCTTCAGAATCAGGTAGGGTACTTTAAGACCTTTCAGAATCAGGTAGAGTACTTTAAGAACCTTCAGAATCAGGCAGGGTACTTTAAGACCTTTCAGAATCAGGTAGAGTACTTTAAGAACCTTCAGAATCAGGTAGGGTACTTTAAGACCTTTTGCAGGGAAACCCGAAATACCTGGATGGTAAGACTGCATGTCTACTTCACAGCTTCAAATTCTAAGCAAAACTGTGCTGATTGATCGGTTTCTTCTTTTCTGACAATGTGAGTCCAAGGTCACGAATTGGATTTAGTTATTAGCAGGGCTGTCAGTGTGTACAGAATATGATGGCTTTGTTCTGTCACACTATTGCTGTGTTAACTTGGATGGGTTTGTGAACTGATTAAAACTGTGGTATGGGGTGCATACATCCAAATACATTGTAACAAAGAAACAAAGAGGGAAAAGGTAAAAAAAATCTACAGTGCTTTAAAATGACTCCAAAACTTTCCCAAGTTTCAATTATTAGATTTTTGCCAGACATTGTTAAACTCTTGGAGTAATTTTGAATCAGTGTGCAGATGTTTTTTTTTGACCTTTTTCCATGGTCATGTAATTCACCCATAGAAACTCAGGTATAATAGTTGACAATGAACTGGCAAGTGTATATTATATAGGCTACTGTGTGAGTTAACGTCAAAATGACCACATGCCTCGCTGAAACATTCTAAACTCAGTTTATTGACCTTCCAATACAATCCAGATACATCTATCTCAGGTCTTGGGTCAAACAAGCAACATACAAGAAATGGGTAAATACATTTATCCTTAAGTTATTAACTGATTAATTTAATCAACATTCATCACATTGACAGCATTGACAAGTATTTTCCCAACTCAAGTTGCATACATGTATCACAATCTGACACTAAATAGTCTGATGTTTTTTTTTTTTTTTTTGATAATTGTTCCATAGTATTGTTTTTTGAAGACAACAAAGGTTTTCCATCCCTGAAAACACATGACATTGCACACACAGCAGAAAAAAGCAATTGACAAAAGCACAGATTTCACTCTGATTTAGCTGAAATCTTGCAGATATTGACTATATCATAGGTAGATCCATGCCACGGTCAATTGCTTTGACAGTTTATTTTAAACACTATACTTAAAATACACAGCAACATTACAACAGCAAGAATTTTTTAAAATTCACTCTCTGATATAATTAGATACAATTCATGATCAGTATATATTTTGCTGCAAAATAATATTGTGCATGTACACTATATGTTTACGTATTTATAAATATTAAAATATATAGACATTTTTAGCATCAACATCAAAAACATTGAGTATACTTTAAGGTATTTTTTCTGCACTTTTTGCCAAAGCACTTTAAAAAAATAAAATGCATTGATATTTATCTTACAGAAATACAGGGAGAAAAGCATTCACAAGGATTGGCTGGAGATGATTTGCTGGTATACAAGTATAACTGTGATGCTACAAGTGTCATTCGTAGTGATGATGGAATGTCTCAAAGGCCTTTTCTATCACTGGGTCAAACAGAATTCCAGCATTGCTGTGCCCTAAAAAATCTCAGTCTGAATCTAAACACTGTTTTTCTTTTGCTCTAAAATATGGCTCTGGTCTCATGGTGTTTCTGTCTTGACAGTTGGTGGACAGAGCAAAGGCATGAACCAGTTTTTGGTATCGAGGTATAAACCTCCATCACTGGTGCAACTAATTGAGACAGCACAAGTGTTTTAGTTAAACACATCAATTGCTTCTTTTTGCTATTTGCTATTTTTCAGTGGCTGCGTTCTTGACAGATATAAGCTGTACAGAGCTCATTATGTCTAATCTGACCAATGTGAGCTGAAATAAAAGAACATATTTTGGGATGTCATACATTTGAGGCTATTCTAAGATCAAATTCACTTTAAGTTGCTATTTCGAGAACCCTTGAGAGGCCAAACAGTTTAAAGAGCCAATAGAGATTCTAGGTAGCCTATAGCAGTAACCAAAGTGGAACATTTTACATTTGTGATGGGAGCCATTGTGAGGTGGCACAAGCCAAGAAGCCACTGTTGAGCTGTGCCTTTTGATTAACGGAGATAAAAGGTCAATAGTGTCCAATACCCTGGCAGGTCTGTAAGCTGTGACTGGCTAAAAGTTTAGGTAGATTAGAGGAAGCCATTCGTAAATAGTTAGGAAATTCACTGTGGTTCTGTGATGAGGGGAGACCCAAGACACAGTGGTTCTCTGTGGTACTCAACGGGCCTGGTTACAGGCCAGCTAAACTCAGAGTCAGGCGATCAGTAATTCCTTTCCCTGCAAACAAACACCAAGGGTCAAGTATCAAGGATGATAACGAAGCATTTTTTCACATCTCATGAAGGAAGGAATCTTGTCTGTGATTCTTCACCCTTTGAAACTGCTCACTTAAGTGAGAGTCTTTATAAGCGAGCAGCAAACTGTAAATTCATTCCTTCACCCTGAAGTCGAAGGCAAGCTGGTACAGATAAACACAAAGTGATCTCTGACGAGGCCTACATGCCACTTCCCTCCTGACCAATCTCAGGCTCATCAAAGCCCTGAAAACACTTAAGAAGGTATTTCGTCTGTCCACAGTATTAAGTCCATGATCCAAATTTAACAACATGACTGACCCAATTGATTCACTGCAAAGATCCCAAACACTACCCAAATCCCTGCCATTATATCCCTACAAAGATCCCCCAAAAATGACCAAGGTCCCACACCAAGTAGCTAACTGTTAGCCACTCTGAGACAACACAACACAAACCCACCCAACAGCTACCATCGCGACCAAGCCACAACAAAGTCCCTGATAACCTAGCCCAGAGGACCCCAACTCATCCACACAGATTGACATACAACAATGCAGCTGGCCTCATGCCAGCGTTAACGTGACAGAACAAAACCGCACTCAGTAGTCTTGGCTTTGGTAGCCGCCTGTGCCGTCATAGCCTGCGTCCGTGCCGGCCGGGGCCTCCATGTCAGCGGTGTAGCCAGTGTACTCTGTAGCAGGAGGTGCTGCATTGGGATCCTGATTCGGGTCGGCGTACTGCTGGGAGAAAAGAGCCGAATCCGCGCCCAGCTTGTACTTCTGGAAACCCAGGAGTGCTTGAACAGCCTTCAGGCATGGAAGAGGGGGAGGAAGGAGGGATGCATGATGAGGGATGGGGAGGAGAGCAGAGGAAAAGAGAGGACGTGGGGTGGCAAAGAGCAGATAGTAATGGGTTGATACAGAGTGAGAATTTTTATACAACAGCGTAAAATTATTTTAGATGAAGAGGAGAAATGGATAAATAAAGAAATGGAAACATGGGAAACGTTATCAAGGCAAGCCAATGCCGCACCAGTAAAGGAGGTGGTAAAATGGACAGGTTGTTTCCATTATTGATACAGAATTTGGAAAGCATATAAATAAATCATATGTATGTCATAACACCAGTGGAAAGGTGGAGCAATGGAAGAGTGTCAGGGAGGAGGTGATTGGGAGGGATTGGGATTGGAGGAGTGAGGGAAGGAGAGAAAGACAGAACAGAAAGAGTGAGAGAAATTAGTTTGATTAGTGCTGAGGATTAGAGACTGTTAGTCCGCTTTAAGTCGGAGGTGTCAAGACAAATCAACAACTGCCTTCTGACAGACACTGCAAACACACTTAAACGCACACACACACGCACACACACACACTCAAAAATGAACACAATTTTCCGGCTTAAAAACAAGACTAGACTTACAGAGTAAAATTCTTTGGGTTGTTTAATACACGGCAAATATGAATGATTACTCAGTATAAACTTTCAAACACACATACCAAAAACACTTTATACACACACACACACACACACACACTATAACTTAAACAGACATAGCCAATTGTGCACAATTACATGCACAACTTCATAAGATTCAACACTAAACACATATAATAAAACTGGGAACTGTTATGGTGTTTCAGTGTAGATGTCTATAATCGCACACAAACACACACACACTGATGACTGAGGCACTTCATACAAGTCAGACCAAGAAAAACAGGAAGTTAAGGCAATTGCAGTGAGCTGCAGATCTCCTCTTTCTCAAATGAATTATTGTTACTATTATGAATTATTGTTACTGTACTGGTGCAGACTGGGTGAAATTATGGAATGGGAAAGTAAATAATTTGTCCTTTATGAGGACACAGAGCAACACTGTGACACAGTCACTTCCCTACAGAAGAGCTGGACTCAGGTATTTTAACTGAAATAAACTGAAATGATGTCTGGGGTCACAGACAAGGGACAAGAGACAAGAGGTCACACAAGACCTGTACAGCAACCATGTTTGCCTCGCCACCAGCATCAATATAAAAAGTCACTGCAAACTGTCCTGTGAATAATGGCAACAGTGACACAAAGAGGTATAATAAAGGCTCATTCAGCAACATCTGTTTTCTTAACTATTCTCCACCATTATTTCTTTCACCCTCACCCATTTAATGAAGTATTTTACAAGCTTCAGTTGTAATGTCCAAAGTTGGTATTATGTGAAAAAATAACAACTAATTCAAATGATGAACTTCTTCAGCACAAAACAAAGGGAATTGTTGTAATGACCACACTGGCATGACATTTAAATCATTCACAGTAGTTTATACACAGACTGCCTGTAACTGTGTGCAAAACAAGAGAAAAAAGAATGCAACTAGTACTTTGCTCTATGCATAACTTGTCCATTTGTGTCTAATGATGCAATCCTGTCCACTCAAATCAAATATCTAGAACTCATGATCCATTGAGAAATAATCCAAATAATTGTTACCATATTTCATCCAAATTGTGAGCCAGGAATAATGACCGTGCATTCAAAAACTGCTGTATGTAAATGTGGTGACTGTTCACATTGTGCTGTACATGCCCTAAACTGTGTACACAGATCATTTGAAAAGTGTTGGTGTGTGTGTGTGTGTGAGAGAGAGAGAGAGAGTCCCCATCTGCATGTATCTGTGTGTCTGGTGTGTACTTCTATGGCTCTGTGTGTTTGTGTGTGTGTGCACGTGTATGTGTGTTTGCAATTGTGTGGATGTTTCGATGTGTTGTGTGAATTTGTGTCTACACAAGTGGTGGGGAGGTGTGTGGGGTGAACAGTTTGTTGTACTCCTCTTCAAACGACACTCTTTTCAGTCTCTCCAGGCCAAGCAGTGACAGTGTCCCCTGCAGAGGAACAGATTGGCCATTGCCAGTGTCAATCAAAAGTGTCTCCAAAGAGACAGGGATCCACAAGATTCGGTCTACTCCATCAGTTTCTAATGCAAGACTACGTAATGAGAGGGGAACTGAGGTGTAGTTAGGAGAACTTTCAGATTGAAGCCAGTTAAGTAGTGGAAGCCAGCCATCAAACAGAAAAATAAGTTAAATATGTCAGCTGTATGGCACACAGAATGGGTTAAAAAGGAGCTACTTTAGAATAAAGAATCAGGAATTAACACACTGAGACAGTAGGCAAATGGAGGAAGACAAAAGTTGAGCAAATTGTTGCACGGTTAAGCAAATGCTGAGAAGCCTCCTTTACGACAAAGATTTGGGAGAAAGGGACAGGTAAATAATTTCTGCTAAAAGATAACATATAATAAACTGTATTAAATAGACATGACACTGAAAAATATGAGAAGAACAATGGAGAGAGAATGCAAAACCCATGATTGAAGGGAAGACTGAGACAGACAACAGTAAAAATGTCAATCAGGATTTGAGTTGACAAACATATCAAAAAGATGAACACACATACAGAACTTTAGAAAACTTTTTTCCCTGTAAATACCTCTTTAAAAAACGGGGTTGTCTAATAGGCCTATTTGCAGACTAGGCAAATAATGGAAGGTGGCAAAAATGATTTTTGTGTTAAACAAACCGTCTGCGTCTCTTAGACCTACAACTGCCACACACAATTGAGAGGTAAGAGATTGTCCTAAACCAATTCAAAATCAGCTTGAGTGGTGTAAAAAAAATGACTGGGTTTATGTGCACTTCAGTATCTGGTGCAGCGCAGCGAACATTCTAAAAAAATGGAGCAGTCTTTTAAATGTATTATTTTTGATTTGCCTTGACGTGACCTCACCTCACTAACCATCACCATAGTGTAGCACCCACCTGGGTGATGCACAGCAGTATGCTCCAGAATGCTCACCACACATCAGCTTGAGGTAGAGAGTGAGGGAATGAATAAATGAGCCAATTACAGTGGGGGATGCTTAGGGGACCAGAATGAATGAGCCAGGTTGGGCAGGTCTTAGGCTCTTTGACAAACTTATAGCAACAGTGTGACATTAATTAATCAAAAGTACAGTCAGTGGTTCTGGTCACAGTTTTGGACACTTTTTTCCAACTCAACTTGCACTGCACTTGTACACTAGTACAAGTACACACTAGTACACTACAAAACATGACAGAGATGTAGGTTACCCCTCCCCTAACTGCTAGATGGTTCTGTGGAGATATTAACTGAATGTTATAAGTCTAATACATGTTTACAACCACTTAGCATTGCTGTCTGCCCCTCTAAATAAAATAGACCTAAACCTGATACTGAGTTTTTGTTAAGGAGAAATCCTGCCAGTATTAGCTGCCTGTTCACTATTTGGTCTGTGTTGTATCAAATTTTCTCACTCTTTTTCCTATCAACAGCACTCAATGACTACTGGGCTATGGATTGATTCACATCGAATGTCTCCTTTAAGGCTTGTGAGTAAGGAGGCCATACAGACCCAGGTGAAGATGGAGAAGAAGGCGAAGGTGACGGAGGCCCGTGCTGCATCTGCTCCCTCCTTCAGTGGGTTGTCCTCCTCCTTAGACACCTGCCACTGGTTGGCCAGTAAGCAGAAACCAATGAACCACATGAAAGACCAGAACGCTACAGGTAGAAGAGAGAGGAGGAGAAAGAGAGAGAGTAAGAGAAATTTTACTTTTAATGTACGGTTCTTGACATTAACACACACATTAAAGCAACTGTTTGAACTTTTCATCACTATTTGAAAGAGAGAGAGAGAGAGAGAGAGAGGATACTGAACTGAACAAGAAGGGGGCTGAAATATTAATTCATTCATAATTCAGTCATAAATTATAATTTCATGTTGATGGCAATGATGGCCTCCAGGGGGCACAATAGACTGTGGCTTTTGCATGGCTGTGGATCCTTGTGGTACCTGCAAATAATCCCTTAACTGAATGGATAAAACCCAACAGGAGACAGCTATTCTGCCCTGCCCTGTCTACAGGACATCACTTTTATTAGTGATGATGACTTAATCTTGCAAGAAATGCATCAGTAGCACAGGATTTTAACAAAATCGTATTAGTGAGCACATAATATTACAGAACCCAAAATGACACCAACTCATCACACGCCTTTAGTATCAACCCACGTTAATCACAACTGCACTATAGCCATTCTCAAAGACAAAATACACAACTCACTCTGTGGTTAAGTGACCTGAAATACTTGTTAGTGATCTATGATCACAGATGATGACAAGCAGACAAACCCCTTGGACCCTGTTGCACATCATAAATTATTCTCGTTATCGTAAAGTAATAATAAACCTGGGCTGAAGAGGCATAAAGAATAAAGAGAAGCCCTAACTATATCACAGAGAGACATGCAAACCCCCAGTTTTACCAGAATAACAACTCAATGACAGCAGCACACCTGCAAAACAAGCATAACAGAGTAAGTCATCGTCCGTCTAAACTTGATCTGGGTCACGCTCACATACACATTTATATAACCCCGTAGTGATGAGAAGAGCAATGTTTCTAATTAATTGAAAAAAATACTTCCAGCGCTGTCCTATTTGCACCAGTCTGCCTCTAAAGGATGTAAGGGATATTAAGAGCTAAATTAAAAACACATTTAAGTGAGCACACTTGGCAAAATGCTGTAGTGGTTTATTGATTCAGACCGCACTTATTCTCTGGATCTCTGCCCAAACCCAGCCATTGACCATGGCCTTGACCCGTATATCTGCCTGGGGACAGTAAGTACTCTAACCCTGGGGTTCTCAAACTTTATTGGATCGGGGACCCCTCATGGAGTAGAAAAAATTCCAGGGACCCCTCATAATCGCAACACAAATTTTACCATACAGGCTTATATCCATTTGTTCTGTTACATGCTAGATGCTATTTTATAGAAAATTTTGAGAACCAATGCTTTAACCCATAGAGTACCTCTAACATAAGGGAGTTTTTCCTTGCCCCTGTTGCTCTTGGGTGCTCCTTCTGTGAAGCGCCATGAGACAATACTATTGTAAAAGGCGCTGAATAAATAAAACTGAATTGAATTGAATTGAATTGAATAACAAGGAGTCATTTATCACTGTGCCTAGGTTTTAGGCTAACAAGCTAACAGTTAACAAGCATCTCTCACAACTAAACTGTTTGAGCTAGACTCAGCTAAGTTGCATCAAGGTGTGTCAAGCAATGATAAAGAGCAGAGTGCACTTGTGACACACAGACCCTCTTTGGGAATTCTTTCGTTATAGGCTCAGTTTGAAAGTGTGTTCACACAATGAGCATGTGAAATATAGATGGATACTCTTCTAAACATATATGGATACTCTTCTGTCCCAAATACAACAGTGTTTTTAATGCAAGTGCTTACACAGAGAACTCACACCTGCTTCCTTCTCACCTGAGACACCGATGTCAGCCAGGACAGCCTTCTTGCGGTCCTTGACACTGCTGATCTGGGGGAAGTAGACATCCAACGCCAGGAAGCCAGCGCTGCAGAGGAACGACAGTGTTCCCATGCCGACGCCGTAGTTGCAGGCATTCTGGTTGCGGTTGAAGATGCAGTACTCCTCAATCTCGTCTGGTCGGTTGACGTAGCCCTCGTTAGCAATGCAGCCAAAGATGACCAAGGAAAAAAGCTGTTGGAGTTGAGGATAGAGACAATTATTGTTTAACAAGATGAATTTATGGTGGATTGAGATGAGGAAATAAACATTTATATGCCTCTCAAATATATATATATATATATACTAATATGACTGAAGAGAAATATTCATTAACAAACATACAGGACTATGTTGAACTATAAATATGACTTTTCCACATATCTCGCATATTAATTACATAATGCCAATATCAGAGCTATAGGTGGATGGTTGAGGGGTGCAGCTGTTTCAGAGTCTGCATATAAAATAAGACCACATGCAGCTTGCGTTTGTCTATATCTGTGAGTACACCCAGTTGCTGTGTAGTTTGTGTGGAACACTTTGTCAGCTGTGAATATCAGAAACGGTGTGTGTTTAAGAAAGAGAGAAAGAGAGAGAGAGGGATGTTCATTCTGTGTGAGTTTATGTGTCCACTCACTGTGTACTTCCATTCCTTCACACAAAGAAAATCATCTCTGATATGCAAATTGTATATTGGATGCATGTAGAATGAGGGCAGTATGTGGGTAATGTTTTTTGTGAGATGGAAAAACAGTCATACATTTCTTTTGGTTATGGGTGTGCATTTGTATGGATGTAAATGTGTGTGTGTGTGTGTGTGTGTGTGTGTGTGTGCGCGTGTGTGTGTGCACGCGTGCATGTGTATGTGTATTTGTATGCATCATCCCTCCCTGTGTAGATCTGGGGATATCACACAGTGTGTGTGGGCTTTCCTGGCAAAAGATGCCATGCTGACATCTGGCCTCAGCAGCTGCCACTTAGTGTGTGTGTGTGTGTGTGTGTGTGTGTGTGTGTGTGTGTGTCTGTGTACGCATGTGTGTATTTCTGCATGTGGGTGGGTGTGAACAATCTTCAGTTTTTCAGTTTTTTGATGAGCACAGAGAATCCTCTTAGTACTCTGTTATTACACTGGTAATACCACACATTAATTACCAATTACCAATAACCTAACCAAGCTACTGTACTACTGTACTACTACAGTAAGCTACTATAACTTGTGCTGTCATGCATGGAAAAGAAGGCAGAAATGTATATATATATTTGTTATTTTGCTTCTTCTGATTTTTTAACTAAGTGAAAACTAAGTTAGGTAAATAAGTTAACAGTTAACCTGAGCTAACCTAATACCCTAACAAATTTCAAAGAAATTACCAATGAAAACAACATATTTTTTGACTGGCTTTGCATCTGACCTCCTACACTTCTTATGAATTTGTGAGACCAGGAGTTTGGAGGATGGAGGAATTTGTCAGTGTATTTTCCATTACTGAAATAAAAACAGGATTTCCTGGAATACAGATAAAGTATAAGTGGATAAAGTGGAAAAGTTGTTCTATATAGAACAGCCTATATAGGAAAGTAACTGGTGTGTGTCCAGAGCTACTTTGAAAAACTGCCTTTTTCTAGTGGTTGACCAACAGTTGGCTTAGTTTTAGTGTCTGTGAGTCTGAAGGACTAAAAGTTGGCTAATCTCCCCACGAAAACATGCCGCTATACCGCCATTGGTCTAGTTATAGTCACCACACCTCTCATTTACTTATGATATTAGCATTAGCATTAGCTGATTATATAGCATTCCAAGATAGGATTCTGCATGTCAGTGTGTATAATCTGCTACACACTGCAAATTAATAGCAGAACTGAACTGAACTTTTCCTGTATCTGTGGATTACTACTTCTGTCCAAACCTGTGGACACAGTCTTCTTAGGATTCCTCTTTTCAGCATCCTCACTCACTCTCAGCATCCTCTGTGCGTCAGTCTATCTACAATACAATCGAACGCCTAGTGAAACTGAAACATAGTTTAGTTGCACGTGCCCTTTTTTAAGTTTCACTCTCTCTCTTAGCTATTTTTCTTTTTAGCTTTTGCCACACGGGCAAAGTGCTGTGGCTCAGATTGGCAGTCATAGAAACAAATGTGATGTAAACGCTGCTTGCATTAAGAAATGTAAAATTCAATTTTTTCCCTTTGATGAGCTGTGCTGACTGTTTGATGCTACTGTCTAATCAGATATTCTCTTTCCCACAAATAGACACAGTCCTTTGGCCTTAAGGTGCAGCCTGCTCACACATTTCCTGCTCGTTTACAGCTCCTCAGCTTCTCTGCCCATAGTGATGGATGAACAAAGATCCTAACAAAAAAGCCAGTCTACAGACACCACCATTAACTGCAATTAAAGACTTGTAATGTGATTCATCGTACAAACTACATTTGCATGACCATGTAAAGAACTCCAGGTATGAGTCAACAGAATTCAGTAGCACTAAAATGCTGCAGTGTTTTATTAGCACAAGGCTAAAGATTAGCAACCAATTACCGATAAGTTGTTGTCATCCCATCTGTAAATGTGACTAAATGAAACAATAAACAGGTTTAATTCATGTACGTAGGATCACTGCTCAGTAGGTACTCAGAGACTTAAATCAACAAAAATGTTGTACTCAACACAAACACACATACGCATATACAACAGTTAGCCATTTTGCCTATTATATATTATTTTTCTCCTTCCCTTTACTTATTATCATTATCTATCTGGTCTAAAGATCACAAAGGGTGGTTTGAGGGGGACTGCGTGAGATGGCAGTGTCCTAGTTGGCACGGGTGTGTGGAACCTACACCTCAGACAGGTTGGTTTGCCCTACATGCCCTGAAAAAACACCAACCGTCTGGATCACAAGGCCCTGTGGCCCAGCGGAGCATGAAAGCGGGCATTGTGGAGGCCACCACGTGGGGTCCTGATCTTGTGATGATCAGCAGGGAGGCCTTTCATGCTCCACATTACAGCCTGATGGGATTTAGTGCATTTACGTGAATGTGCATTTGTGTGTGTGTGAAAGAGAGAGAAAGAAAGAGAGAGAGAGAGAGAGAGAGAGAGAGAGAGAGAGGGGCAGAGGGATGGTGTAAATAGGTAGCTGAGTATATGTGCTGTAGATTAGTGACTGAGTAGGGGTTGTGTGTGTGTGTGTGTGTGTGTGTGTGTGTGTGTGTGGATCAGTGCATGACTCAGGGGCTTACATTTTTGGCAGTGTTGCTGTGAGTTTGGTTTTTCAACCCTTGGCTGAGCAGTAATTAGAACTGCGATGTGTTTATTTTAAATTGGGTCAACATGACCCAACATTATGTGTTATAGGAGACAACTATAGTAAAGCATAGAGTAGCTTCTGAATGGCCTCATCTCTGGGCATTTGAGAGAGTAAGTAGCACATAGTGACAGGACTTACTCTACTAAATGATAGTCTATTAGAGTCCAGAAGAGGTTGGCTCAAGGGCTCCACACTCCAGCTCTGACATGCTGATACTGCACTAATACTTTCTGTTGCGTGCCAATGTTCGACAGTGGCAACAGGGGTGGTGGTAGCGTAGTGGTTAAGGAACCTGGCTAGTGTTTAAGTAGCCTGAAAAGTTTTGGGTTCGAATCCGCCTGCCACCATTGTGCCTTGAGCAAGGCACTTAACCCTAAGTTGCTCTAGGGAGACTGGCCGGAACATTGATAGTTGATGAGTTGTAAGTCGCTTTGGATAAAAGCGTCTGCTAAATGCATAAATGTAAATGTAAATGTAACATTTTTAATTGAAAACTGACTGAAAAACATTCGGTAAATGATTTCACTGGTCAGTGTTGACAAAAATAAAATTGAAATGTAATTGAAGCGACAAAGATTGTAAAGTTTGGTGCTGGTGTGTGGGGCTGGAAAACAAGGGCAACTAAACCAACAGAATGTCGTAAATTAACTACGCTGCACTGTAGAAGGTGTGCATTAGAAGGCTTTCAGAATGACTCAGAATTGTAGGATCCCAACATGTATGAGGCACAAGGCCAATTATCTTTGCTGAGTGTCATCCCTGCCTCATTCTGGCGGACTCCTCTCACCCTCCCCTCCTGAGTGGACTACAACCAACACTACGGGAGGCCCATGTCAGGACCGACTCCCCATCACAGAGGACCTTCCTGGACGCCGATGCTGGGCCCGACTCCCCTTCCTGAGGCTTCGTGATTGACCCCCCCTCACAATGGCGCTGTCAAATGGACCCTTACTGTTACCCCCATGACCCATCTCACTCCTTCGAGTTTGTCACTATGCCTGGCCGCTGCTACATTGTCCAGCCATAATTCCTGATAACCACCTATAGACTGATTACCATGTAATGTAAAAGTGGAATAATACTCTATTATGAACTATTATGAACCTTAGCTAAACCATAGGCAACTTATAGTCTGTCATGGTTACTACTGATTGTAATTTTTCTCCATGACCCCTGGCAGTTGGGTTAGCCCCTTGAGTCGTGGATCTGCCCAAGGTTTCTTCCTAGATTAACTGAACATAAGGGAGTTTTTCCTTGCCCCTGTTGCTCTTGGGTGCTCCTTCTGTGAAGCGCCATGAGACAATACTATTGTAAAAGGCGCTGTATAAATAAAACTGAATTGAATTGAATTGAATTGAATTGAAGGCCTTACCAGCCTTGCTAGCATGCAAGTACATATTCAACTCTAGTCTGCTCAAACAAGCCTTGTTTATGAATAACTGATACTACTAATCTGATTATACTAATTTCAGTAGATCCAAACTCTGGTATAAGAGGGTTCTTTAGACTCATATACGGTTACATAACTCTGAAAGAAAACAAAACAAATAAAACAGTTGCTGACAATCGTTATGGCGATGAAATGGGAGTGTGATGTACATCTCCACTGCTCCGTCTTCCTGCAGCTTGACTGCCACTTCTCCACCCCTCCCCCACAGCCCTTCTGTTTTAATCTCTGTGACCTTGTGCCCTTTGAGAGAGAGAAGGATAAAAACAGTGAGAGAAAGAGAGAGAGAAAGATAAAGAGAGAGGGATGGAGTAAGGTGGAAATGAAATATGAAGAGAGAACACCAGAGAGGGACAGTAACAAGGATGGGAAAAAGACAAAACCATGAATTGAAATAAAACAAGATGATTAAGTGGAATAAGCAGTGATAAAGAAAAGCGGTAAATGAGAGAATGAGACAGAAAAGGGTAAGGAGCAGGAGACAGCGCACCAGCCGAGAGAGAGAGAGAGAGAGAGAGAGAGAGAGAGAGAGAGAGAGAGGACGGAGGATAGAGAGGGTCAGATTCTCTGAGTCACAAGACTAAAGGTCCTCTCCCTCTCACTCTCCCTCCCCCTTGCCCTCTTTCTCTCCCTCTCTTCCCTCTCGTTCCTCTACAGCACAGAGCACAGTCATAGCTGCGCTGACGTGCTCATGGCTGGTACATGCGCAGCTACACTTCCAAACAGCTAGCGGGGCATCCAAGCAGGCCTGCATCACCTCTCTCCCACTGTTGCAGAGTGCAGCAACGGAGAGATGGGCTGGGATCACACACACACACACACACAAACACAGACATGTACACACACACAGACACACACACACACATCCACAGCCACATAAATACAGAAACACAGAAAGCACTGCTAGGATGATCAATGAAGGATCAGTCATCTGCATCTGACTGAAGTGCACTGCATTTAAATCTGGACTGCGCCTTTAACTTCCGTTCATTTGAGGTTCTGGCATATACTACTGGAACACAAACTGATGTCTAGCACTGTGTAATGTTTTGAGATCTTGATATATTGTCATGAGCAACAGTTTGTAGGACAGGTCGAAGCTTTAAAATGCTTTATTGACTGGCTGGTCTTAGACAAGACTTGGCGTCAGCACAAACACTTTGTTTCTTGGTCTTACACATTTGCCTTGGTCTCAGAGTCTGCCAGAAATCAATAGATCCCTACCTCTCCAACCTGTGCTTAGGTCTTCATTGGGGTTGTGTTGTCATCTTTTCCTGACTAAACAACTAGCCTATTCTTTTGTATTTTGTATCATTGTTTCATTTGTATCTTGCAACAACTGATTTGTATTCAAAGCCATTAGTACTACATGTGATATTAAGCTGCTGTTGATGGAGCTCAAATAACGGGAAGGAAAGAGCCAATAAGTTGAGTATCTAATAAAAAATACACTATCCTGCTTATACAGAGAGTTAGTCATGATAAATGTCTGTTAGATAATAAATTAAATGTAAACCTATACTATCTAAGTCTTTTTCATCATTGATGAATAACCAAAGGATTTAACCCCTCTTACACAATATGATATTAACCCTTAATCCTAGCTATTCCTCTGAAAAATTACCATGGAAACGAGAATTATGTATCTATATTCGGTCAACCAATTATGTCATCATGAGGATAGTCAGACAATCACTGCAAATCTGCATTCTGCAAGTGGTCTGTAGTATTATTCACACTAGCTATAACATCTAAGATCTTCAGCACAAATGCTGGTGAAAGCAGATGGTTTATGATTGCCTTGAACATACTAATCAGAAGTCCATTTTATTGTATGAAAGTATTCACATAGAGAGAGCTGCTTCAACAGACTCACACCTCTCTATGTTAAATTTGATCAGTCTTTACATATACAAGATAAGAATAATCAAGGTATGTTAGTAAAATTTCACTTTCAAATTTTACTTTAAAGGTTTAAAGGCACACCAGGCAACGTTTTTAGGTTCATTTCCCAGCTTCACAGTCACTTTGATGATTAAATGGCTCATAAGAGGGCGAATGAAGGCTCTCTCAACCACCTCTAGCGTAGATTCCATGGTTATTACACTTGCATGATCTTGATCGGTGAGTCTATCCAAAACTGAAACTGAATGAAACCGAAATCTCGTTCACCACTGGCTTGTCAGTCAACGTACTGCTACAAAAAAGAATCGCTGGTTCTTCTTCTTTGGTTTGCAAACAAATTCACATTGGCTGGTGAGAATGTACAATGCTGTTGCTATTTTTTTTTTTTTTCGGAGAGTGTAAGAGGAGCTCTGGAGGTAAAAATACGCAGTCTTGCCTGGTATGCCTTTAAAGCTTCAAGATACTTTCACAATTCATTGTACTGGCTACAGAGGAAAACTCTTTCCGATACCAGTCAAACATCAAGACTATTCACAAGGCAATTCTGTGCTCCAAGATCTTCATTACAGTAAGAGAAGCTTCTGTAACAAGACTGCTGTCACAAATGATCTGACTAAAAAAATATAATCACATCTGTAAACTGTCAGTCAGTGCCAAACTGTGCATGAGTGAGTTTGCAAGGTTGGTTGAGTTTGCAAGGACTTTAAGGTCTTAACTTGCAAGTTTTAAAACAAAATCCATTACTACTTTAATGTGACTGAATTATAGCGTGTCTCAGTTGAGGTCTAATGAAATCGAGGGAACCATTCAAGGCACACAGGGACAGTCAAAGCCTGCCAAAGACTGGAATATCTCAGAGTTCTCTCACTCATTTTATCTACAGGACAGGCAAATGCAACTTTAACAGGACTGGACAGTAGGGCTTGTTGATACCCAAGAGATATAAAGGGTATAAGGTTAAAACTGGCAAACTAACACTAACCGTAACCTTGATTTTCACATGACAAGCATGACCAATGAACAACATGGTGCATGTAATTAAAGGAAAGGCCGTAAGGATTAAGCAATGGATTAAAAATGGCATTTAATTTCATTGAAAAAAAATCACTATAATATAAAAATCGTTATTAATATGGATTAATGTGGTGATGAATAATCACAATGAATTAAACAGACTACTCAAGACAAGTTAACTCTGAAAATGACCTCTATCACCAGGGTCATCATTGTCTGGCTTTATGGCAAAATCAGGAAAGGAAGAAGTCATAGTAAAAGGCTTTTACATCTGCCTACTCTGTGTGGACAGAGAGAGAGAGACAGAGAAAGAGAGAGATGACAACAGAGAGAGAGAGTCTATGTAATACCAGCCAAGGCAGAGGAAACCACACATTGATCTGTGACAACACCCACCTACACACCAGACACACACACACACACACACATACTCACTTTTCAGACACATGCACACCTCCCATGAATCACCAACCAATATCCCTTGACAGATTTTCACTGCCATGATGTCATCAACATTATGAGAAAGGGTGGATGCAAAAGAGGGAGGTGAAGTAAAAGATAAGGTATAGATTGGTAGATAGACAGAGAGAGAGAGAGATGCTGAAA
Organism: Tenualosa ilisha; assembly: GCA_015244755.2. NCBI lineage: Eukaryota > Metazoa > Chordata > Actinopteri > Clupeiformes > Clupeidae > Tenualosa > Tenualosa ilisha. The sequence continues at coordinate 4,790,258 of PYXC01000584.1, forward strand.
TGCATTAAGTGGCGTGTAGACTGTGCATGCCAATACACTAAAATGCTCTAATTCACAGACTGTAGGAAGCCTGAGAGCTTCATATGAATGAGCAGAGAGGAGGGACAAACATGACAGGGACCCCTCCTGGGGAAAGGAGATGTTCAGGTCTGCTTTCTCTGGCTGCATCCCTCTCCATCCTGCTCTGTTGTAGGACCCCTCACTTCCCCACCCTTGACGAAAGCGTGTTCTATCGTCCTGGTGAACTCAGATGGTTGTCATGCCAACAAAGCAGCTCTCAATCAGCCAATCAGTAACAAGATAAAGGGGGCCACCTCCTTCTCTCTTCCTGTCGCGTGGCGATCCGGCAGATTTCCTCTCTTTAGGACGTCACACCTCAGCAGAACAGTGATAGAACCAACACAGAAAAATCTCTCAGGTCAGCTTCCTCTCTCTGTTTCTCTACTGCCAGACACACGATGAGTGAAGCCTCAGTCAACTTCATCTTCACTGTCTGAATGACAGATGTTAAATCATATCAGCTAAAAAAAATCTGTTTTTTTTTTTTTTGGAAATAATCTGGGTTGTCTGTTAAACCTAAATGTTCTGCAAAAGGGATCAAAGCAATCCAACATAAATCAATCAACAGAGTTTCAGATAGAACCAATTAGGAAAATAGAAAATTGAGGAAAATAGTCATAAGAATGAAATGCAGCAATGTATCAGGTGTAACACTGTTTTGCAACTGAAATAACATGAACTCTAAGAGATGGCATTACCTAGCCTACACAGTCATTTGCTGTATTTAAAAAAGACTGATGTCAAGTTTAGCAACTGTTGCAGGGCCGGGTACAACGTGGAGCAGAATACTGGGGTAACCACTGTCCATTTTCATTGATCATATGCTTCAACTACTTTTACATTTCCCTCCACTTACTGAATAGAACAGCAAAGACCTGAGAGTATGCCACTCAAGACTTGGGGCGCGGAGATATGCCGTCTATCTTCCAACCGACGACTAGTAACGCCTTACCTTTACTAACCTTTTAAATCTAAAGCTGGGCTTTCATTGGCTGAATTAGGCTCGAGCCAGCAAGCGGACAACGCCTTGCCCGTTAGCAACAGGGTGATAGTGAATGGAGAGAGAGGAGCATACATATTATCATATTACAGGTGCACGGATCAGAGTAGCGAAGGCTACTCGGCTGTGTGCATGATTACTGGTAACAGATTGTGTAGAGTAAGGTGCGGTGCGACCAAATGGCTCACGTGAGCGTGCCAAAAATAGATAGCCTAATCTCCGTTTTCTCTGCTCTGTTTCTCTCCAGCCGTTCGCTAATTCGGAGCAGAGAAAAGTGAGTGATCAATATTAGAATTCTCGGAAACTAGCAATATCTCGCATGACGAATGAGACAAATCTATCCAATACATGCGAAAAAGCGTCTGGGACAGAATAAAAACTGCCTCTGGGAAACTTGATGTACAAATACAATTATCCATGTTATATTGTGTTGTTCCAGCAAATGTATAGAATGTTAAGCTTATTACTAGCTAAAGATACTCCAATACTCCAAAGTACAAAAACACACTATTGAAAACAATTCTAACTGATGAGGCGCAAACAGCCATGCTCACGGGAAATACATTGTTACTACATGACTTTCTGACGCAAAATCAGTGCAGAAATGATTGAATGATTGGGTTGTATGTTATAGGCAATGAGTGCAGTCATTACAGGTTCACAGTAATCAGGCACTGTATCTGATAAGCACACACTTGAAAACTCACCCAACATAAAAGCCGGACAATTGTTTGAGGTTGCTGAAAGAACGTCAAAGGGTCAAAAGCTCCACCAGCCTTGCCTGCTCCGTACGCCTGCTCCATCCTCACCGGCGGTTTGTGGTCTCAACGCCACTTGGTTTCTTAAGACGAGTACCGTAGCGGATATTTGCCAAAGAACTGACCTTGATACTACAACTTCGACCGCTGCAGCGGAGATGAAGGTTGAACACTATCCTTCAGCAGTTTACACGAGTCCGATAATTCCTTCTCCTACAACCCGTTGCCGTTAGCCTTCTACACGAATATCTCTACTTCCCTTCCTTCCTCTATTTCTCCCCGTTGGTTGCCCTCTCTCAGTTCAAGAGTGATGAGGAAAGTAAACACCTTCTAAGCACGAGAACGCGCATTATGCTGTCAAGCTTTTGACGCGCACGCCTGAGTACGACCAAATGCGCGCAGCCGATGCACAACTATAAACTCGCTCCCGTTGCGCTCTAGTGCGCGCGACTGACTGCCGCAGTAGCAGTTTGTGAAAATCGTCAATTCCATATGTATGATTAATTCAGTTCATAACTAAAACAGTGACATCCAAATGATAATTAATCAAGGACAATGCGAATCTGTAAGTATTTAGATGATCAGGTGCCCATGGAGAAAAGCAATCTGGAATTATTTCTTTATTAGAAATTTGTGCTAAATAAATGCCCTAGGTAGTTGTTTAAACACAACTAATACCCACAGTTGATTCAGCTCAATTTATGTCCATCTTGTGCGGTCATCTGAAGTTCTGCTAATGTTTTGAACGATGTGCGCCATCTGGCGGATTTATCCACTAAGTGGACTAACCAATGTCCCGTTGAGAAGACACGGTGGTCGTGTAGAAGTAATTTAGTCATTTAAACATACAGACGTTTGGCGCCTTGTTAGGTGCTTTAATTTCAATGTGGTAACAAAACAAAATGTCGGTGAAAAACTGAGGGAGGCAAATGAGTCAAGTATTACTACTGTAATTCCTCTGAAATGTTTAAAGAGCATCTTCATATGTCTCACTGTCTTCAGAGGAAATTTTCATTAAAAAGAATAGAAAAGAAAAAGAAACCAGAAGCTAAGTATACAGGCTACGCAATATTACAATCAAGAGCGTTGATCAATTCCCAAACATATGGCTAAAAATGGCCATCTACTGGTTAAGGGGTAAAACAACTGATGTAAGTCACTGAGTCTCTTTTGCATCACTACAACGACGGATGGTTTGGTGACTGACGTGTCAGTGCATTCAGGAGGGCCCAACAACAAAACATCATGTGTGTTTGAATAGTAAACCAGTCTCAGTGATCAACCACTGAAAAAACGTCTCTTGGACAAAGATGATTCAAACATGAAATGTGAATAAGTTTATTTTAAAAATATGTTAAAAATGAATCACAGTGCTCATCTTTATTACAACCAATTTCAGTTCAGAAAAGAAGCAAATCACTGTCACTTTTTTTGTCCCGATACTAAATGCATCTGAAATTGTCATACAAATCCAGCACATTATGATGGTGATGGTATAAAATAAAGTAATGGAAAGCAGACAGTCATTTTATAAAGTTGTAACTTGGGATAAAACTACTAAAACATTTGTAATCATGGTCTGTCATTGCAAGCCAGAACTAAATCTGTAACATGTTGTCCACAGACCTGCTCTCTCCACATGAAGTAGGTACTTGTGGTGCATCGTTATCTCAGACAGGATGAATGTTTATCTACTGCATGTAAATGTCTAAAATGTTGATGAACATTGAATGACAGAAAGTCTTACTGTAAAAGACAATATGACGTGTCAGTTACTGTAATTCATTATGTCACAAAACCTGTCAAACTTCTACTACAACAGTCTTCTGTGACACCTTTGACAGTACCAAACTCAGTCCCCACAGAACAAAGGATTCATTTAGCACAAGATGCTTGTTTGAATAAGGGACCCCTGTTATCACCTACAGCCCTTGATGACGAAAGCTGCCTGTTACAAGCAGGAGAAAGGGTGCTGATTGTCAATATGTGATAAGTGCCTGCAGGGGTTAATTTTCATATTCTCCTTCATATATGTGATGGGATTTAGCACTATTATATAGTCCATTAGAAGATCTTTCCATTCAGGAGTGACACATATGAAGTACATAGTAAGTACACGCTGTGCTGCCAGTGGTCTTGTCAACAGAGCAAGGGTGAATGAGAAAGCATTCAGTGATTCCTTTCAGATAACCACTCACAGGCAAAATAAAAATGTATGTGCCCGTTCTCCCTCTAGTAGTGGTAGTGCCATGTCCAGGTGATGTGTGGGCTAAAAACAGCCAGATTGTTTGTTCAGACATACAGACTGGTCCTGTTTTCATTGCATGTGTGAAAGTAGCTTTAGACACAAAGACACATACAGTACACATTAATGCATAAACACATTTATGTGAATACCCCTCCTCTCCATCCACCCACATGCATGTGTGAAAGTAGATTTAGACATACACGTGCATTAAAGCAGAAACACATATTCATGGGAATAGTGAATACCTCTCCTCTGCATCCACACACATGCATGTGAACACCCCCTACCCTGCCCCCCAAAACACACAGTGTAATTTGTAGCTGTACCTAAATAGACAAAGGAACTTTAATGGCATGGATTACTGCTCTTGTTAAATTAGAAAATCATATTTCTCTTTATTTCTTTGCCACTTTGCCACATGTACATTTTATTGTATTTCTCCCAAAAGCTGTGTTTTGGTATCTGTACAAGGCAACGATCTGTATTCTAGGCACTTTACACTGATGGTAAAGATGTTTTCTGATAGGAGAGAGAGAGATAGAGAGATTGTATATATGTGCATGTCTGTGTGTATGTGACAGAGGGAAAGAGAGAGAGAGAGAGAGAGAGACATAAATGACCTTTATTGATAATATTAAACTCATATTTGTTGTGTTTCGCTCAACACCTCAGACCATTCACATAATTCATCCCAACAGAGCAACTGAGATTTGGTAGCTTATAAGGGAAGGCCTGTCTTTGCAGATTCAGTGGCTCCAGTGACAGACCTTTCAAATGTCAAGTTGACAAGGCAGTGGTTGTGGTTTGATGAATGAAATATAATTCAAACTAAATGACTTTGCTTGCCGACACCACCTCTTGATGGCAGGCAAAGTGTCACAAAGAAACATTCTCAATGATATTCACAAGAACTGAACTCTGGTGGCTTCCTTTTCTGCCACTTTAGCCAATGAAAATAGCCAGATTAAGAGGAGCATTTTAAGAACTCTGGCCAGGGGTGTATAATGACTAATACTATTTCACTGAATAAAACAGAATCATTTCTATAGCAAAGCCACAGTGGATAAAAACTCATACATCAGTCTCCTATGAGTGATGCAAATGTGCCTAGGCTAATAACTAGGTGTTGAGTGGAAGCAAATATACATTTTATTACTGTTTTCATAACACACATAAAATGCTTCTGATGGTTCTGTTCATCATGCAAGACACAGCAAACAATTCCTCCTGTATCAAGTTAACAAAAGGTTAATTATGCAAGTATAGGTATCCACAGGTTAGAAAACAAAACAAAACAAAAACAGATGACAAATTTTGTCAAAAACAGTCAGCAAAAACACACATTTCCCTTTGCGATATCAACCAAGCTTTAGTGAACTATCCCAAAAGTACTCTAAGGCCATTGGATAAAGATAGCCTTGGTGAAATGTTCATGTGTGGTGTCACTATTCGTCTCCAGACAGCTGTGGTCATGTCTAATGTCAACTAGTGCCCTGGTGCACATTCATTAGAGAAATGTTCATGTTCAAATGGTCACTTACCTCACATCCTAGAAAACTCCACAGGTCCACTTAGTCATATATTGTGCAAGTAAATATTTTCAAGTGACCCATTTCTTTAAAAAACAAAAAACAAAACAAACAACAAAAAACCCAAATACAAATCTACGCATAAAAAACAGAAATAAAAACAATAATTTCCTTTCATATATAACACTCTGTGTCATTAGTCTACAGGAGCCCACAGAAGACAAAAAAACAACAAAAAAAAAAAAACAGATTGCCTGTCACTGGGACCCATAAGTTCTGTAAGGCCATTGGTTCTCTTCCTGAACGCATGACAGAAGAAAATGGCTCATCAACAAAACAGGCATCTCTTGAAACAGAGAAGTCTTTAGGAAAGTGAGAGGACAGAGGTTTCCAAGGTTACCACAGCAAAGACGTCAGGTGAGAAAAGTAAAAAGACAAACCCAGCAGTGATGGTCCAATTAGCCAGCTAAACACTGGAGATCTGATTTAGCCCAGTAACCCACTTGTTGCCCTGGAAATGTTTTGACCAGTGAACTGGTTCTTCTTGAGACCAGGGATGAAGAACCCTCTCAGTGGACTACAACTCCAACCAGAAGCTCACTGGGTGATGGCTTTCAAAACCACATCATTCAGACAAACTTAGTTGAAAGCCACCAGAGTGGTGATGACTATCTGCCAAATAGGTTCAGCAGCAACCTGGACCTTTCTTGGTGATCTAGTCACAGCTGTGCTTTTTGCTTTCATTCTAAAAAATAATGTGTGGCTTTTAACTTTTTCATCCTTTCATGTGTCACAGTTTTTCTGTCTCACAGTGCAACTGTCTGTTTTTTTGGGGGGGATCACTTCATAGGAAATGTGGGTGCAAATATCCAGTCCAGGGCACCCGCCCCTAACCCTCCCATCCTCCTTCGCTCCCTACTACTTGACGTTGAACACCATGAGTGGCCTTTCCTCGCGCTTCTGCCAAGGGCTCTTCTTGTTCTCCCCGTCATCGTCTTTGTCGTCAGAATAATGCTCGCCCTCGTCATCAGGGCTGGTCGCCGAGTCCCTGCGGACGTCGGTGCTGGTGCTGCTGCGGGCGCTGTTGTCACGGCTGCGACGGGGGAAGGTGCCGCCACGGACGGGCGGTGCGTCCTCATCAAGCAGCGGTGCCAGGGAGTTGTCCTCGGGTGAGAAGGGCCCCTCCTGGCTTTCGCTGCCGCCACCGCTACCCGGCGGCTCTGGCGGCTCGATCACTGGGAGTTTGGAGTACGACTTCCCGTGCAGCTTACGTTGCTCCGGAATGGCATCCTTGGCTTTCCGCACGTCCAGGTCGCCTGCTCGTTGTTTTAGCTGCTGGCTGGAGCGTGACTCGGGCCGACGGCTGGGCTCTGGCTCCACCCCCGTGGTAGTGATGATAGGCAAGCGCGTCGCCGTTTCCCCACTGCCCAGCTCGATGTAGGAGTGGCGCACGAGCGAGTTGGCGCGGCCATCCAGTGAGACGAACCAGGCACGTGGGTGCGGCTTAACGCCAAGCTCCAGGAGCTTCTTCTCCGTCAGCGACTGCAGCTCACCGTTCATCTGCGCCATGGTGGAGTCATTGAACAGCACTGGGATTCGCACGGGCCCCGAGGAAGGATCTGATGCCCAATCCTTCCGGCCGTCATCACGACCTTCAGCTGAAGGCTGCTCCCCTGTACCGTCCTCATCTCTCCTTTGTTGTGACTGCTGGCTCTGGTTCTCCTGCAGTTGTTGCTTCTGGCCGGGCCGCGGGAGTGTCATGCTCACCTGAATGCCCTCCATGTCGTGCTGCAGCTGCTGCTGGCGCTCCATGGCCTGCTCGATGGCCGACAGGTCGGAAGACAGCTGCACATAGTGGGCCGGGATGACCAGTGTGGGCACCACGCTCCGGTACATGCTCTCTGTCATCTGCTCCATGGAGTGGCAGAACACCAGCTGGCCCTGGGTGTTGCCCACGGGGGGCTGGGACGCTGAGTACTCTGGGGGTTTGCCCTCCTGGTAGTGGCCGGCGAAGGGGGGCAGGAGAGGGGGCGGCGAGGGCGGGTCGGAGGTGTAGCCCTGGTTGTCCTTGGCGCTGGTGTGGTGGTGGTGGAGGTGGAGGTGGTGGCTGCCATCGTCCCCTGAGCTGTAGCGGCCGCTGCAGTCGTCACGAAGCAACAGTGGGTCCAGGTTGCTGGTGGTGTTGGTGGAGCAGCTCACCTTCAATGGGAAACTTTCCCTCTCACCTATGAAAAAGACCCCAATGGAAATTTTTTTTTTAAATTGTGTACAAAGACATGGTGTTTATTTGTTTGAATGTTTGTTTGTGTCCTTTCTATGTGTCTAGCCATTGAATGTTGTTTTGTATACTTGTCAATAAATAATCTTAATCTATCAATCAGTCAGTCAATCAATCAATTATCCCCACCTCCTCCTCCATTGCGTCGCGTTAGCGTGTCCGAGTTCACCTTCGAGTGCCGCAGCTTCTGTGCTGCGGAGGCTGTTGTCGGGGCATTCCTGAAGAACTCCTCACGCGAGCTGTGCAGGTCGCGCGTGGATGAGAGGTCTGACTTGACACCGTCGCCGTCGCCCATGCAAGAGCCCGTCTCCAGGTGGCCGCTGCTGATGAGGTGGAGCTGGGAGGTGGAGGTGCACTGGTCCCGTTTGGAGCTGTCCAACGCTGAGGACCGGTGCCGCTTACGGTGTGGTGCACGTGGTTTCAGACACTTCCTCCTGCAGCAAAATAGACAGACAATTATCCTTGTTTTTACACCATTAGAACAATAATAATACAATTACTGCCAATTGCTATTCTATTTATGTTTTTTTCTGATAGACACACACAAACTTACAAACACACACACACACACACACACACACACACACACACACACACAAAACATGTTTTTTTTTCTTCACGTCAATACATGTGGATTTGTTTACAAGCCAAAGGATAGGAAGCAGCAATGCTAATTTTTGAAAAGCAATGTTGACTGACAAGGTAGTAAACATTTCATAAGGCTCATGCATGATTTAGTTTCAGTTTCGTTTTGGTGGCCAATGGTGAAGTTGCAAAACTGTTACGTTACATAATTGCAAAATTCTGTTTCAAAGCAACACCAAATAACTTTCTGTACAAACTGTACTGAATTGTGGCTGGTGGCTCGCACCACTCGCCTACTGTCCTGTACACTGTCTTGTGCCACTCATCTACTGTCTTGTGCCACCTGCCGACTCTCCTGTGCACTGTCCGCACCACTGGCCTACTGTCCCATGCACTGTCCCGCACCACTCATCTACTGTCCTGAGTACTGTCCCGCACCACTGGCCTACTGTCCCATGCACTGTCCCGCACCACTCATCTGCTGTCCTGAGTACTGTCCTGCACCACTGGCCTACTGTCCCATGCACTGTCCCGCACCACTCATCTACTGTCCTGAGTACTGTCCCGCACCACTCATCTACTGTCCTGAGTACTGTCCCGCACCACTGGCCTACTGTCCCATGCACTGTCCTGCACCACTCATCTGCTGTCCTGAGTACTGTCCGCACCCCCATGCACTGTCCTGCACCACTCATCTGCTGTCCTGAGTACTGTCCTGCACCACTGGCCTACTGTCCCATGCACTGTCCCGCACCACTCATCTACTGTCCTGAGTACTGTCCTGCACCACTCGTCTACTGTCCCGTGACAAACCTAACCCTGAACCTAACCCTAAACTTAACCCATGAGACAGTGGTAAATGAATGCCACATGACAGTCTAAGTGGCACAGAACGGTGCATGGGACAGTAGGCCAGTGGCGTGGGACAGTTCACAAAACAGCACAGTACAGTCACAGTAGGTCCGTCACATGATACAGCGGGCGAGTGCCATGGGAGAGTAGGCAAATGTCACAAGGCAGTATGAAGTATGAGTAGTGCAGGACAATGCATAGGACAGTAGGCCTGTGGTGCGGTAGAGCGCACATGACAGCAGGCAGGTGGCACAAGACAGTTGATGAATGCCGCAGGACAAGTCACGGGACAGTTGGTGAGTGGCACAAGCCACTAGCAACAGTACAGTACAATTATTCCTCCTACTGCTACAGATTATTTTTCAACAGGACGAGAGGGACTTCTGCCAAACACATTGTGGTCCTCTAGCAGCTAGAACAGCGCTAAGGAATTTTGCATCCTTGGGTAGGAAGTCTGCAGTTCTTCAAATCACTTGCGTAAACACCCATAGGAGCATTCTCGTTAGCTATAAATTAAACTTCCTGTGATTGCAAAGGATGACTACCAAAACTAGCAGATGTCTATGCAACAGCTAAACAATGCATTTGCAGCATTGGCAATGGACAATTACGCTTTGATTCTGTGGGGGGACCCTGAGAGCAAAACTCATGGCAAGAGTTCCTTGGTGTTGCTTTAAGTGGGAGTTGTAAGCCAGGCCCACCTGCAGTAGTAGAGAAGAACACACAGTAGGATGAGGACCAGCAAGGCCATGGAGCCAAGGATGGCCAGGAGGAAGATGGTATGGTAGGTAGTGATATCCCGTAGGCCAGAGGGGTTTAGAGCTGTGCCTGACAGAAAAGAAAAACACATACAGTATCTCAGTTTGAACTCAGGTGAGTATTGATTGGTGGATATAAAACTCAGGAAGTAATTTTCTTGCATACACAGTATACACAACCATTAGAACAATAATTTAACCAAAAAATGAATACATGAAATTCAACCACTATATCATATCATTCAAGTAGTCTATGTCAGCTTGCAGAAGGGGACATGACTAGTGTTGAACTCGAGCAGGCTGTGCCTATAGACCTATTGGTCACTGAGGGAATGTACCTAGGGATGTACCTGTAGAGGATGGGAACGCTGCCAGCCAGTAGCCTAGCTGAGGAGCCACAAAGCTCCAGATCATGTGCGAGCCATCTTTCTTGATGTAGCCTGCTCCACTTCTCACCCAGAGGCCTGTGGAAGAAAATTACATGAACTAACAGGAAATGAGAAAAGACAGAAACGCTAAAAATCAATAATGTCAGCCAGTGGATAATCTAATATCAAATATAGCCAGTAAGGATCGATGTAGAATTGTAGGCGCCAAGCCGCCAAGTCAAGGGGTTCTTTGTCACGGGGTTATGCTTTAAGACATGATATGGCTAGTTCATGGGGAATCAAAATAGAGATGCTTCCACATATGCTGCACAGACTGTGTTCAGAGAGTTCCTCTGAGGCCGAAGCAAATGAGGACAGAGCAGGGGGAGGGTGATATTTTCTTTTTGGCCCGGAAGGACAGAGATGATGGTTTTAGCTTCATGTGTTCTGACAGTCTGACCTCTACCACACACACACATTCCAGTCACATCCAAATTTGACTACAAACAGTAAACACTATGCTTTATACATATGCCAGTGTATGATACACAAGGGTACGCTGATATAGACAGAAAGGCACACTGATATGTAACATACTGACAGGTGGTTATGTGTCTCCAGTAATCAAATTTATAGATCATGGATTAAGGGAAACTGACTGATTTAAAAGGCCTGAACACAGGATGGAAGGGGGATTACAGCAGGACAGAGAGATGGTGAAGACAGCAACATGCATGTATCTCCACATGTCAGCCAGTAGAGGGAGACATAGTACTATCCAAAGCAATAAGGCGTTTCATGTCTCTTCAAAGCAGAAGCATGGGGCTTTCCCAGACCTTCCCACCCCTTGCCCCCCCGACTCCCCCTCTCCGCCCAGCAGAGCTCAACTGGCTACCCTGCCGGGGTTGTCGGAGCCCCCCCTATTGTCTGTGATCTGTCTCCAAAGCAAACAGTTGGCGAGGCCTCCTCAGGAGCTGGGGCAGTGTATGGAAACAATGGCCGTTTTGATTGGGTCTCTGGGGCTGTGGGGGCGGGTGGGCTGTGGGAGAGCATGGCCTTGCTTCCCCCTATGACTCTTAATGAGGAGACACGTAGTTGGTGTGTGTGTGTGTGTCTGTGTGTGTATGTATGTGTGTGGGTGACAGGGTCCATAACTGTGTGGCCATGACTGCGATGCTGAACAGACAAACTGTACTGGGAGGCCTGGGGTAAAGTCACTGTTATGCCCTCACCCCACCCTCGGCCCGTCTCTCTCTCCGTCTCTCTTTCTATTGTCTGCATCTCTCGCCCTCACGTGGATATACACATACCGATACCATGAAAATGTCAAATGATGTCAAATGCACGGGTCTATCAACTAACAATGGATGTTCTCTTTCTGCACGTGTCTTTTTCTCCCATTCCTTACATCTCTTGTCTGTCGTCTGTCTCGCCTGACAGACAGAGGGACATACACACACATACACACATTTATAATTCATCAATCTCACCAGGCCATGTCAGCTGTATCTCCACCAGACAGCAATGTTCAGCTACATTTGCCCTCCTACACACACACACACACACACACACACACACACACACACACATACACACACACTCTTAACATTCATTCACTGCTGTCCCTGTCTGCCAAGCTCTCTCTGTCAAGTATTACTATCCTGATTGGCAGATGGAAGCAGGGTAATTAAAACACATTTAATTGAACCGTCACAGAACGGCGGTCAGTGGCAGTAAACCCTGTACAATCTCGATCACAACACCTAGTAGAAACACACACACACACACAAACACAAACACACACACACACACACACACACACACACACACACACACACACACACACACAGGAGAGAAACACCTCCTCCCTCATACACACACAAGAAGTTTGGCAGGTGTTTAGGAATTCCCTTGCCTTTCCTGTGTGTCTACGAAAAGCCACATCAGATGGAACATTACAATGGAACAGTGTGCATGCGTGTGCTGCGCTGTGCTGTGCTGTGCTGTGCACCCCCCTCCCAACTCCAACCACATCGTGTGTTAAACTCCAGCTCAGGGAGAAATGTTGGCGGTCTGGCCGTCCTCATAAATCCTGCAGACACTACTGCCATGTTCCCGACCTGCCTCTCTTCCTACTATTGACATAAAGTGTGTGTCCGTGTGGGGGGATTTATGGCACCAGATAGACATCCCTACTTTACTAAGCATGTCTGAGGATATGAGAATATAAATACAATATGATACAGTATACTATGATCATATGCAATCATTACAGAAGTTTTACACTGGATTTAAAAAATGAAGTGGTAATATATGTGCAAAGACCACTGTAAATTCTATTTTTAAAAAAGGTTACCGGTATTTTTTTTTTCATGATGATGATGATGATGATGATGATGAAGAAAATTATATTGAATGACTTCCTCATGCCTTCAACAGATACTGACTATGGAAACTATGCAAACATACAAGGAAAAAGTAAGAGAGGAGGGACAGCTTTATTAAGTGTCCATTTGATTTAGCTGACAGTTCTTCATTTAGTATATCAGCATCTGTGTGTGTGTGTGTGTGTGTGTGTGTGTGTGTCCTGACTGCTTGACATTAGGCCATCCAAGCTTGACTCTGCAGGCGGCGTCAACACTCTTGACGGATGGCTTTTCAGCAGCAGGGTCTGGTTTGGTAAAGCATGAGTACAAATACAGAGAGATGAAACTATTCTGGGACCAGATGTCCTGCCAACAGTTTACGCTCTTTCAATGCTGCAGAGGCCCTGGTTTACCTTTTAGCATACACACACACACAAACCACATGACTTTTTTAAGTGTGCGCAGGAAAATAGCATTTTGGTGAAGAAGATTCCCAAACTACATCGGAAAATTAGTTTGAACCAAACGCAGACAAAAGCTAGCTAGCTAGTTACTATATTGCTCTGAAAGGAAACTACAAAAGCTGTCTTTGCTGAAGTAGCAATGGTGGGAGTAATACTCTTCCATACTTCTTCTCTCTCCTCCTGTCTCACTGCCAGTTATTGTGTGTGTGTGTGTGTGTGTGTGTGTGTGTGTGTGTGTGTGTGTGTGTGTTTGTTTGTGTGTGTGTGTGTGTGTGTGTGTGTGTGTATGTGTCTGAATGTATAACATATAAGAGAGTGAGAGAATTTGTGTTCTGAATAGGCCAAAGGACTGAAGTGGCTCTGTGACAAGGGTGGGGTTCCAGAACACAGAATGCCACACAACGCCTCCGCCAATGGCTTCTCTACATTTCCATAGCAACCATCACCAAGCCAACAAGAACTCCTCTAAAGCCAACACACCTCCCTGATCCCCATAAATGAGCCAATCACCTCTCCCATTCAAATAAGTCACTCTAAAGCTGCTGATTTAATGAGCACAAAGGCTTCCCTCACTTTCAAACATACGGCTTGTCCTTTTTGAGTTAGCATACTGCACAGCACTATAGACACAGGTAGCCATGATCCACGTGCATGGTGATAGTGAGAGGGAGTGGGATTGGGTTGTCCAGAGAGTTTTTTATAGCAAGAGAGAGAGAGAGAGAGAGAGTGGTAGGGAGAGAGAGAGAGCATCAACTGAGGATCCTGGGAATTAAAGTGGGGCTTGCCAGGTGCCTAATCACATCCTCTTTGAAGGGATAGGCTAGGACACAGCAGCACGCTCTGATTAGGATCCCACTAAAACCATGCCTCACTCTCAGCGGACCACAACAAATCTGTGTGTGTGTTTGTCTGTGTGTGGTGTATGTGTGTCTAGATCACTGGAGTGTTGTGTGTATCATGCCAGTTCATCTGTGTGTGTGTCTGTGTGTGAGTGCGTGTGTGTCTGTGTGTGTGTGTGTGTGTGTATACATTGGGTATAGGCACTTGCTTCGATCAGCTGTCTGACAGTATTTGACAATGTTTCACCTGATGCCTGGCAACAGTCTCTTTTGTTACGTTCTGTTTCACCTCTCACCCTTGCAGTGCTGGTCTATCTCTTCCTCTAGCTGGACCTTAGTGAGATGGTTAACTGTAATTTATCTCATTTCTTGTCCGCACACACACACACACACACACACACACACACACACACACACACACACACACACTCACTCACAGCCCTCGCACTGTCTCTGTGTGTATCTCTGGTCTCGGTTAAAGCATGCGCAGAGTTGCATAACAGCCCTTACAGGCGAATGAGCAGTCATCCAGAGCTGGCAGCATTAACTCTAACCTGCCTGGACAAAATAGAGAGAGCAAAGAGTGAAAGAGTGAAAGAGTGTGTGTGTGTGTGTGTGTGTGTGTGAGCAAGAGAAAAAGAGAGAGAGCGAGAGAGAGAGGGAAAGAGAGTGTTAGACAGAGAGTGAGAGAGAGTTAGACAGAGAGGGAGGGAGAGAGGAAGGAAGAAAGAATGAAGAATGAAGAAAGACAGAAAGGAAGAGTTTGAGGCGAGAGTGGTGGACAGAGGCAGTGGACAAAACAGAGAAATGAGTGAGTGGGTTGGTTCACAAAGACGAACCAGTGAGAAAAAGGAAGTGAATGAGACGCATATCCATGTCCCATTCCATGAATTTGTTACTATTAAGCCACACTGGCGTTACATGGGAAAGGAGACGAAGTTAAGAATATGGTAACATCTTGAACATTAACCTTTCCAATGGCAACATTAATGTAATGACAATACTTTGCCACGACATTGAGTGGGAATGCATGCACAGATAGACACCACTGCAGTCAATGCCAGTGCTGGTGGATTACAGTTACAGGTTAAAAATGGTCTAGTTTACTTTGTGTGTTTGGCTTTCACTAGGAGGGTTATCTTTGTGGGTTTTGAGACACATATGAAACACTGGCCCTGCACCACTGAGAACATTAAGTTTTACTGTACCCCAGCCACGCCTGTGTCGTGCGAGGGGTCATAAAATCCTTATATGGTAACGTGCCACTCGGTGGATTCTGCATTCTAATCAGCCAACCTGCAGACTGCGCATGGAAGACATTCTCAAGGAAGGTGACAAATTTCTAACTGAGAGGTGGGCATGCATTGAATATAACCGACATGGATTAGTGCAGACCAAAGTGGTGTCTGCATCGACAGTGAGATGAAAGGATCCTCTTCCATTTTGTACTGTGCAGTCACACCAATCAGCAGTATCTCAGCTTAGAACAATTGTGGGCAAATACGTTCTATTTCCTATTAAGACCACTGTTGTGTTTTGCATGTCTCATATAAGATACCTGGATGCCTGCATCTCCTGTAAAGTGTCTGTTCATCTAGCTCTACTTTCTTGGTAGATGCAAAACAACAAATATGAGAGACAACTTCAGGTTATATCTTTTCAAGGACACAAGGCAGTAGGGAGACAGAGCTACATGATTGTTTTTCAACAACCGCTCTGGAAACAGACAGCTCTCACAAAGGAGGTAATCCAAATCTAAGATTTAGATTTGTATCATTTCCTGATTTTATTCTGAAATAACAACAGCTATACAAGCAGAGCTGTACAAGTTTTGATAATTACAATAATATTATAATGATGAATTGACTGCAGATCAGTTACTCGCCCTTCCAACCATGTACAATATACAGAACATAACACATTTTTCTACTTTAAGGAAAACCAAATTATTTCACTCTCCATTTAGGCATTGGTTCACTGTAATGGGTATGGGTGAGAATTGGCCTCAGTGTTGGAGACGCAACAAGAAGTATTTCCTCCACACTCACCTGTGCGCTCGTCGAAACGCCATACGGGCACGCTGGTGGCGGTCTTCAGGGGTGAGTCGGAGGGCAGGGGGATGGACACATGGATGGGGTCGGAGACGGGGATGCTGCTGCCGTTCTGAGCCGAGAGAAGGGCGCACACAGCTGCCACCGCCGTCAGCTCCACCCAGCTGCTGTTGGGCCCTGGGATGTGGGAGAGAACAGAGGCAGATAAACACTCCTTAGCCCAGGTAGTGTCAGTGCAAGTCAATGTAGACCAAAAACACACATGAAAAGGCTACAAATGAGTGTCTCACTAAGACATGCAATGGACATAAAGCGTGAAAAGTGTCCCAAAGTATTGCAATAAACTCAAACAGCAGTGGCAATACAATAGGTTACTTGGATTGGCATTGGCATTTTTGAGGTTGAACTGGAGTGCTCTTATGCAGGACTGGATTATATGCTTCTACACATCTAAGATTTGTACTCGTCGGTCAAAGGGGCCGCTAAGAACTCCTGCTTTCTTCCAAACTTTTCCATGGAATCCACACATGCTGCTTCTCTGGAAAAGTCAGACAGCTTCTCCAAGTACTACTATGATCACTTAACACACAAAGGCATTACACTGACAAGTGTCTAAGCTGCTCAAAGATGACTCAGCCAAAAACGAAACAAAAGCCTCTTTTTTGTGTATCCAAATATAAACACATGCAATGTACAGACTTGAGAATATGGATTCCCTCAGTTCAGATGGAGCACGGCAGACTGTCATCACCTCATGACCACAGCGTGTCATGCAGTTGAAAAAAAAAACCTTGTGAATGGTGGTGGCATCTGTGTTTACCCTGGGCTTTCATCATATTTCCTTATCTGATGCATGCATGCAGGAACTGAGAAGACAGATTTCCAAACACACTGCCTGATGTGCTGCCTTGCCGAACCCCCTCAAATCAGGTCACATCCATGTTAGAGCATCTGAACGTGCCTGTTTAGTCTTTCACAATAGTTCCATTAGGCTTATAAAAACTGTCCTCTTCAACAGAAGATTAACTGTACCGATGCTTTGCAGACAAGAGCCAGAAATCAGAAATGAAAAGAATGAGTCTGAATGAATGAGTCTTTTGCATCTCTGTGCATCCTATGATGCATTTACATTATGTCTAACTACATGTTATTGTATTTACAAGATGCTCTGGAGAGAATGACACAGCACACTATAGCAGTGCACTCCTTCAGTGCTGAGACCATGATATTTATGGTCATGGCACTGTGACAACAGCAAGGAATGTGTGAATTTGTGCCTCTGCATATGTATGTCTGTGTGTGTGTGTGTGTGTCTGTACAATCTTCATTGTGGATGTTTGACAATAGCATCAGAGATAACAAGCCTGAGCTTGTAGGCACAAGCTAACTGGGCTCCTGTCCTGCGATAAGGCAGCGAGACCAAATGCACCGGAGTCTGATTAGAGAGTGAATCCCCCAGAGATGTTTCCAGATCAGTGCAGCCCAGAGGAAGATAAGTCCTGAAAAGGCCCTGTGCCCTCTACTGCCCCGGCCTGTCCTGTGAAGGTGGCCTGTGTGGGTACACCATGGAGCTGACGCCAACCAGCCTCTCTACACCCAAGGCAGGCAGGCAAGGGAGAGACAGAGGTCTCTAGGGGTAAACACGTCAGCCGAGTATTTTTATGTAAATATAAAATATGCATGAGTATAAATATTTAATGTAAGTGCCACCTTAAATCGTAAAAGTTTTCCATTCTTTTCCATTCTACCTCTGTCTTTGTTATATCTCTCTATCTCTCTCTCTGAGGCATATACAGTGAAATAGAAACACATGATCAAGAACTAACCATGACCATGACAGTTAATGTTTCTCTCTCTCTCTCTCTCTCTCTCCTCTCTCTCTCTCGATATTAACTGCTTGTTCTTCTCTTTCTAATCTCTTTTTTATCAGTCACTCGTCTCATTTTGCCCTGAGTCATCCTGTTTGTCTTTTAATCCTGTCCTGTTTTGATCTCAGTTTATGAGACCTTTAGCTCTTTACCTTTATCTCCACCTCTCTGTGTCTTTGATGCTGCTGCTCCTGGGCACTCTATAAATATCTTCCCAAAGACTAGGCTGATTAGGAATATTATGTCATTCTCTTTGCTCCATCCTTGTCTTCTACACCCTGTATCCCTCACAAGTCTGTTCTCTCTCTCTCTCTCTCTCTCTCTCCCTTTCTGTCTCTGTCTCTCTTCTCTCACTCCCTCTCTCTCTCTCTCTCCCTTTCACTCTCTGTCTCTCTCTCTCTCTCACCTGTGGCGTTGTTCTCCAGGCCCAGAGGGTAGGGAAATCCTCCGATCTCATACTGGCTCCTGGCAGCCGTCAGCACAGCAGAGAGGGACGGGTCGGAGGTGTTGAGTCCTGTACGAATTGCTCTGCGCTGGAGCTGCACCCAAGGCTGATTCTTTGCTCCTGTTGTAGCAGACAGGGGATACACACACACACACACACACAAACATTTGAATTCTTCACTTCATTTTATTTCAAATCACAGGCATGACATTTCCAATAAAACAGGGATTCAAATGTTGAAAATCTCAGCTTTGATATCTGCACCAAAAACTATTTGTTACATACATGTAGATGCACAGATTCACGCACACACACACTAACACACACACATATGAAGTCTGAGTTGTGAACTTTTTCTTTTTTTCTGGTTTGCTATTACTATGCGTTTACTTAAAGCCAACAAGTCATCGAAGGCCTACACCTGAGAATGATAATTTGCAGAAACAACCAGGGGTGACAACCAAAGCCCAACCTAAGATCTTCAGACTGTTTGAGCAACCAGAACACTGTACTCTGTGACCCCTGTTAACCATGAGGATGATTATTTGAATCAGTAAAGGCACCATAGTAATAGCTGCACTTAATCTTTGGAGTCACTTTTGTCTTATCACTCTGCTTACGCACCTTCACCCAACAGAATTTGACCTTCACTGCTAATCTAGTAAACCCCATCCACTGACCACCAACACCAAAACACCACAGATGCAAACACACACACACACGCACATGCACACACAAGAATACTTGCTTTGATGTACAGACAAATCACACGTGAGTCTGACACTGACACACACATATACACATACACACACACACACACACATCAATGCTCTTCGATATGACAAATCACATGTGTGTCTGAGTAGCTTGTGAGTAATGTTCTTTGGTTCTATAATGGTCTGTGCTCTCAAGTAATCATGTGTTCCCTTTAATGTGATTCATCCTGCTTCAGGAGAGCACCGTCCTAAAAATACGTCACTTCACACACACACACACACACACACACACACACAGATACACACACGTGAACAGCTCCCTCCGTCCTGTCTGTTGGGATTAGCGGCTGGCTAGCTGTTGGCTAATCGCTGCAGACAGCTCAGGCCCCTGTGCTGGAGACCAGAGCCGAGCCACTGTAGCGTGGGATGGAGCCTCGGCTTCTAACCCTCACTCTCTCACTCCTCCAGTCACCCAAGGCTTTATCTTCCCACATGAGTAGGCCACACATGCACAACACTCAGCAACTCATCTAATCAGTCTCTTCTGCAGTCCATACAAATATCCATCTACTGTATCTAGCCACCCTTTCCTTTATCTTCCCACATGGGGACACACGTTTTTCACACTCTTCCCAGGCAATCCAATCCATCCATCCATCCATCTTTCCATCCATTTATCCATCTGTCCATATATCCATCCAGTCCTTTATGTGCACTTTGATTTAGTCATCTTGCATGGAATCTCAGTTGCAGATTCCTTTTACCTACATTACTTACTATAAATAAACTCAGTTGCATTTCTTCCGTTAGACAACTGAGACACAACAGATTGAACTGGCAGAAAAAATCAAATCAATGACGTAAAACCACACTGAGTCAATCACATCAGGCTAATCAATGCACTGTATTTGGTACTCAATGGGCCTGCTTGTTAAGCATATATAAAGCAGCATGCTGTGTGAGTTATCCTGCCACGGGGCACTCTAATTAACGATCTAATGACACCTCTAAAAAACAGAAGCATTCAGTTGTCATGGCAACTGTCCCATCAATTGATCACATTCTAATTGGACAACAGCATGAAAGGAGGCCACAGTTTTGTGGTGACAAGAAAAAATGAATAAAGACAATGAGAGGTTTCTTTGCCTTGAGGTACTGCTGAAAGGTCTGCGTTAGGCACTTCAGGCTTCTTCCAAGTGTTTCAGGTCCAGTGAGGTGAAAAAAAGGCCATCAGCAGTCTTTTAGTTCAAAACAAGGACAGACATCAGCAGAATCAGGAGAGGGCCGAGAGGTCACCAGAAAAGCCATGAAACCTTACACTCTCTCTCTCTCTCTCTCTCTCTCTCTCTCACACACACACACACACACACACACACACACACACACACACACAGTTCTGTGTACAGGAGTCTGGCCTGTCATCAGGGCTACTTAGCTATTACCACAGGCTTTGTGGCTTACATCTATACTAAAAATCTGTTTCTCTTCTTCAATGAATGTCATAACTCTTCTATGATTGAGATGATTCTAGAGCGCTATGCTCTAGAATCTTTGCTTGCAAACAGATTTACCTTTTGAATGTGCCTTTAAGAATTTAGAATGTTTACCTTATTGTTTTTACTGAAATGTAGAATCCTATTGGTCTGTTACGTCAGGGTCTAAGACACATCAGGACACATTGAGCCAGTTCACACTAGCCATTAGAATGTGTTTTGGGTAAATCTGATTGCAAGTGGATTGTTGTGAATACAGGTGTGAGCAATGACCAAAACGGTCCGATTGCTCAAACCACATGTGGAAGTGGTATAAGACACTTGTAGCCACATTAAGTTCTGTAGTGTGAACATTCAATGTGTCCTGATGTGTCTTGGACCATTATGTAACAGACCACTTGAATTCCACAGTGCAGTAAAAACAATAAGGTAAACATTCTAAATTCTAAGGTACATTCTAAAGGTAAATCTGATTGCAATGGATCATCTAAGACACATATTAGAACAATGGTGTGAACGAGGTGTGTCTTGGCTGACCAGATTTACTCAAGACACATTCTAATGACCAGTGTGAGCAGGCTCATTTATCACACTACAGAACATATCTGGATACAAGTATCTTAAACCACTTCCACATGTGGCTTGAGCAATCAGATTCCAAACCGTTTTGGCCATTGTTCACACCTGTATTTAGAATGAGCCACTTGCAATCAGATTTACTCAAAACACATTTAAATGACTAGTGTGAACAGGCTTCAAGACTGCTGCTGGTAGTGAGACGGAACTGGCCTTATCAGGGCCTGATCTAGGCCTTAGGCACTCCAAAATCAGTGGCCTCACTGGGGCCTTCTCCTGCCTCAGACACAGGGATCAGTCCGGGTGGGTGAGGGATGCAGAGACGGGGGCCCCCGCAGACGAACAAGCCTTCCAATCCCTGGGGACTGAGAGAGGGATTGGGGCCTCTGTGGGGCTGATCTTCTGTAAACCCCTCTGTGCCAAAACTCTCGGTCACTCATGCTGACGTGGAGGAGGCCGCTGTGCTCTCATTGGGCCTGGCTCCGGGCCAGATGGCCAGCTTCTCTCATCTGTTTGTGTCTGAGAAGCTAAGATCCCAGCCGTCAGACTGGCTCAGGCTTATATCTCAAAGCAGACTCAATAGCCCATACTGCATGTCCATGGGACGTTTACAGTGTATATCAAGGGCATGCAATTTTACTAAACAGTGCTCTTACAATCTGAAGACCCTTCACTCTGACATACTGAATATTACATATAACTGCATAATTAAAAAACACAGGCAAGGTTCTTGTCTATACAGTTCTGTGAGGGATGGGGAAGAGAGAGATACCAGTACAGGTGTATAAATATACAGTATGCTTACATGTTTTTTATGTATCTGTATGTGTCGAAGATATGTGTAAATATGCTTGTGTATGCGTGTGAGTATGGATAATATGCTTGTATGTAAGCACTAAAAAAGCCTGCATGATGATATTTATGCTAGCCTACCCAGGGAACCTTTAGCAAATTGGTGACAAAGCTCTTGGCCGTCCCTCCTTTGGTCTTCTTCCCAGTCTGCTTCCTGACCCAGCCCACCCCACATTCCCCAGCCTTGCTTCCTCTTCCTGTCGCCCCCTCTCTTTGAGGACCAGGTTTTCAGTTCTGGAGCACACCCAGAGAACCGGACGTGATCTGGGTCAACGATGCAGAGAACAGGGGATTCTTTTGGTGCTGGCCTGGCTCGTCCGTGACGACCCGTTTCCACTGGGCACCCCTGAACAGTGGGCATCTGTTGTGATGAGAAGGGCCAACACAGGGAAAGCCTTGGCATCAAGGGGAAAGACCAGAGGGCACAATGATCCCTAAATCCTGTGTGGGAACAGAGGTCATTGGGGACCTCCAGCGAGATGGACACATATACTTTCATACAGGAACACCTACAGAACAACCCTACAAACACTTGTAAACATGTCCACGCGCACATGCACACGCACGCACACACACACACACACGTATACACAAAAAAAATCATACCAAACATGCAAACACACACCCATACAGTGCATACACACAAACATACAGTACACACACACAGCATCACAGCTGTTTTAGACTGTTGTTGGCCAGTACCGGAGTGATGCTTTCTCACTCCTGTGTCTCTCATCCCCCAAATGTCCATGAGTGCAGTCTGCTTTAAGGAGATTACTGTCCCAGAGGACTCCACTGTCCACAGGGGACCTTCTCTCTGCACCCCAACATTAATCATCTAAATGCACCTCACTTCAAACACCCAACGATCCACTCAACACAGACGCTGAAGATTCAGGACTGTGGTGTCGATGCTGATAACGCATCCATTATTAATGTCTTCAATTCAGAAGCGTTGCGTATGAAACGCCAAAGGCCAATGGGATGTTAACCTTGGGTTACCCCCCATCACCCTCGACCCCCCCTCCTCTGAGAGGAGACAAATGAGGGGAGGTGTTCAACATTGTCTGGAGAGTCCATATGGATACAGCTGATCATGTGTGTGGGGGGTGGGGTGTTGTATGTAGTGATTTGGAAAAGGGGGGCATTGGGTGGAAGGTCAAAGGTCGATGTAAGCGTGCCATCTGTCAGCATGACAAAGGACAGAGAGAAAAAAAAGACAATGCTTTTTTGTCATGCAACAGTAACGACCAATAGGAGGATGAGAGGCAGATCTAATAAAATCTAAGCTGATCTAATAAAACCAATGAATGAGGAGAGTCAGGGTGGGATCACATTAAAAGGAAGTGATATCACCAAGTGGAACAATAAGGCCAGATAGACCACTAAGGATTATTGGGCAGGCTGTTGTTTATGTGGACAACCATGATTAAAGCACACAATTTTCACAATGAAAATGTGTGCATTCATTTTACATGACACATTTACATTTTTATTGCTGAAGCTTCTTTTACCAGTACACTGGGTGCTTTTGGGTCTGGCGTTGGCCATTGTTTTTATTTATCATTGTTCTCATTTGTCTGAGTTTTATCAGACGGTTCAGTTTTTATTCAGTTTATTTTAGATGTGCCCTCCTCTCATCCTGGCTAGACATACTGGCTACAGTCCAGAATCTGGCAACAAGATAATGCTTCATCACGTACCCCATATTGTACCCCATATTCTGTCTTTCTTTCTCTCTCTTTACAAACGCACACACACACACGCATTCTTTATAACAAACACAGACACACTGTCAGATGTGCCTAAGGTCACACAGTCACGCACATATGCACACATACTGAAGTCCACACTGACACAAACAGTATACTGCTATATATACTTGTACACAAGTCAAGCACTCATCCTCATCCCAGTTACTTAATGCCTTTCAGTACACACACACACACACACTCACACACACACACACATACACACACAGTCTTATAAATTAAATTTTAACTGTGCTGTAACAAGATCAAGTGATTGTGCCTAATTCACAGCCAGTGCAGGAGCCTATACTGGCATGGCCAAAATAGACCCAAACAGAGTCCCTCAAACACTCACCACAGAGTATTACAGAATCACTTGCAGACCTCCAGATCTAAACCAAAGATCTCCAAAATACTAAAGACCGAATCTGCCAAAATTGAAAACACAGCTGAGCAGAAAATGGGCAGACTGCAGATGTGCAAACACTTAACACAGACATAACATAGATCACAGTGTACTATGGGGAGGAGAGAGCCTGCATTTGGTGTCAGAGTGGAAGGCAGGAAACAAACTGAGAGACACATGAAGATGGGTGAACATAAAGAAATAAATACACCATTTGGCCCAAACGTCCACCCACACACATGGGCTAAGTATTCGCCCTTCCAGCTGAAGCCGCCTCTCTCTCTGGTCCCTCACTTTCTCATCACTTTCTCTTCCATGGTCACCATGGTGATGCGCTGCGCTGGAGTTGCCTGCCTCCTCTCCCCCGACAAATACACACACACTCACATACACACACACACACATACATACTCTCTCATGCTCTCACACACTTTCATGCACAAACATACACACTTACACACACACACATACGCGCATGCACACACACACACACAGTCTTACACACATTAATGCACAAACACACACACACACACACAGACACAGTCTTACACACACACACACAAACTTGTTTTTAGTGCCTCTCTCCCTTGTTTATGACCATAGCTTCAGCTCCCACAGCTCGTCTGCTGCAGAGCGTGAGGGTTGGGGGGCATCCTGAGCCACTGAAGCAAGAGGAGAGACAGAGGAATGCTGGAGAGAGCTGGAAACATCACGTCCTGAAAGCCAAGGTCAGTCTCTGTCTCCACACTCACCCCCAACCCACCATCGGCTGACACAACACACAGTCACTTTATCATCATCTCACCATCACCATCATGACCACAGCATAACTAGAAGGAATTAACTGGGATGAGGCTGACTGCTTGACTTGTGTACATGTATATGTAGCTGTGTACTGTGTTTGTCAGTGTGGACTTGAGCGTGTGTGAATTTGTGTGCATGTCTGTAACTTTAGGCACATGTGACAGTGTGCCTGTGTTTGTCAGTAAAAATGTATGTGTGTGTGTGTGTGTGTGTGTGTGTGTGTGTGTGTGTGTGTGTGTGTGTGTGTGCGTGCATATGTGTGTGTATGCATACACTTCCTTTTCATAAAAGGCTGCAGTTAAGACCAAACAATAGTGAGAGGCCCTGCTGTCCCTCTGTGAATGAGTAGCACATCAGATCAGGGCTCTCTCTGCCAGCACTGCTCAGAAACAAAACACTCATCACACTCCATGAGGTGAGTAATATGGAGGCAATTACACAACAAGGACTCTCTTTACCACAACTGAGAGCTGGGATTGACAGAAGGCTGTGTGTGTGTGTGTGTTTGTGTGTGTGTGTGTGTGTGTGTGTGTATGTGTGTGTGTGTGTGTGTGATAGAGAGAAAAAGAAAGACAGAGAGAGAGAGATTAGAATCAACACAAAATGTACATGTAAGAAAATGTGCATTAGACGGAGAGGAAGAGAGGGAGGAGTGAGAGAGAAAAAGAGAGAGAGAGTGGGGAGAGAGAGAAAGAAAGAGAGAAAGAGAGAGAGAGACAAGGGGGGTGGAGAACACAGAGACTTTTGAGCTTCCCTTCAATCAATAGAGGGCTGTCCTGGCTAATGAAGAGGAGGCCCAGCACTGCTGTGATGTAGGAGCCTGACACCAGGATCATTAAGGAGATAAGGATGAAGGGGGAAAAGAGCTGTGTCAGGAGTGAGAGAGAGAAATGGAGTGAGAGAGAGGGGGGAAGGAGAGCTAGAAAGACAGAGAGAGAGAGAGAGAGAAAGAGAGAGAGGGAGGACAGGAGCGACAGTGTAAGCAAGAAAAAAATTTACTAACAAAGAGAGCGTTAGGTTAACAAGCAGTTGCACAGGGGAGAACAAGTGTTGCTGGAGTAAAGACAACTTCTAGAAACATAAAGAAAGAGAGCCAGAGAGAGAGAGAGATAAAGAGATAAAGAGCTAAAGACAAAAGGAAAGGCGATAGAGAGATAAAGCTAGAGGAAAGCAGGAGATCATGAGTAGAGCCCAGCAGGAGTTTTTCCCAGTCCGGTGGGGCTGAGGCATGACATCACCCTGAGGCTGTGCAGTGGACTGGACAGGTGAAAGCACTGATCACATGCACTAGCCCAATAAGCTGCAGTGCACATGCACAAAAACTGAACAGGAAACTGCTCATGGACAGAAATGGACAAAAAGGCACAGACAGATAGTCAAAACGCCACACAGACAGACAGACATAAATAGACAGACAGATAGATAGATAGATAGATAGATAGATAGATAGATAGGTTACAGTGTACATACAATATGAATGCAAGAAAGTGTGTGCATGTTTACTGTTTATTGAGTGCATTCAGTAAGATAACAACTTGGCCATTCAGTTAGAATGCTTCTTCAATAGCCAAAATCGATTGCAGTTATCATCAGGAGGGCTTTATTAAAGGCGTTCTTCACAAGAAGAGTATTCAACCCAACAGCACACATGGTTCAGTAATCTTGATGATGCTCCTGAGTACTATGGCCCATAACAGCTCATTAAACGCAACACCATGGAAGCCAGACTAGCCATTAAACCACCACACACACACACACACACACACACACACACACACACACACACTGGGTTTATCCTTAACTTTTATTTGAGATGAACACTCACACACACACACACACACACACACGCACACACACACACACACAAATGAAAGCCTGTTTCTGTGGCGCAGCCTTTACTGTAAGAGGGACGTAAATCTTAAAGGGACATTTACTGTGCCAGGCAAAATCACAAGCACAGACACACACACACACACACAGGGGGCCATCACAGGGAGCAGGTGTAAATATCCCATTGATGTTTACAGCATGTTAGCTACCCGCAGGCAGAGTTTCATCCAGATCAATGTCATTACTCACCTTACCCTTACAGACATCAGAACATCAGAGCACACACACACACATCTCACATACACATACACACACACACACATCACGCATCAACACTTTCACAACACCAACACACACACACACACCATTCACACACAGTCTCACCATCACATTCAACCAAGTGGCATAACTGAGGATCAAGAAAAAAGAAAGACTGTGTAGGAATGTGTGTGAGATGCTATGATCTGGCTGATGTGTGCGCCATCGCTTTTGCCATAGGAAGGAATGTGTATGTGTGTGGTGTGTGTGCGTGTGTGTGTGTGTGAAGCGCTCGCGTGGATGAGATCACAGTGTCTTACGGTGATATTGTAATGGCTGAGTGTGCAGCTAGACTGCGCTACTATGACTGACCACCATTCATCATTAGAGCTCTCTGAACAGGGAGCTCCGCCTGAGCTGACTACCAATGCTGCTACACCCAGCACACACTGAAGCATGGGACTGCGGCAGGCTGCAACGCTGCTGCCCAGGACAGAACCATACGTCTCAGAAGAGTGAGTCACCTCCACTCAGTGAGTACTGTAAGCCTTGAGTCTGGGTGTGGAATGAAACTGAATGACTACTTGGATGATTCTGGTGACAAGATCAAAGGTCATGCCTGAACCGCGTGTAACCAAACTGAACAAACATAAATAAAACATCTAAGTATGTTATGATACAGTATGCTGAGTGTCACTGCAGAATGTAACTATTATTCAGTGCCTGCTGTAAACACTGCTATTAAATATTGTGAAGTGATTTATGTGTCATTAAGCTTGTACTAGGAGAGCCTTGAAGGCTGCACTTGAGGAAGTGTGAACTGTTAATGGTCAGATACAAATGGCTGTAAAAAATTTAACTAAATGAGTGAATGGGAGTAGGTGGGTAAAGGGGGTGAGGAGTGGTGGCATGGCTGGGGAGGTGGAGTGGGGTGGGGGGGGGTGACTCACCTGGCGAGCCGAGCAGCAGCTGAACCACGTCATCATACAGGATGAGAGTGGCTGGTTTCTGTGGCAGAAGGTACAGACTGACTGAGGCATACACTAGAGAAAGAGAGAGAGACATTTATTGTTATAAAATAATAGTGCTGTCAAAAATATCGCGTTATTAACGAGTTAACTCACAACAATTTTAACGGCGTTATTTTTTTTAACGCGAGATTAACGTTCTTTCAATAAGTGCGTCCCACAATGCCATTTGTTTGGATGGCGATGACAAGGGGAAGATGTGACAATGGACGCTGCTAACAAACTAATGAATGGGAAGTTCAGTTTTAAAACGTTGCCAGATGGGTCAGTTGATAAAACCAAAGTTATATGCATGTACTGTCGATGTGAACTGAGTTACCATCGTAGCACGACTAGTCTGAAGTACTACTTATTGGCCAAACACTCAGGTGATTCAAATTCTCCGCCTCCTCCTCCGCGTCAGAACCAGACGACAATGGATGGATTTCGGCACAGGCACATGGACTCCGCAACTAAAAACAAACTTACAGTCGCCATAGCCATAGTGGGTGGCCACTGCATGTAGGCCCGTTAACATTGTGGAAGATGAGGGAAGATGAGCAAGCCTATCCACTTTACTTTGAGAAGAGTATTGAAATGATAAATCAAGGGACATTTTGAATAGATAAAAATTTGCGATTAATATGCGATTAATCGTGAGTTAACTAGGACATTCATGAGATTAATTGCGATTAAATATTTTAATCGATTGACAGCACTAAAAATAATATAAACAACTTCTTTGCAACAGTATTGTTATAATCAACATGTACTAATACTATTGATTAGAAAAACAAAAGACTAACGGCTATGCATCTGCAGATCACAACACAAGAGATTGCTTTTCAATGGGAAATAATTGCAACAAATTGTGACTTTAACACTGTAATATTGCTTGATGTTGGAGTGCAATTAGACTATATTTTTTTAGCTATCAAACATCATAAATGGTGTTGTCTCTTTCCCTCTCTCTCTCACTCACACACACACACACATGGACACACACACACACACACACACACACACACACACACACACACACCACACACACTATCACACACCAATGCCACAATGCACATAATATAATACTTACACACACACACACACACACACACACACACAGTTCTCTAATCTTCTAAACACACACATCTTCTGTATTTTTCTGGTGTAACCCAAGATTTCCTTTGACACGGCAAAGGCACCTGAACAGAGTACACCTCAGGCTGTCATGGCATCAGTTAGCCATATAAACCCCCACACACCCCCACACACACACACACACATACACACACTCAGAGAAAGAGAGCGAGAGAGAGAAGGCACACAGGCAACTACCTTTTATTCAGTAGTTCAGGTGTGTGTGTGAGCATGTTTGTGTGTGTGTGTGTGTGTGTGTGTGTGTGTGTGTGTGTGCATATGTGCAGTCAGAGAGAGAAGAGAGAGCAGGAGTACTGAACAGATGGGGCCCTCTTTAAAGTTTTTTTTTTTCCAACATTGCACTAAGATGAGCGCATCACACCTAATCCCAGTACAGAACTAGCAGCAGAATTTTTTTTGTGTTGTACATCACTTTGGTTTAAAAAAAAAAAGGCCAATCAACCAATAAACCAATAATGAACTAATGAACACAAACATAATATCACTTGATAAGATATACCTTGCAGCACCACTCTCCTGCCTCAGCAGTTCACAGCATTACCAGAGTATTAACATAACCACAATGAAAGCGCTTTGTGATTGACGGTGGCTTTGCCCATCTGCTTTAGCATGCTGGGCACAATAAAAGTCCCATCTGCTGTGCCTGCCAAAGGTGCCAACAAGCCAGCGAGAGTGCCAGTGTGACTCTCCTGTGGCACATTTGCCCTGTGTTATCTCCGCATAAACCACTTATTCAGGTTACATCACAGCTGTTTTTAAGAAAATACAGACATAAATTTCACACAAATGCACACACACACACACACACACAAACAGAGCATCAATGCAGGCTGGTGATGTCTCTGGCTTTTCTTTGCATGGGGCTAAACTACACACTATAGCTTTCTGAAGTATTAATGCACAAACAGTAAAGAGATGCTCTTTCTCCAGAAACACAGTGTACACATTTTAAGGTGAATATAGATTGAGCTGATGGTTATCTGATGGTTATCTGATGGTTGTCTGATAGTGAATGGTTATCTGACGTCTGTAGCTCCAACTGGTGCAGTGCCCTCAGCCCCACCAACACTGACGTACCCCTGTTGACTCATGTTCAGATGATTCAACATGTTGAATCTGCGTCAGAACTGTCAGGAAAAGGCTGCTCTCGCTGGCTGTTAAGCTTACCTACTTGTTGTCAAGAAACAATATTCCCATAAATCAGGTGAGATCCTGACAGCAGTTTGACACTTTTCTCTCCTCAGCCTTTTGCTTGTTGTTCCACAACAAAAACACCCAGGACTGACAATGCCAGTGTCATTTGCCATTTGTAATCAAACATACTTCCTCAGAAGTAGGACATTTTGATTGTCCTGTATACGCTGCACTTGTCACAGGGAACATGTGTCCTGACTGGCTGTGTTCACTGACACAGAGATGATGAAGTACTTCCAATCTCTGAGTGTTAAAGGATGTAGTGTCAGCAGCAGTAGGAGCATCAGCAGTCGTTTTTTTATGGTGGAGGGGACAAGCCGGCCAGCTGCTATAGTCTAAATAAAAGTGCCGATTCAGGGCCCTCGTCCCACACAAATCAGGCAGGTCATTGCCAGATTCACTTCAGAGTCCAGGACTCTCTTCGTGGGGTGGGGTGTTTTTAATATCTCTCTCTGTGGGAACACAGAGTGATTAGGATGGTGTGTTAACGGGCAAACTGCTTTTAATCAAGTTGAAAGAATATAGGAACAATCTGGGAAAGATACAATAATGACAGAGGAGTAAAGGAAAATGTAAGAAAGTATACAAAGGCAAGAACAAGGAGGAATGAAACCTAATAAAAACACTGGGTTGGAATAGGAAGCCAAAAGGAAACCAGCTAAGAGACAGAGGATGACAAAGACAGAAAAAAGCACAGTCAGAAGCAGAGTGCATCTCACAAAAACCCATTTCAGGGAAAAAAATAAAACCAGCTGCTCCCGAGTGTTATCAAGACTCTGACAACAGAGAACAGGCGCTGAGGGAGAAAAACACATCACTGCAGCTGACTCATTTTCGCTAGACTTCCCCTGAGTGAAAAAAATAGAGATTGAGAGAAAAAGAGAATAAGAGAGAGAGGTGGGTGGTGGTGGGGGGTTGGGTGTTCTGTAAGGGCCATGAAAAGATGCAGGGGCACTCTGACTCCATCAAGTTCAGTTTTCTGTCCTAAGAACAGATAAGCTTAGAGGGTGAGGGAGGGACAATGAGGGAGGTGCAAAACAGCAGTCACTCAGTCAGGGCTTAATGGAGAGGGGGAAAAAAAGAGTCACTGTGTTACAAAAACTCAGAGCACTTCCTCCCATTCATTCAGCCCGAAAAGCTGAGTCATCGTCACGACTGTCACCCGCCTGCGCCGGCCGCCTCCGATTCCAATCAATCTGATAAGAGAGCGCCTACACGGCGGAGATGATTACGGGAGCCCCGTCGTCGTCCCTTTGGATTCTCACTTTGTTATCATGATCACCATGGTAACACTAGCAGCTGTCAGTCCTAATCTAGTGTCAGTTTAATCATAATTGGATGACCATGGAGAGACAACCTGACAAGGGTAAATATCTCAGTGTGAATTATCATGAAAAGACAACTGACCAAAACATACAAGTACTGATGTACGTAACGATGTGACTATTACTGTAAGAGGTGAAAAGCCACTGCAAACAGCACATAATCACACCCAGCATCACGCCTGAACTTCTTGTTGCGTCTTACAGCACTTTCACCATCCCTACCATGTCATAATCTTTTCATCTGACAAACATGCAATCATGCAATCATAAAGGTCCTTTTTATCCATAAATGGGGGTACTGAAGTGGAGCCCTTTAAAAGTGCTACGGATCTGACCTAAATCTCGGCGCAGCACAAACAGGCATCACGCCATCCCCCTGTGGGAAGGGCTCTCCACAAATGAAGGACAGTTTTAGAGTAACAGGCATTTTAACAGCCCTGTGGCTCTCGGGCAGGCTCTGCAGAGCGCAGGAATGTGAGGTGGAATTGATGCCTGGCCACTTAGGAAGAGGCTGTGGCAGCTGCTGCTGCCGCTACCGCAGACATGACATTAGCAGCTCCAACGCAGCGTAGCAAATCACCACGGTCACGCTGGGACACGGAACACTGCCCGGGTACAGGTCAAAGGTCATATTGTAAGAGAGGAGTTATGCCACACACACACACATTGAGACACACAAATACAAACACACACACACAGTTTCATCCACAACACATACACACACTCACATACACACACACACACACACACACACACACACACACACACACACAGAGGGCGGCATAGGAAGAGATTAAAATGTTTTCCAAAATGCTACAACGCGCTTAAGTCTTCGTCCTCACTTCACATAACATAATATCATGAGTTAAACTCTTGCATTTGTCTGCATGTGCTAGACACCATCCCAGGCCACTCATGGATCAGGCATCTGTGGCATCCCTGTTATCCCTCGACCCCCACCCCACCCGCAGCCCCCCCTCAAATCCCACAACGTCATGCTGGGCCTGCCATCGAACGCGCCGCTCACGCCGCTCATTGCGTAACTGGATGGGCAGAAATGGACTCACAATCACAGTGGGGCAGGGAGGCTCCAGTTGTGTTCCTGTTTCTAAATGTGGGGCCAAAAGGCAGCTAAGTGGCCTCCAGCTGTTAGCGCCGACAGCTCGGGCGATACCAGCTGAATTAGCGACGCTGGGGTCGTGTGTAAATATGGAAACGGGTGGGGGTGGCAGGGTGGCAGTGTGGACGGAGAGAAAGAGAGAGAGAGGGAGAGAGAGAGGGAGAGATGCTCCAGAAGGGGAAAAGGTGAAAAGAAAAACAGAGGAAATGAGGAAAGAGAGAAACAGAAAGTCAGAAAGGCTGAGAGAAAAAAAAACAGATAACAGAATGACAGCATAAAAGAGAGAAAGAGAAAGAGGGATGACATGTGCAATGTGGGTGGGAGAGCCAGAGGGGACCATGGGCGTTACAGCTAAATCAACAGCAGCTGCCACAGATAGAGTCTGGCACAGAGAGACAGGTCAGTCAACACATCCCACGCCATGTGGGTTAATGGCCACCGCTGTCCATTTGGTGGTGTGAGAACTCTTCTGAAGTTTTGCTCTGCACTCCAAGACTGTGGGACAACACGTTCATTACTGGCATGGTGTGCTGGAGGAAAACCTCTATTTGAACAGCCTGCATGAAATAATGTGGTTCAGTGCCTGTGCAAACGACTGTTGGTTACATAGTCTAATGACTGAGCATTTCATCTGCGCACTAAAACTACTTCTGTAATATTCATCAGACAGAGTGTTTGCTACATGCTGACAGATGTCAAAAGTTTGAAATTTATCAGTTAGCAATATGCTAACAATATGGTTCATGTTTAGCATGTCCATGTAATAATGCTGGACAAACTACCTTGAGAACCGTCCATTTGTCCCTCTTGAATGTGTAACAAATATTTTGGACATCGCTAACCACCAAATACATCAGCGCAAACCACATACATAAGGTTTAGAAGTGTACCTTATAACCTGAACTCCAAAGTAGACCACACAGATGAATGTTTAAATTGAAAAACCTTGGATATCAGACACAACATTTTACTTACAGGGTATGCGACTGGCATGCCAGGGGGCAGAGTTGGTGATGAAGCCGTGCTTCGATGCTGTCACTATGACCCAGGTGCCGGGGCGGTACAGAAAGGTGACGGTGACCATTCCATTGCTGCCCGCCTTGCTGGATGCCAGCACTGACTGGTTTCCATACACTTGCACATCAGCATCCACCAAGGGAGATAGGTCACTGTTATCAAAGACTTGAACTTTGACTGAAACCTCTGTGGAAAAGAGAAAGAGAAGGCCATTGAGATTAATCTTTCGTATGTTTTTTTTTTTCATTACTTAAAAATTTATAGTTTAAATAGTGTTTTTGAGCACACAAACAGACTCCCCTCTCTGTTGCATGTTAGTCACTTCTATTGTCTCTTCTGATATTATTTTTAGGTTCTGGAATACAGTAGCACTTTGTATCAACGTGCTTATTAGCTGTTTTCAGTTGACATGACAACTCTTTTAATATTCAAAAACATGACATGGAAGTCACAAAAGGCCTTTGAACACATGCTTATCACAGTCAGCCGTAACTTCACTGGATCCTTGTTTCACCAGATTGTTTGCTTCATGTTCTGCATAAGAGGCAAGGCCTGGTAGCCTGGTAGCCGGGTTTTCCTTTCAAGAGCCCTTAGTTGTAAACAGTGATGTTCATCACGT
This sequence comes from Tenualosa ilisha, assembly GCA_015244755.2. Classification (NCBI taxonomy): domain Eukaryota; kingdom Metazoa; phylum Chordata; class Actinopteri; order Clupeiformes; family Clupeidae; genus Tenualosa; species Tenualosa ilisha. Next base: position 4,824,853 of record PYXC01000584.1, read on the forward strand.
GGAACACATTGTGGCCTACATAGAAAACAGCAAGAACAATGCCGCCTTTTTGTTTGGGTCTTCTCTGATCCTCCACTCTCTGCCTCTGACGTCCATGTCATGACTAAGGGGTTGTCTCCACACTTAGTTCGGAGTAAACACTTCCAGTATGTGGTGCTGCGTTATTCACCACTGAAGGCATGTAGGAACTCGTTTGATTACATTACTGTGAAGAGGACAGAGCTTTGCCCTGCCAAAGCAGCCAAAGCAGTGACCTGATTCATCTGTCTTTCTCTAGGCCTCAAGGCTCCTATACCAGGCAACCTGAGCGCTCTACTGTGCTGCATTCAGAATTAACCACTGTGTAGGACATGTGCTTTACAGACCCCCTAATCCTCCACATCTACCACCGACCTCTGAGTCTATTCAAGGACAAATAAAGGCCCTTGTGTCAGTCTATCAGACTGTCCATCATTCACGTGAAAGAGATGGTGCAGATAAACAGATACAGTATGTTAACGTTCTGTTGCATATACTGTATACAATCCTGTCTGTGGCTGGGAGGGATGGGGCCTTTCTGAGCTTTTCAGCCCAGCCTAAGTGGTTGAGGGGCCGCAGGCGCTAATGCAGGCCCTTCAAACCCCACTCACGCTCTGCTCCACTTTTTTTTTTCCTGACTCTCTCCAGTGTCCTCCAGAACCCCCTTGTCCTTTTCTCTCTAAATGGGTCAATTGATGCAGGTTGCCATGGCTACCAGAGGTGTCAGCAGGCAAACTGTGGAACAAAAATGGGTCCGATTCTCCATCAGGAACTGAGAGGGGATTCGAGGGAAGGGGGGTGGGGGGCGGAGAAGTTCCACTGAATAATCCATTCCGGGCTTCATTTTTACAAATGAAGCAGAAGAACAAGAAATAAGGCTCCATCTGATGTTGACATGGGAAGCGAGGCTCGGCATACCTCAGACATGAGGTCACAGCTCGTCTTCATGCAGGGAAAAAGCGAGCGTGACCCAACGCTAACACACAAAGCAGAGCAAGGCGAGCGTGAAAGTGGAGCTTACAGGGGTGCTGTCTGACAAGGAGCCAAGACTAAGCAGGCTGGGCTGCCCAAGCACACACCAACTTTTTGCTTCAAAACTCACACAATTCATGGCCACCGCCCCTTCTATGGAGCCCAGAGCTTATAACTTCCCGTGGTGTTCTTTTTTTTATCTAGGAGCTCCAGCTGACTCAGGGAATGCTGGAGTTCTATGACCACCTAGAGTTTAGAGAAAGACTTGTTTTCTAAGGAAGGGTTTGGGATTTTCTGTCTCACTATGACCGCTCATGCATCATTAAGGAAAAACACTCTTCCACTGAGAAAAAAGCTAACTGCTAACATGCTAAATATAATATGTTCTGGTTATTAATCTTTGATCTGGAATCAGGAAAATTGTTGTTGTTGGGAAGTGTGCCTGATATTCAGGAGTAATGCTTCCTTATGGGCCTGTGTCATTCATCTATAGTCAGGCTCCAGGCTCCAGGACACAAAGAAAGACACTTTGACAAAGTGTATGACTCTTTTCCTGCTCTTCCCACTTCTGACTTGTTTCCTTTCTCTGCAAACTCCTTATGCTTTCTGTGAACTGCAAAAGACAGCAAATTATTTATATATGTCCCTCTACACTACAGCCTTACTTTCCTAGTCTAAACCCTCTCTCTCTCCCTCTCTCTCTCTCTTTCTTTCTCTCTCCCACTGCTGATAGACGTAGAGTGAAAAGGAAGTCACTCCACAGGGTTGCCCTTGGACCATCAGTCAGTCAGGCGTTCAACAATACCCGTTTCCACTCCTCTCACAGCCAGCACTTCCTGAATGTGAACCCATTTCCCTCTCATTGTTTGAGAGAGCCTGCTCTCTACTAAAGCCATCCTGGAGAGAGCCAACACTGGGGCTATATGTGTGCATGTAAGACCCGAGTCTGGTCTATCTACAGTAGTAGATTACTGAATACCTGGTCTATCTTTCAATCACTATGGGGAATTTACATTTACCTATTGTCTTTCTGAACAACTGAATGTGTGCGTGTGTGTGTGGGTGTATGTGTGTGTGTGGGTGGCAGCTGAATGGTGTCAACACCTGGTCTCCATGACATACAAACAAACCTATGAAAACAAAAGACCAGACTATTACTGACTCTTTCTTTTGATATTTTAGCTACATGCAAAGTCAGCCATGGCTAACAGTACAGATGCAATGTACCCAAACCCGCCTATGTAGGTTACACACAACAATAGTCCACTTATGTGTAGGCAGTTCCCCATCTAGACAACAGGGAGCTATATCTTCAGGCCAAACACTGACCACACAACTTAACCATCTAAAACAAAGTCAGCTTGAGTGGAGGTGAGGAGAGGAAATGAGGCCACTTCATATTGCTTAGCCAGGGTGACAGAGAAGGAGAGAGAGATAGAGAAAGAGAGGGAGAGAGAGAGAGAGAGAAAGAGAGAGAGGGACAGCTGAGAAACCACTGACCAGATGTGTAGCTCCTCCTTGTCTCACTAGGACCACACAAGTAGGAGCAGCCCAATACCTCAAACGCACAAGTCAACAAGCACAAAAAAGGCCATATACTGTGACACTTAGACTGGAAAGATTTCTCATCATGCCAGCATTCCCTTGACACTGTCCACATCACAGTGTCTCTCTCTCTCTCTCTTACACACACACACACACAACACACACACACACACACACATCAGAAAATGGGAGTTCCAGGGACACATAATAGTGCCTTAAGTCTACAGCAATGGAAGCTCTATGTTTCTAATCTTACCCTCTCTCTCTTTTAAAGAAAAGAGATCAACCCAATCAACCTTGGGAAATAACCCCAATTTATCTCTGTCTTCCTCCATCACTAGTGGAAGTAACTGTGTTGGTGTTCACTGTCTTCACCGTATTCTATGTGTGTGTGTGAGTGACAGGCTGAGAAACAGAGAGAGAGAGAGAGAGAGACATTATATGTGTGTACACCTTTCCCCACATGTCTTGTTGACAGGTGGTGCTGCAGTCGGGCACTCCCCATATTTGTGTGCTGCTGGCTGGGGTATGCCAGAGGAATACCTTCAGGAGCCCCAGGCCAGGCAGACAGAGCTTCCGTCCCCTTGCCACATACTCAGACTATACACAAGCAGCAGGAGGCCATATGATCCACACCACTGGGGGGACCCTGGGGAATTTCCACGCTGCAGACTAGACTAGACGTCTGGTCCAGTCCACACGCTGAGGAGAGCGGAAAAGGAAAGCTGAGGCAGAAGCACTGGAGGATGCTGTGTGGTTTCATTATGAAGCCACTCATCAAAAGGGGGACAAAGCTAATGGGCATATAAAACTGCCCACTATTAGTCATGGGTGCATTAGTACTATGTGTGTACAGGGAGGAGGAATTCAGCGCTGATTTTGATGTAGATGAGTGCATTGCAAAGCAGACCACATGAAGCGCTCTCCACAAAAGCAGATTGATCAGATGACTATGTATGAGGTTTTTATCATGCAAAAGCACACTCTGCATTCATTCATTCATTCACTACGCTTTAGTGTTTACTCTCACATTACTAGAAATTCACTAAGCAAGTCTGACAACTGAGAAAAATCAAGACGTTCGCAGAGTCGTTTTTTTTAAGAAATGTGGTTCTGACTTGGGATTCTTCCACTGTCTTCCCTCCCCAAGGTCCAAGATTAAGGCAGAATGAGTTTCAGTATGTAACCAGAGCTGACTGGCCCTGTGCTGGTGTGTGAGTGTACAGGCACCCCTCCCCCCGCCAGAGCACAGACCACTGCACCCGAGGCAGGAGCACCCTGAGGTACGGAGAGCACCAGGGATAAATAAGCCCCTCTCCGAGAAAAAAAAAAAATCACTCCACCCTCTTCAGCTCCAGCTGGAAACCATCATCATCAGAACATCCTCCACCCTGCCGCCCATGTCCAGTGCACCCAGAAGGCTGGGAATTGTAGTTCCTCATTCCTTACGTTACTTTTTTCCACAACTAAACTTGAACAGAAAAGCCCTCGTCAATTTTTTTTTTCTCACACATTTATTGGTGAGTCAAATGGCGAGCAAATGTGTTTTTGTTTGTTTGATTTTGATTTTGAAACCTAAATTGCCCAAATTTAACCACTCTTCTCTTAACCACACATCTCATCATGGGGTGACTGAATGTTTAGGATGAACATCATGGCCAAGTTTACAATATGATGCAAAAGTATCATCAGTCACCACTGTCAGAGTGTCAAGTAATCTTTAGTGATTCACTATGAGTGATGAGTGATTGACTACAATTCCCATGTCTCCTGTGTGCAGAGAGGCTCTGTGAACTGTGCCCTGAGCTTATCCCTGCAGCTGGGGTGGGTTTGGCTTGGAAGAGACCGCACCAGTCAGTGCAATGAATAATGAGGATTTGGAGATGGGATCTTCTGCGGGAGATTAGTTAAGGCTATCCTTTGTTGAAACACTGGGCCATAGCCTGCTTCTTTCCCCCCGGTGTTTTGCTGAGAGAAGAGTTCTCCATACCTTCTGGAGAGTCTTAATGAATAAACTATTAGGGTGATGAAAGATTTGAACAGAAACAAAGTCAGCATGATGATACGCACAAATGCATTACAGGCAAATCTGGACAGAAATAGAGCAATTTACACAAAGGGCAGATACACAAGGGGCCGTCTACTGTGGATGTAGACAAAAATCCGACAGGGGCCACGAGTTCTGCGAGCGCAGGCATTTGTTTCTCAAACAAGGCCTTTTCCAGCGGGATATCCGCTGAGGTGGCCGTTTGTGTGTGTGTGTGTGTGTGTGTGTGTGTGTGTGTGTGTGTGTGTGTGAGTAAAGGAACCACCTCCGGGAGCCATGTCTTAAAAAGACCCAGGATAGGAAGGGGGCTTGGGCAATCAGGAGAAGCTGACTCGGCTTGATGCCTCTGACGGGCTCTTCCGCGCAGAGGCCAGACGCGATCCTAACACACAAACCGCGGGGAGACAAACCTCCCGTCGACATCCCCAGTCGATTTCCCCCACTTCTCTATCCCAGAGTAATGAACACTGTGGTTAATAACTAGGTAACACATGGGGCTGAATGGGCCTATAAAAAACTAATGAAAGGAAAAGAGTGAACAGGACATGAGGCTGTGGTCAAACGTCGTCTTTGCTGCCGAGCCCAAATGAGATGATGATTCATGCTTACAGATGGTTGTGATTTTTAATGACCCTGCAACATACACACACAAAAAAGCCTCTTCATATTGACGGAAATCACGCTAATGATCCAAAGTTTAGCCAGTGCTTCAAATCCTCTCCGACAGATGCTTATTATAGACAGGGATATTCTTTTATGTGTCTGCAGTCTGACACAAGGGAATGTTTTTCTTTCCCCTTGATGTTTTGTTTTTTCCTGTGTGAGATATCTTCGCTAGCATTGACCTCCAGTTCAGCTTCTCCTCCTTTGTGTCTCGGGGGCAGGATTGGAGTACTGTTACTGTTACCATTACACCGAGACCAGAGATGAAGAGGGTGCAGCTCAGATGACAACTAATGATACAAAATATGCTCAGGGACAGACAAGTGTGTGTGTGTGTGTGTGTGTGTGTGTGTGTGTGAGAGAGAGAGAGAGAGAGAGAGAGAGAGAGAGAAAAGGGAGACAGGGAGGGAGAGAGTATGAACACAAAGAGTAAGATCAAATATGAATACAATCAGAGTGTGTGTGTGTGTGTGTGTGTGTGTAATAAAGTCCTTCTAGGCAAGTCCTTTCACACGGCCATCATCTTGGAATGCTTTTGGGAAACGATTTAGGGTTAACAAGACCAGGCCCTATTAAAATGGATGGGGAGATATCCAAAACTGACTTTAAAAGTGTATTGTGCGAATCAGAATAGAACAATGTCAAATTCTTCCCATAGACTGCTCAAATAAAGCTAAAATAGACATTTTTTGACAACATTCATGGCATGGCTATCACCATGGTGACAGAGATAGTAAACCAAAATCTGTTAGTCATACCGCATCTAACAACGTGATTGGCTACTTTCCCTGCAAGGTTCCACTTCCAATTTCTCAACTCCAACATCTTACAAACGGCCCAAATATATTTCTATGGGAGGACTTTTTGGGTAATGTCTCTCCAACCTATTAAACTGTCTCTAGCAATAATTAATATCTCACTGTATGAATGGCCAACAGCTATTTATGTATTACATGGAAATAAACAATCACATATGGGGATCGTTTCAGCCCAAAAAAGTACAGAAAAAGAAAAATTATTTAGGGTGTGCTGCTATTACTTTAACAACTGGCTTGGAAGACTACTAGAATAAATTCATAAACTTCAGCTACAGTTGGGCATGTTAGCCAAAGGTTACAATATGACTCATCACATTCCACTTCAACTGAAGAATGAGGGACACATAGACAAACAAACATGCACACATGCACACACACACACACACACACACACACACACACACACACGCACACACACACACATACACATGCATTCACATATAATGGGCAAACCCACTGAAGCATTAGTACTTACAAACCAACAGTCAGAATTACTTAAGTCCAGCTTGACTCTAAAGGAACCTCAGACGCATGATTTAGGCCTCTGAAAAACAGTGGTAAGGACATGGCTTCGACACAAACTGTCTTTCTCTCTATCTCACACACACCCCTATGTCCTTCAGACTGTGTCATCTGCCTTCGGCTAACTCTCTGCCTTCAGAACGCTCCTGCCTTGGCCATGTCTCGCTAGCCTTAGGGAATATTTTGCAGATGTTAGACGCTGTGTGTGTGTGTGTGTGTGTGTGTGTGTGTGTTGGCCCCTGAAAGGATTAAGTGCATGCATGCAGCAGCACTCAATCACACTGCAAGTTTATGACAAGATCTCTCCCTTTCGCTTACACACAGACACACATATGACTGAACTTGATCAAATCACAGTAACTTTAGTGTCATAAATCTCAACTTTGTGTTTGTGTCCTACCTTTAACCATCCTGTGTATATGTGTGTGTGTGTGTGTGTGTGTGTGTATGTACACTATGCAGCACAGAATTGTCAGTACACAAGAACTATGTCATCCTCTACTGGCCCAAGTTCTCAAACTGGACTTGGACTGTCTCAGTCACAGAGATGAGCAGAAGATTTCATTATTAGCATTCCTTCTTTCCCTCTGCTCTCCAACACAATTGTACAGACACAGATCCATAAACAAATTAAATTCTGGTGTGTGTTGGGGATTTCTGTGCTAGCAGCCTAATGCAGTGAGATTACAAAAAAAAGTCTGTGACTATCTGTGTGATAGTCTGTGAACATCTCGTTCCATGAAACCATTTTTATTCTCCAACTGACATGCTCCTGCTCACGAGAAAGAGAAATGCAGCTATCTGCGCATCCACCTGATGATGGAGGCTTGAGTTCTCGGCAGGGCGCAATGTATATCAAACAGGATTACACGGGGAGACAGAATATGTTTACTGAGTAATCTAGATTAAATTTTCACAAAAAGCACAGACAGCAAATTCCACGTCATCCGATTTGAGGCAATCCGTTTTTTTTACAATGTAAATTGCTTGTTAATTTGTCACCCTCACAGATGCTTATTGCTGTAAATAAACCTAAAGCTCATCTGTTAGCATTCCATCCCCA